>JADRCH010000303.1:1014803-1068916 GCA_019843965.1 Rhynchomys soricoides | reverse complement strand
GGACTCTGGAAATGAGAAAAATGTATATGTAAGAAGAGTTTATGATTATGAAGGCTACAGAATAGTCTGAGGAGTGCTTACTACACCAGCATGAGGACCTGGGGTTTATCTGTACTACCCATGTAAATATCTAGGTGTGGCAGGACATGTCTATAACTTGTCTAGGGTGAGCTTTAAGACAAGTGGGTGTCCAGAGTTTGCTGGCTAGCTAGTATAGTTAATGAGGTAAGCTCCAGATTCAGTAATAGACACTATCCTGACAAATAAGATAAAGCCTGAAATAGTGTACTACCAATAGACATGAGAATATGGAAGAGAGGAATCTCATGGGCCTCACCCATAGACAGAGAACTATAGGCAACTAAAGATGCAAAGGAAGTGGGAAATTCTCTTCCTCAGGGAAGAGCCTACTAGTTGACCAATAAATATCTAGTGGCCAGCTCTGAAAACATACATGAACTGAGTAAGTTACTTATTTATGTGCAAGTAACAACTATTAAAGAAAGCCATGACCTCAAGAGAGCATGGGAGGGGGTGAAGGAGGGAAGAGAAAGAGAACATGGTATAATCATATTTTAATTCTAAAAGTTTATAAAAATAGGTGGAGAGGGATTGAAAAAGACTCCCAGTGTTGACCTCTGGTCACTACATACATCCACAAACATACCTGAACATGTATACATTTATACAATATACACACAACAAGCAAAAGAAGGCTAAGAAGAGAAATTACACAACTGCTCTGTCTGTAAGGATATCTTGTCTCAGTGTAGACTCTGTTGTTCGAGATAGGATTTCTCTGTGTATGCCTAGCTGTTCTGTAGACCAGGCTGCCCTTGAACTCAGAGATCTGACCAAAGATGTGTGGCACCAGGCTTGGCTTCAGTATAGGCTTTTTAAAGTTAAAGGGAACAGAATTCTAAAAAAGCTTTTTCGTGACCAAGGTAGACTTGGGTTTGTTTGTTGATTGTTTGTTTGAGGCAGTTTTACACTCTATAGCCCAGAAACTCACTATTTAGTCCAGGCTCAAATTCTCAACAATCCTCCTACCTTTCTTGTGCTAAGTGCTGGGATTACAGGCAGGAGTCATCACTACTAGACAGTTTTTTGTTGTTTTTTAAACAACAAAGCATACTAGTTCTATCAAGAAGGATGAGGGATCCTAGCTTATTGATTCATATATGTCTTTTTGGTCAGATTTGCATATATTTTATATATGAGAAAGGGGAGACCAGGTCAACGCCCATAGCTGTGCTGTATGTTTTCAGAGACCTCTTATTTGTTGGATGGTGAGGAAAGGTGGTAAGAAGACTGGTAGCCTGCGTTCTGTCCTAGTGTCATCAAGACACTGGACAAACTGATAATTAGAGATTCTGCTGTGATCTGTGCATGGGAGTGTGGTTAGAACGAAGTCAGCCCAGGTAAAGCCATCAACACACTAATCAGGAAGAAAATGTTATCTACAGAGTGCACGCCCGTGTGTGTGTGTGTGTGTGTGTGTGTGTGTGTGTGTGTGTAGGTGATGGGTATAGGTCTGGTGTCTGAGAAACTTTGCCACTTTTGGCCTTGAAAGAGATGATATGGCCTTCAAGAGACTACAGAACTTCCATGTTTTTTCTAATGTGTGTCTTTATATGGTTTGCAGGGGAGGGATAATTGGCACATGTCATTTGTTCTGCCTTTTGTCTTGGGGAGATAGCCTTGTTACTGATTAACACATGCTGTATGGTCATGGGAGAAACACAGAGGTCACAGACTGATTTTATGCAAAAGTTACGACACAGTTTCACAAGATGTTTTAGCTTTGTATTAAATGTGGTCAAAGAAATTATCCTCCCAATTGCTGCAGTGGGGAGCACAGTGGGGTCTCCTTCCAGCTTGTGTTCCTCTCTTCTCTCTTCTTTCAGTCCTCCATTGTTAAAGGAGGACATCTCCAGAAGTGGTTTACCATTGAGTTCCATTGACATAACCAAAGGAGTCCTTTTTACATGTTTGTGATTCCTTATTTTTCATTTTCAAAGGAATCTAATATCACATGAAAGCTCATCAGTAACTTTCCTTGCAGAGGAATTTGGATGTGAGAAGAGTGGGTAGAGAAAAGAGGCCTGATTCGCAGAGTGAGCAAACACAGAAAGCCTGTTAAAGGGATGTTTTTGTTAAGAATACTTTACATTGAAGGACCTCTGTCACTCCCATTAGACTGCAGTTTGCAACCTGTGGCTTGCGGCCTTTTTTGGCAAACCTCTGTCTCCAACATTATTTACATTATGATTAATAACAGCCCCCAAATTATAGTTATGAAGTAGCAGTGAAAGTAATTTTATTGCTGGGGGTCACCACAACACGGTTAACTGTATTAAAGGGCTGCAGCATTGGGAAGCTTGCGAACCACTGCTTAGAGGAAAGTAATTCTGGGTTTAGAGTTCACTAATGATACATGCTGACGCTCGGGCCTCAGGGACAAGCCAGACCAGCCAGCGCCTGGCCTTGCTGGTGACCAGCATAAAGAGCAGCCTAGAAGGGTAAGAGTCTGAGTATGTGTCATTGGCCACAAAGTATTTATAATTGTGGGTTTTATTAAGCTGACTATACTTTAATATATTAAAGTCTAACTGATAATAAAATAATTGACACCTGCTGTAATTTCTTAGTAACTTGCTTTTTCTATAACTGTTTTAGAGGAACCCTGTGGAATTGATTGGCCGGTGGGGGTTAAGGCAGAGTTTTGTATTCATAGCAGAAAGGTAGGGAAAAATAGTAAATACAATTTTGAGATGTTCATTGATGATTGGATACAGTTACAGTGATAAATTCCTCATCTTTGCTTTCAAGCCTTTTACTTTGCACTGTAGAGATTTAATCATAACATACAGGTCATGTTCAAATTTTGCATCAGATACCCTCTCCAATTACAGTGTAAGAATAAGACTTAAGTCACATCTTCCCATGGGTTTGACTGACCAAATTGTTTTCTTGGATAAAACTCTTGAGGGAGAAAAATAAAATCTCATCCTGTGGTAGCTTTCCCTCCCACTTCCCCCAGTAGACAGTGCGGTCAGTACTTCAAACCCCACAGTAGCAGGAGTTTCTTTGAAAAAGAAAAAAAGAAAAGAAAAGAAAGGAGGCAGAAAGAAAAATCAGCATCCTGCCTTTTGTTAGCCCTCATTTCCTCCAGCCGCACCCTGTTCATTGCCCTCCTTAAACTGTCTGGAGCTGGCAGTGAATCTCCTGCTGCCAGAGCCTGGCCTTAGGTTTTTATGTGTGGCAGGGCACTGCAGCAGGGAAGAAGGTCTGTATTGTGTTTTCAAAGTGGCTGCTTAACGACTTGTCACTCCTGCACATGCAGGGGTTGTAAAGGCTGTTTGGGGAACTCCAGCTGGGGAGACGTTCATTAGGGGTTGCCTCACTCCGGGGGGCGGGGGCTCTCATTCTGAGCTCCTATTTTCTGTGTTTTACAAGTGAAGGTGGAATTACCTGAAGGGGTTACAGTTCTCTCTTACTCTGGGTAGATTTAGCTCAGTACAGAACATTCATTAAAACAATTGGAAGACAGTGAACTTTGTGCTGTGTGGGGAGCTCACCTTCAGCAGACATGGTTGCTTCCTGGTTGGAAGGGATTAGGCTGATGATGGGGCTATCCTAGCGGACCATTGCCCACCACATTGCCCTTGACTCAGCAGGATTCCTAATTTCAAAAGGAGGGAGGCAGATAAGGATAAGGAATAGCTAGGAAGATGATTTAAAAAAATTACTTTTACTTCGTGTATATGAGTGTTTGCATGCATATGCACCATATATCTACCTACAGAGGACAGAAGAAAGAGTTGATGCCCTTGAACTGGACTTACAGACATTAATAAATTGCCATGTGGTTGCTGGGCTCTAACCCAGGTCCTCTGGGAGAGAAGCAAGTACTCTCAACACTGAGCCATCTCTCCAACCCCTAAAAGGATATTTTGTTTTGTTTTGTTTAGAAGCAGCTACAGGCCTCCTTCCCTAATCTCAGTATATGTTAAACTCAGTGTGCTATCTTAGCTTTAAAACTAAGTAATTCCTCAAAGTCTGTGTTACAAAGGTTGAAAACAGCTGTCATACCCTTGGCTATCACCAACAATTGCCAAAGCAGAGCGTTTTCACTCATATGCACTGGCCTGGCATCTTTTCCATTAAATTCTAGACCCTCTTTAAAAGGACTGACTCACTTCCACAGAGAACTATTGTTTCACATTTTATTTTGTCTGTTAGTGTGCTCTCTCTCATCTTTTGACATAGCACAGTCTCTGTAGAGCAGTGCCACACAAGTACAGTTGAACTCCTAAATGATTCCCATGCTGATTTCCCTCCAAGTCTCAATGCAGACACAGTTCTGTGAATTGTCACAATTGCCATAATTTTACCCATAAGAAGAGAGAAGTCCAAAGAGTAAGAAACCACCAAGATTGATGTGTTTAAAGGTGGGAGAAACTGCACAGGTGTGATGCACACATGCCCTTAATCCCTTTAGACAGGTGGCAGAGGCAGGAAGTTCTAACTCTCACACTTAGTATCCTCCCAAGGCTGTGGACAGCGCATCACTATAAAGTGTCTTAGGAATCTTCTCTTACTCACAAGTGGTTTCCACTTGTATTTGCTTGGGAGTTTAGGTTCTACAGAGCTAAGCTGCAATATCAAGCCTTCCCAGAAGGTGCCACCAAATAACAAATGGTGCCTTCCAGGTGAGGGGCTCCTTCTGTTGGACTCCTCTGGTTCTGTTTTGTAAGTTCCTCTCATTATAAGTCATTAGAAATGAAGTTTATGCATTCTTCATATTTGATGATGGGAAACCACTGGTTACCTTTGGTGTCTGAGTAAATATCTAAACAAGTTTGTAAAATTATTCTTAGTGGGCAACAGTCTATGGCTGTAAACTTTGAAGACTGTGCAGTGGTCCACAAAGAAACATCTTCCTTGTAGGGATTCTTTTGGTCACTAAAGGTGACAGCACAATAAACTGCTCCAGAAATTCAGAGATTCTTCTGTTGGCTGGAGAAAATGGAGAATTGCTCACTTAAGTGTTAAGAGACAATATTTTTTCCTGTGAATTCTGAAAACAAACAAGATGGGGATGGTAGTGTTTCAGGAGGCCTGGAACGGAAAGAGGTATTCTGTATGACATAGAAAAGGAAAGTTTGTTCATCTTTCTTGGTTACAAGAAGGGAGTTTGGGTCTAGGGCCCTTTGTTTTAGAGTATCATAAACCATCCCAGGACTCGAGTGACTGTGTATGGGTGTATGTGTGCATGTGTGTATCCATCGTGAGTGTATGGTCATGTGTAAATGCATGTATGCACGGTGTGTGTAGACTGAAGGCTGATGTAAGGTCTCTTCCTCTATTTGTTCCTCATCTTATTTTTTGAGGCAGGGTTTCTAACTGAACCTGGAGCTCATTGAGTCTGAGACACTGACTGGCTGTGAGCTCCAGGGCTCCCTGTGACCCCACCTGCCCAGCACTCTGGCTACAGAGGTCTTTTGCTTCCCTGTCCTTTTCATGAATGCCAGGCTTCAAACTTGGGTCTGAAAGCTTATACAGTGAACATCTACTCTCTCCCCAGCTCTTGAGGGGTTTTGCTTTGTTTTGTTTTAATGTTTTAAATGAAGTTATTTTTCTTGTTTAAAATATATTGAGTACAAAATAATGGGCCTTATCAGGACATTTTTCTGATGTGTTTTTTACGTTGTACTTTGCTCATATACCCCCATCTATTATCAACCCTTACTTCTCCCCCACTGGCCCCCTTCCTCCTGTAATTTCATTTCTTTCTTTCTGTGCTCCTCTCCCATTCCCTCCCTCCTCCTGTGCCTCCCCCCATTCCCATCATTTTATCTTACAGAAAACACTTTCTTTTAAGCTTATTTTATTGTAATATTTTGTTTATGGATGTTTGATCTTAGTTAAAACACAAGTGATTTCTTTATGTGGTGCCATATTAGACTGTACAAATGATACACAATTGGAATTTAAGCTGCTCTTTCAAGTAGGTATGAGTCAATGAGAGGAAGGCATGGGTGCGATCCTTAGCGAGGACATTCTTGAAAAGAAGTGGTATGAGAGAAGCTGATGGCTAGTGGTGAAGTATGTCATCATAGAAATGAAGACACTGCAGCACTTATGTTTTATATTTCAATTTATTGTTAGTATGTGTGTCTAGTTCAAAGGACAAGCTCTGGGATTGGTTCTGCTCTTCCATCATGGCTTCTATAGGTTGGACTCAAGTTGTCGGCTTGTGAGGCAAGCGCCTTTAGCCAACGGGCCATCTCACAGGCCTTACTGAACTTTTTTGGGGTGGCTGGGGGAGATGTGGTTTAACTCTCCTCAGTCTCAGTTCCTGGTCAGCTGTTGCTGTTGCTATGCTCTGGTGAAGAGGTAGGAAAGAGGATGATACCTGGATCTGAGAAGGAGTGCAGGGAGAACTGAGATGATTTCTAAGACACTGATGCCTACTATGCATCTAAGCAGCAGGACCAAGGCGTCTCTCCTAGGGAGCTTGTTCATCAGCATCCTGTTTACTAGGTTCTTCATGCTATCTGTGTGAGCCTCTCATCTCTTGGACTGCATTACCTAAAGCTTATACATATAAAAGGCTAAAGAAGGAGATAGGGTACCCTAGTTATAAAGTATAGCCATGCCTGACTGTTAGCTATACATTAGAGAAAGTGGTCCAGAATATTCATATGGTCCAAGAATAATACTCTTAGGATCAAAAGACAGATAGGTTCAGTTTATTTGTAGAAACTTATAAGATGTAGATTTTAGTGATAATACTTACTTTGTGTAATACAGCTTGTAGATGCAGGCTGTCATTCAGGTATTAATTAGTTTAAGCAAAACTATCATGTCATTTGCAAAAACACACTATTTGGTAATTTTATGGATTGTATTTTGTGAAGATCTTGCAGAGGTAGGACAAAGGCAAAGAGACACTGTAGAAACCTGGTGCTTGTGTAATCCATGATTACATACTTCAGAAGTTCAGTTTGTGTGTGTGTGTGTGTGTGTGTGTGTGTGTGTGTGTATGTGTGTGTGTACATGTGTTTGTTGGGGGCAGGGCACATGAGGAAGCCAGAAGTTGATATTGTCTTCCTCAGCCACTCACCACCACCCTACTTTTTGAGACAGGGTCTTTCACTGAGTCTGGAGGAATCCTCCTGCTTGTGTCCGGGCTGATGGAGATTTGCCTGGACTTCATTGTGGGGTGCTGGGACATGAACTCAGGTCCTCATACTTGCAGAGCGAGATCTTCACTGATAGCCATCTTCACAGCCCTGCATGTATTTACACAGTGACTGTCTTCCATTTCCCTAGCCCCAGATCTTATCGGAAATCAAAGAATCTTTCTGAAACAGGTCTAATTTTATTTAGTCTGGCAAGCCCCTCTCAGAGTGACCTGACACACTTTCAGTTTATGTAGTGCTCACTGCGTTTCCAGCTCTCTTCCTTTGCTCCATTATTTTCTCCACATTGTTTTAATTAAAAGTGAACTTCGTACTTGATCCAGAGATTACAATATGGTTATTTAGTTGCACTTAGTGTGTTCGTGTATACACACACTCCTTCATGCCATGCCCTAGTCTTCATGGGGGACCTGTGAGAGTCTGTTCTATCCCTACACCAAGTGGATCTTGAGGATTAATCTTAAGCCATTAGTCAGACTTGGTAGCAAGTACTTTAGCTTTCTGAGCCATCTTGCCAACCCAAACTTAAAAAAAAAAAAAAATTAATTTATTTTGCATGTGTAAGTGCAGGTGTCTGCATTCCCTGACACACTGTGGTAGCCATAGGGTAGATAACTCTAGAGAGTCCAGCCCCTTCTGGTACCTTGTGGGAGCAAGTGATTCAGCTCAAGTGGTCAGGCTTGAATGTGAGCACTTTACCCTGCTAGGTCATCTTGCCAGCCCCGGTACATGTTTTTTTATGCTAGTTTTCTGATACTCTTAAGTCAAAAATCTAGCCAGACTAGCATGCTGTGGCTGCCTCCAGTGTCCAGTAACTCTTAAGAGACCTGCTGTTCACTGCCAGCCCCTCCTGTAGAGGTAAGCCACCCACAGTTCTTGTTTTGTATAATAAAATCAAAGGATTTCATAGTTTACCTTCAAATGCAGAGGTGTGATAGAGATGTGGTGTCTGCTCTCATTAGTCCTGTAGACTGGCTCGGAGCTCTGTGGTTTCTTTATTAGAAACTATAAAGATTAAAAAATATTCTTTGGTATGGAGGTTTATGGTCGAATTTAGAAACTATATATGATGTCTGGGCACAGCTTGTGATTTAGCCACAGGGTTCTTGGGCAAGAAGAGAATTCAGAAATCTCTTCTCATACTTGAGTTTTGGAGAGGAGAGCCTGAGGCCAAGTTCAGTAATTTACTTGAGAGCATAGAATGGTAGACCTAGGATCCAGCCCCTTGTCAGCATGCTCTTGGCTCTTTACCCATTGAGTCTCCAGCATGCCTACCATTGAACATTTGAAATGGTCTCTGATGTACTGTCACTACCAAAGACTAGGCTCCCACATGCTGCCTTAAACCGGAGCTGTTCAGCTGCTGTCACAGGAACCTGTTCATCTGTCTTGAGTACAAAAACCTGTTGTTTTCCTCTAGGAGGAAAAGGTGTCCACCAGGTGGATATGACAGACCCGACTGACGAATATTCTGGTAGATTCTAGGCTGATCATCTCTGTCTGGGAAATTACCAACCACAATAACCATGGCCTGATACATTTTGAGGGAGAAAAGATAATGATACACTTAAATATGTGGGAAGTCAAAAGTCTTCATCCTGTATAACATGAAAACACACAGGGAACATCACAGTCCTCTCGTGTAAATGGAGTCTTCATACTTGAAGCTGGAACTTGGATGTGATGTCTGGTGCCCCAGCTACTGAGCTATGGAAGTGTAAGGTGAGCATACAGGAGCTTGCACAGGAGGAACCGAGCCCCTCCCCCAACCTCACGGAACCTGCGTGCTCATCCTGGTAGTCATGCTGGGTTTCTCCCAATGAGAGGAAATCGGACTCCCCAGTTCATTTTCGTATGTCTTTTAGTGGAAGCTGTGCTTTGCATAAGTCCACTCCATCCATATCCCCAAACCCATCTGTGCTTAGGTGGGTTCATATGCAATCTGCTTACTTACTAGTCCCTAGGCAGTAGTGACAGCACAGAAATAGGATGCGTGCAGAGCATACCTTCCAGGGCCAGAAAGAGATGAGGCTCTGTTCCCTCGAGCCTCCTTTCAGTTGTTTGGGTGGCGTTCCAGATTTGTTCCCTCAATGTCTGTGGACCTGTCACCTCCTTTTCTCTGCTTCATTTAACAAGCCACTGTTGATGTGGCTCCCTGGCCCTGACCCAGCTCTCTGAGATGAGACTAACTTATTACCTCCCATCTCCTGCTTCATTACTTTTGTCCAATTTTAAAAAATTTAGTCCTTAAGTATTTTCATATCTACATGTTCATGTCTACAGTGAAATATGATCATATCCATCCCTCAGGTTCCCAGTCACCTCCTTCTAGCTTCCCCTAACTTGTCCTCATCCCAACTGTATGTTTTTTAAAAAAATCTACTCCCATTTTGATCTTTATTTATTTTACGAGTGTTTGGGGCAGGGCATGCATGTGCGATGGCCGGTATAGGAGACAAAGGAAAGCTGGTAGATTGAGTTTTCTACTTTCACTGTACGGGGCTGAACTTACCTTGCTAGACTTTACAGCAAGTGTCTTTATCTGCCAGGCCATCTTGTCCTAACGCTCAAGCTGTGTCCACCCCCACCCCAAACTTTCTAAAACACAGATCAGTTCTGGTAGGAAGTGGACAAAAGAGTAGACTAAAAGGCGGGTATGTTGGGTCCTTTTCAAAACACCATTATGTCTTTGTTTATGGTTTGTTATTTTTTTGAGACAAAGTTGCATTAGACAGCTCAGGCTGGCCTCAGAGTTGCTCTGTATCCCAGTCTGGCCTTAGCCTCTCAGTCCTAGGATTTCAGGCATAGGTCACTCTGATGGTAAAATACTACGTTTAAAACCTGTCACTTTTCATAAAGCA
This sequence comes from Rhynchomys soricoides, assembly GCA_019843965.1. Taxonomy (NCBI): domain Eukaryota; kingdom Metazoa; phylum Chordata; class Mammalia; order Rodentia; family Muridae; genus Rhynchomys; species Rhynchomys soricoides. The sequence goes on along the minus strand of JADRCH010000303.1, from coordinate 1,058,844 downwards.
TTTCATTGTTTTACAACAAGAGCTTCATTTTAGGATAAGAGGCAAATTATACCGAGATGTTCAGTTTTTCTTTTTATCACCTCCTATTTGGAAGTCTTTCATATATATGAAATATAGACTAATATAATGAACCTTTCACGTACTATCAGCTGTAGGACGATCCATGTTCTTTTGTACTACAGTCAAATTCTGATTTCTAATGAGATTAAAGATAACATATTTACTCATAGATACTCAAATATGAATCTCTAAGGAGATAAGAGCTTTCAAAGAACAGAACAAATGCAACAGGATCACCTCTAAACCGGCTCCTGGGGCTCACCCATCAGGTATCTAGCAACTGAGGACATTTTTAATAAAATCAAAATCTCACTATTTTTTTCTATCTTTGCATTATTTGTTTAAATTGGAATCCAAGTAAAGTCGCACTTTTATACCTGTAACAATATCTGTTAAATTAATCTATAGGTGTCCCCTTCTCTCTCCTTTTAAACATAAAATGCAAAGGGGAATCTTTGGTCTTCTGGCCTAAATTGTCAGTTCAGATGTGAGTGATTTCATGGTGTGCTTTCTCCAGATGAGCTGTCAGAGGTAGGGGCGTGGTCAAATTTGGGTTACACTTCTGTTTTTTATTTGAGGGGGGCACAGGACTGTTTCACGGGGTTCTGGGATCCTGTTGCTCAAATACTACAAGGAAAGGTCTCTGTGTTAACAGCCTTCGCTGTTTTGTGCCTGCAGACTTAATTCATTAAGAGTTTTAGGAGCCAGAGAGATGGTCCATTGGTAAAGAGCACAGGCTGCCCTTGCAGAGGATGGGAGTTTGGTTCTGGCAGCTCACAACCACCCATTACTCCTGGGGTTCTCACTCTCTTCTGGTCTCTGCAGACACATGCAGTCTCATGCACATTCCCACACAGACACATATGTTGATACGCAGTTTTCCTTTTAAGTTGTAAATTGTAACTATTTCTTGTTGTTCTTTACATATTGGCCACAGTTCACCCATACGGAGGCACTTCTATCTTGTTCAGAGGTACAGTATGTAGGCAGAAGTACAGTTTATGGAGCAGAGGGAATAATCCTGTGTACTATTTCTTCTTTATCAATGTTTAAAAAATAAGAGTTTGGTTCCTTGGTACACTTGAGCAGTTTCAAGCACTTTAAATTTTATGTACTTACTTGCTTACTGAACTTATGGGAGTTGACTGTCTTGCCACATGGAAGCAAGTGTTCTGCCACTGAGCATACCTTCAGTTCTTCATACTGTACCATAAGCCTTGTTCCTTACCCTTTTAAGCTTACCCTTGGCTTCCTCACTTTTCATTGCCTCTCCCCATGTTGTAGTCATTCTAAAATATCAAAAATCCTGAATTCCTCAGGGAGATAGGTTTGGGCCTTTTTATGACCTGCCTGACTGAGGCTTGTCTGTTATTACCTCTACCCCTACCCTTCCTGGTTTTGTGCTTTTCCACAGTTTACTTTTAGCATAATTGTTATTTTCGTATATTTTTCCTAATAAATTCAACATGCTGAAGATTGACTCTGTAAGTATCCAATTTCTTAGATCTTTGCACCGTGTCTGGCCATAATTGCTCCTCAGCAGAAGTCCAGTAGTGCAAAGATGTACTAACACACACACACGCACACACACTTTACTAACTTACATACTTATAATGGGAGTTCTTAACGCTGAACACATATGAGCAGTTGGGAGCCGTGATATTTGGTCTGTCCCCTCTGGAGGTGGAGTAGGTGGCACCTAAAGGTCAAGAGAACTCACTGTAGGAATAAGAGATATCTAGGCTCTCACACACATACACAGGGCAGAGTATAAGTCACCCTTGTACATGCAAGTTCATACAGTAAGATCCTGGGATAACCTGAAGGCCAGAGTGAAGAAGGCGTTTGGGTGGGACTGTGTGGTGGCTGCCTTTGTGTCACAGCAAGTATGAGAACTCTTCAGAACTTCCTGGAAAATCCTTCATAAAACTGCTTCTATCATGGAGAATATTAAACAATAAAAATAACACACGGGGAGCAAAGACTACAAATTAATCTTTTATTGTGACAACAAAAAGATGTGAGCCTGAAAATCCCCAAACATTTGCTTCTGTGTTTTAAAAAAGCAAACAGATTCAGAGAAATTTCAATAACAGGATGTTGAATGAAACATTCCGCCTCCCAGTTTCCTATAGAGGACTGTGCAGAGGCCTGATAACACGAGTGTTTCAGGACCACCTTGTTTTTGCTGTCTTTGCATGGTGAAATATGAGTCCATTCCCTCTAATGTTTGTATGTGCTTTTGAAATTATCGCAACTGGTAAAATGCCACTTGTGTGTAGTACAGAATGACAGGTCCCCACCAACACCAGCAGCCCCACCCCACGGCCACTGCCGGTTTGCTTGGGTTGCATAATTGTCAAGACAAATTAGTTTAATAGCTTTAATTTGATGGGCCAGTATTTATTCAATGATCATGCTTGCATATCTGCAACCATACAATTAAATGTTTATTATGTATATAGATGAATCAGTAACAAAATACAAAATACTTAAGCTCCTAACTGCAAGAGGCAAGTATGGGTAACGCTGAGTTAAAATGAACAGTCGACAGTACAGCAAGAGAGCAAAGGTGAGGAGACTGCAGTTAGTTCCCTTGAAAAATTAGCACCTTAGTGTTATTCATGTCGTCACTGCTATTCTCAAATACATATTTAATTATGCTCACGGGAAGGCTATAGCATATGTCAGAGTAGTTTTACCAGTGTCATCATTACTGCTAAAGAACAAAACTTAAACCCAAATTAATTTTTCGCCATAGGGGTTTGAGTCTATTAAGAGAAAAGGTTACTATTTTGAAAGAGAAAAAGTTGCCACAGCCATCTTTTCATTTTTAACTCACTGAACTTGATCAGATCCAATTCTCCCCCTCCTGTGACCCCTTCCACCTTTATATCCTCATGTTTTTATCTCCTGTAATGCTCTGATTTCATTTAGTTCTGCTTCATGAGCATGGACAACCTACCAGGGACCACACCCATGGAGAGAAATAAATCCCCATTTTCCAGAATCCATCAGTTACCAATGGCCCCTCAGCCGTTGGGGGCACAATGAGCCCTTGCCAGTCTTTGCTATAATTTTTGACTGACTTGATCTTTTAAATAACATAGACACAGAAACCTGTTGTTCTAACTGGATCCCATCTTGCATGTCAGGGCAGCTGATGGGAACCTTTTCGGTCTGTCTTCCTTGGCCCCTCTAAATTAGAATCTGTGTGCTGCTGGGTTCTGCCCGACCACCCTTCTTCCCAGACGAGTACCCACAGGTTCTACAACTGGAAGTTACGTGGAAGTCTTGGACTAAGTATTGATCTCTCAATCCACCCCAGAGGTTGAATAAATGATCCTCTTACTGAAAACCAGTATAGCTATTCCCAAATGACTGACATGTTAGTCCTGTTGGAATGGCATCAGTTAAATATTGTATAAATTGGTAATATATACAACATGTTGTTTCCATTAAAACCAAATTAAGATTTGAAAGGAGATCCCTTAGGAAAAAAATTTATACTCAAAACAGATAGAGGGAAATATCTTGAGGCTCTTGTACCTCTGCATTCTACCAACCATGAAGATCCCTGGATTTCTGCTCACAAAAAGTAATCACAGAGCAGGGCAGTGGTGGCGTACGCCTTTAATCCCAGCACTTGGGAGGCAGAGGCAGGTAGATTTCTGAGTTCAAGGCCAGCCTGGTCTACAGAGTGAGTTCCAGGACAGCCAGGGCTACACAGAGAAACCCAGTCTTGAAAAACCAAAAAAAAAAAAGTAATCACAGATCATGTTAAGACTCGAGTTTGACTTATTTCTGAGAGGTTTCAGAACCTATTCAAAACCCCTCGGTCACGAATCAAAAGTGTAATGGATTAATGTGTATTAGTAAATGATACTAAGTAAGATATTTAGGTGTATGTGTATTTAGTGAGTTCTCTTTTGTTCCATCTGACTGATCACTAGCAGCCAACACTGGTGACTGCTCCTTACTCATAACTTGGTGTACCTCCCTTTGTTTCTTGAGTTAGGACAAGCTTTACTTCAGCAACAAGATGCCTTTGACTCTCCCCCCTTCCTTTGTTCCATTTTGTCCATGACGATCTTGTAGATGCCTCATGTCTTTGCATAGTTTCAGGCTGACTCAGAGGTTCTTTAGCGTTGGCAACACTGCACCAGTTACTGTGTGCCGTCGGTGTACATTTGCAGACATTCATCTTTGTGTTGACTTCAAACATCTTTTCTTCTAGATATTTTAAATATACAACTGTCATCAACTAAACTTACCCTACTATTCTATGGAATATTAGAAGGTACTGTTCCTGTCAAACTGTACATGTAGAGCCACTGGTTTTTTCTTTCTTTCTTTCTTCTCCCTTCTGTTCTCATGTTCTGGTAACTACTATTTTATCATTGCAATTATGAGGTCAGTGCTCTTAGCTTCCACTATGTAAGAGCATGCTGTATTTTACGTTTTGGGTCTTTTTTATCCCACTTACTGCAATACCTTCTAGTTCCATCCCTGTTATGACAAATGGCAGGATTTAATTATTTCATGATGGGAGAATAATTATATCATATTTATTTATGTACCATATTTTCTCTGCTCCATTCATCTATCGATGGACAGATCATGTGTTTTTATAAATAAAGTAAAAATCTACTGTTGCGGAAGGAGTCCTGAGACCCAGTCTCAGACTTGCACTAGTTTTGTGAAGCAAAATGCTTACTAGTATCTTTAAGGATTAATTTTACAATCTCTGAAATGTGAATACTGCCTAATAAAGTTGTTAACTGAATCAGTGGGAGACAAATGGTTTGTGGTATTCAGCTGGTGCTTTGTTAATACTTATGGAATCACACGTTCCTAGACATTTTCTCTTCTGTAATGAAATGGGCACCTAGATAATACACAGCCTCCTGAATCATATGGTGGACTATACTCATAAAGGGTTTCCACAGTTTTTGAGTGCTGATAAAAAGGTGTTAAAGAGATGCCTTTGTCTGCAGAATATAGTGTGAAAATTCAGTGGTATGAGGATTGGATTGTTTTATTTGGCAGTCTTGTTCTGCTTTGATATAATACAATCATGAATGATGTGTTTGCATGTGTAGCTAACATTTGATAGCATGCTTCTCTTTGTCTCATGGATTTTGTAGATGAGGATTTCTTTTATTTAATGCACGCCTCTCTGAGGATCCAGCCACAAGGTCCTGTATTCAGAAAACCTTGTAGTATGTAGTTTGTTACTACAGGGTAGTTTCTTGTCACCCTGACACCTATCAGTAACCCCATCAGCCCTTCAACAGCTTAAAGACCATAAAAACATACATGTAGCTAATGTGTTTTAATCTATCGGAAGGCACTTTATATTATTATTACTATTATTATTGTTGTTGTTGTTATTATGCCTTCATCGTGTGTAGTTGCACTGCTACAGTAGTCAAAGAAAAGCTTTTAGCTGTTATAGAAAGAACAGTTAAATGTGTTTAACCTAGATTTCTTTCCTGAATGCCAAAAATTTTTGAGAGAGAGAAAGAGAGGGCAATTCTTTTTTTCTGATTAGTTCATTTACAGAATAGAAAGCACATGGTCAAGAAAAAAAGGTAACACAATTTTGAATTAGATTCATAACTCTATATTTTAAAGTAGCTTTTTAAAGCTACCCATAAAAGCCACTTTACATCTGGCATTGGATCTATTAATTTGACTACTATGAATATATAGGAATATTTTTGAAAACTCTTGTGGTCTTGTAAAGCCTCCAGGCTCTTATTAGCTGAAAAATCCTGCCTTCTGTCAGGGCATTGAGCCAAGGTACGATCCTTAAGTAGATAACGTTTAGCATTTGAAATAATAGTAATGAAAGACAAGTCCGTGTGGAGCTTTCAAGTCGCCATCCATTGAAATATCCGTATGGAGCCGGAGGCCGAGGGAGAAGATGGAGCAGATGTCAGGTTTGTTTTAGTGGGATGCCTTGCCTAACCACCTTCCCTCTGAAGAGGCTGATGCCCAGCATCCGGGGGAGCTGGTGACTAATTCATCTGATCCGTCTGTTGCCTTGGGAGGCACTATGGACTAGTTCTTCCAACTGTTTGTATCAGTAGAGAATGTGACCTTACTTTATTCTGGTGGGTCCTTTTTCTCACCTACCCTTCTCGCACATGGCTCACCTTGGGCTGAAACCTCCCCCTGAAAATCTCCTCCCCCACCTCAGAAAAACATAATTGGAATAATTTCTATAATGGACCCTTTAAAAATTAAAAATTAAATTGGCCACAATTTTTTCTGTATCTTGTCTCCTTATAGGCGTAGTTTAAAGGCATTTTCCATGTTGGGTGCAAGCATTTGTTAGGCTACCATTCTCTGTGACTCCAAGCAGTCCCAGCCAAGGTGTAAGGAAATTACAACTATTTTGTGTTCTGAGTGCATCAGGCCTCTCTCCAGACAGTGGAGCTGTACAATGGATGTGGACTACTGTTTTCTTTATGTGCCTTGGATTTGTTTTCTAGGGGAACTGAGCTAAACAGTCATGATCCATCAATCCCCATCTCTGCATCCTGCCAGTAAAAGGGCACTGTTAATGTCCTTTCTTCTGTCAGCTCTCTATTTCAAGGTCAGGTCACACATCGGCTCAGTGCCTAGGAAGGAACTCTCCAGTGTTCCAGTTGTACACTGCCATTTTATGTAGTATTTATTGGAAGGAAGGGTTCATTTGAGTTTTTACCTCATCAAGGAGCAAATATCTGAATCTTTGATTCTGATTCTAGGAGACAAGCCTCCATTCCAACTATTGACTCCACTGTTTTTGGAATGGGTCCAGCGTTTGATGTCTCAGCCTGCAGCCTGAAGCCTGAGTAGGAATCTAGCCAGTTCTTGTAGGTCAGAGGTCTAGGACATGCCTGCGTGTCATTTTCCTCATCTGGAAGTAAACTGGAATGGTGTGCTCAGTGATTCAGTAGAGTTGCTGTGCAGTCTACTCAAAATGAAATTTTTTGAAGATGTGAAGTATTATTAATCAGTATTATATATCAAAACATTTAAATGATGCCAATTATACCTCAAGTAGGCTCATCACTTTTTCTTACTGCTGTGATATTCTGTGACCTTAAAAGTACCTTTAACTGTTACAGATGAGAGATTTGTGCCTTTTTAAAAGGTATGAATAATTATTTTATAGATTAATTTTTTTCCTTTCAACCAGTGTTGCTTATCCAAGGTTAACAGTTGTTCTGTCAAGTACAGATGTTGGAAAGCTGAGAGAAGAAGACAATGCACATATTTACAGGTCCTTTGATGCTATAGAACCTAAGACATTTAGACCTTCATTTAACAATGTCACTCACCAATTTTAAGCCAGCAAAAGCCACAGTAGATGTGTAATGCCCCCATTAAGACAGTGTTGCAAATGAGTTGTTAAAAGTGCTTAGGCTTGGACATAGAACAGTCAATGCCCAAAGACAGCAAGAGCCCTGCTTTTCCTCATGAATCAACAGATTCCAGAAACTGTCCGTTGGTATGTTTAGTGTTTCCCAGAAAACTCTAGAACTGACTTTGAAATATATTGTAAGGAAGAGCTTAACAAGATTGTGTCTACTACCGGGTTCTAACTCGTTACTAAACCTAAATAATCTATCTTTGTTTGTAAGGTTGAAAACCGACTATGACTCCTGGTACTTTAATGATTCTTAGGGCAAAGCAGTAGCATGTTCAAGCTGGGAGATTCCTGGTGTTGGACTACACTGAGTCCTAAACTCATTTAGCGTCCATGAGAGCCTTCTGGTGGGTCCATGGAGAGATTTCTGATGGGACAGTACTTTACATCTTACCATGTTATTTTTACAGCGAGCTTCATAAAGATAGGTAAGGCAACCTTAACAGTCACTCAAAGCTAAGGTCCTGTATTCCACTTAACCCCAGAATTATGATTAAAATCTTGGTCCACTATAAATAACCAGGCTCAACTCAAGAACATGAAATTTAAATATAAATATAAAAGATAATATAAACACATTCATTTAAAATCAAGTAACTGTTTAATAGAACAGTTAGAGATTGTTTACCTGGAGAGGTGTAATATTGCAGGTTTTCATAGATTTTTAGCTGAACGTGAGCCAGATTAATCTAAGACTGTCTAGGAAAATCTGTATTGAAAAGTGCAGTTCTTCCATTGGATTGCATCTGGGTCCTAAGTTTGGTGGTTTGTCTTAAAGATGCAACAGAACAGAAATGTTACTTGAGAGTAATAACCAGGCTCTGGGGCACGGAGAAACCGTGTTTGACTTACGTTGCTTAGGAAGGGACATAGTAACTGGTTAGAACTGTGTCCTCTGAGCATCTCAGTGTGCTCTGATGGCCAGTGATTTGGCATCTTGGTAGGTTAAAGGATCAGGTGAATAAAGCCACTTAGAGCGGGCACGTGAGCAGACGGAGGCTGTTGATCTGGGGAGGTTACTGATTGTTCTTGCAAAACTGAGCTGATGTGTTCCTTCTTAACCTCTTACTTGCCTTTAGTTTTAGCTTTCCTTACTCCTGTTCTGCCTTTAGCCTTACGTAGTCGCCGGGCTTTAATGTATCCAAACAGTTAAATAAGTGAGTATAAAAGGAAATGCTACCACTCAGGAGGCAGAGGCCGGCAGATTTTGGAGTTTGAAGCCAGCTGGTCGACAGCCAGGGATACACAGAGAAAACTATCTCAAAAAACAAACAAACAAAATATTAGATACTAAAAACAAAACCAAAAAACTTTATTTTAAAAAACGTGAATGCTTTGTTCATTGGCTATCTATCAGTGTTCATGTTTTCTCTCTGCTAATGTTGCTTCAGAGAACTACGTTTGACAGTAATGAAGTCATGTTTTTTTTATCCTGCTTTGTTTTAAGAAAAGACATTTATAGGAACAATGCTACTATGCAGCGTCACAAAGTTATATATAAAGAGGAGTGGACATGGAAATAGTGCCAGGGAAGGTAAGCATCAGTTCCTGTTTATAGGCTAGCAGGTCTTTTGACAATGATATGGGTGAACTGGGACAGTCATTCCCTGTGTTTTCATGGGTTTTCCCACCTTCTGTGCTCACCCTGTACTGCTTGTTATAGCTGCTTTGAAGTCTTATGGTTCCTGACACTGGTAATTCCTTCACACCATCTACCCTCCTACAAAATATCTATGTGTAGAGTCAACATGACTCTTGCCAGGTTGGTCCCTTATTTACCACCATCTGCTAGGCCTGTTCTGCTTCCTTCTTTTTCTTTTACACACAGCGACTAGTCATCTAAATATGATCTTATTCCTCCAGAGCGATTGACCAGTGTCAATGGAATGGCGTTTGCAAAATTCTATAGGAAAACAGGTAAGACCAAACAGGAAGTCCAGCCTTGGGACTTCTGTGTCACTGTCCAGAGTGGGCTTGAGGTGAGCTGTGCTGTGCCTTGACTTGGTGACCTCAGTGTGTGGCTCTGAAAGCACTCACTTAACTGCTCAGCTTGGTTCTGTGTGCTTTTACTTCAAGCTACATCTCGATTAACCTAAAAATACCTTGTCTTATTGTAGACATTTTTTCCAACTGATTAATTTGTGCTTCTAACATTTTCTCTTAAAAGAAACTGTCTCCTTTTAAGTATGTCAAAGAAATTGCTGTTTTTATGTTTGAAGAATTCTTGATGAACTTCAGCTATTAAAGCAAAAGGCAGGTCAGCGTGTTTTTATTCACTTTACATCCTGTTCACTGCCTCCCTCCAGGTTACCCTCTCCCACAATCCTCCCCCTTTTCCCGCTCTCCATCTCCTCTGAGCAGGTGGGGGCCCCTGGGTATTCCTTACCTTGGCATATTATGTTTGCAGGGCTAGGCACACTCTTTCCCATTGAGACCAGACTAGGCCAGCCCAGCTAGAAGAACATATCCCATGGACAAGCAACAGCTTTTAGGATAGCCTCCACTCCAGTTGATGAGGACTCATATGAAGACCAACCTGCACATGTGCTACATGTGTGTGGGGAGGCCTGAGTCCAGCCTGTATGTGCTCATTGGTTGGTGGTTCAGACTCAGAGAGCCCCAAGGGGTCCTGGTTAGTTGACTCTGTTGGTCTTCCTGTGGAGTTCCTATCCCCTTTGGAACTCTCCATCCTTCCTCCATTAGAGTCCCCAAACTGCATCCACTGTTTTGCTGTGGGTGTGTGCATATGTCTGAGTCATCTGCTGGGTGGAGCCTTTCAGATGACAGCCATGCTAGACTGCTGTCTGCAAGCATAACAGAGTATCATTAATAGTATCAGGGATCGGTGTTTACCCATGGGTTGGGTCTCAAGTTGGGCCAATTATTGATTGGCTATTCCCTAAGTCTGCTCCATCCCCCATTCCAGGCAGGTAAACTTTAAACTATAAACTAGAGCATAAAATTTGTTTAGGCAGCACAACACTGTCCAATATGCAAATGCACTTCAGTCACATGAAAATATAAGTCAACAAAAGGGCCATAATTAAAATATATATGCAACTTACTAATATTTTTATATAAAGAAATTAACTTAAAATGGGCATCAATACTTTTATCGCATGTAACCGTTGTATATTTAATTCATTTTACATTATTTTCCTTTTTCAGTTAGACTTAGCCTCCATAATAAAGCTTTAGGTTTTGCTTTATTTACAAACATGGAGAAAATCAATACTCAACTTTGGGCATAATATTTAAATTTACTACCTTCTCTAAATATCTCAACATATATTTTGTATTTTCTAATATATATTCTTCTTCATGTAAAATTATCAGATCTATTTTGGTTTTGTTTTGTTTAGTTTTTTGTTTTGTTTTTTATCTGCTGCTTCACATTTTATGTATCTTCATTAAGTTGCTGCCAAATTCACCATTAAACACTTCTGGTTGATCCTCATGACATTTACACTTACACAGTCATCTGATAGGCCACAGTATTACCTGGTGCTACCAAATATATGTAACTGAATTCTATTTTAGTATTTTGCAATATAAGAACTGAATCAGTTAGGCATGGCGGTGTACTTCTTTAATCTCTGTACTTGTAAGGCAGAAGCAGGTAGATTTCTGTGAAGACAGCCTGGTCTATACAGTGAGACCTTGTCTCAAAACCAACCAAACAAACAAACAAAAACCTAAAGAACACAAGGAGCTGAATCAAACTGAGGAAGAATTAGGTGGAAATGGTCAATGTTGTTTTTTCCAAAGGCCTTTAAGCTGTGCTGTGAAGTAATTATGCTACCATTGAGGGACTGTTACTGAGCTGCACACACACATTTGTGAAGTAACTCTTTACTGACTTCTTAATGTCAAAGCAGTGGATTTACATGTACCCATTAGCTCTTATTTTTAATTTCCCTGTTTTCTAGAGCCTTAGGCATCCTCTAATCTATTGGCAGAATTTTCCTATTCTGGATAACTTGTATCCATGGAATAATTTTTAAAAGATGTGGCCTTTTGTGCCCAGTATAATTATATACGTGGTATTTTGAAGGCTAACACATGACATGAACAAAATTTCATCCCTTTTTATGACTGAATAATGCTCTATTATGTAAATACCACTTTTTAAAAGATAATTAATACTTGATATATGACTGTTGTCAGTGTGAGTTTATGTGCACATATGTGCACTGGTACACTCAATTGTGTTCACACACAGATGGCAGAAGAGAGTGTTTGACATCCTGTTTTATCAGTCTCTGCTTATTCTCTCCAGCAATCCTATATCTGTCCACTTTGGATTTGGGATTGCAGCTTACAAAGCCCAGCTTGTTACTGGTATTGAGATCTGAACTCACTCCAGTCTATATGACAACAGCGTGCTGTCAACCACTGGACCAGCTGTCCATGAATATTTGCATTATTCTTACCGTTGGTCTCTCCTGAATGATGCCCTCATGAGAAAAGTTAGGGGTCTGTTTTCATGTGGATTCCATGTAGTTTTACACAGTATCTTACTGGTGATGTATTCCCCTCTGATGCTACAGCAGCATTCTGGATTCTTGATGTTGTTGGTGTGAATCTCCTGTTTCTCCCTGACTTGGTGTCTTGAGGAATTTGGAAACTCTGGTAGATGTTGAGTGAAATGATTTATTCTTCCTTTGGTTAGATCATCTCATACTAATATTCTTACAACCATTGGTAGAATATACTACCAATATTCTTACAACAACAACAAAAATGGTAAGCTAATGGTCTCAGCGAAATTTTTGTGTGTGATAGGGAGAACTCTTTCCTCAATTTGCTGACACACTACTTTTATAGGAAATAGTCCTCAGGGAGCTCATCTACTGGAATCATTTCCTCCTCAGTTCCTGGTTACTGTTTATGTTCAGCAATTACATAATTATTGTTGTTCTTTAATGGGAAATTCTCTTAAAGTGAAAATAAATTAAAAAATAGAAAAGAAAAAGACAAACCCTACGGTTCTTCCTCAGTCTGTGTATTTTTACTATTTATTTATTTATTTATTATTAATTATTTAGTTTGTTTGCCAGCAGTTTGGTTTATTAGACTAAATGTTCAAAAAAAAATTACAGATTTTTATTCATCCAGAATAATATCACTGTTATGATCCAGAATGATCCAGAATTAAGATCATTCACCTTAATCCTACTTTTTAACTTGAAGAATACAAATGATTCAATTTAATTAACATTTCTTGTGTAGAGAATTTTTTCTAGGAGAAAAATCAAGGCATTGATTGCTCTTCCTCAGAGTCAATTTGAACTTGGAACTGTGGGCTGAATGATTTGATTGGCTGATATTTTTAGTGCTAGTGATATGGTAAACCTTTCCTCCCCACCAGGAATAGGAGCCTGTCCTGTATTTCTGTTTACAGACCTTGGACTCCACAATATTGAAACTTACTACCCATTTTAAGTGCCCAACTTATCAGACAGTTAATGGATTGTCCTTGCTAAAAGAATGACCTTTGGATAGCTCTGTTGTAGGAATTGGCGGCAGCTTGGGGTGTTTATAACTTACCCTTAAATGCCTTTTTTACCCCAAGATCTTGTTATATTAGCACTAATTGCTTATCTGGTAAGGAGTAATTTATTTTACTCATGAGACTTTTATTGGTATTTGTACACATTCAACAATACAAATGATATAAGAACACCCTCTTCAGGATAATACATCACAGTTAGGTCCTCCACAGTAATTCCAGGAAGCGTGGGCAGCAAGGTCAAATCATTGCTCTTTCAGGATAAAATGTTGAGTTGTCACAGGACAGTTGCTATTAAAGGAGCAGAAAATGCATAGTTTATGTGTGGGGTCATTAAACACCCATCCTCAAGAAAAAGTCATTTTATAGGGGAACTAATATGTTAAATCAAAGCAGAGAAATGTGATTTAACAAAGTCACCAAATCCCTTCTGACTGTCAACATACTGCTGTGCTAGGTAACCATAGATCGGGGAACAGCCCAGATCCCAAATCTCATTCACTGCTTGGTTTTATTAATAAAACTTTATTAAACACAGTCATCATCATTTGTTTTCATTTTGGGCTTCTCTTATGTTATAAGATCAGCAATGAGTAGTTCTAGCAGTGATTGTAATGCCTGTGAAATACAAATCTCTAATATTAGGCCTTTCATGGGAAAAGGTTACCAACTCCCACCAGGATAGTATGGGAAATAAAGAAGATTGTCTCTTAACCCTCATCCTTACTGAGTAGGATTGTGGGGAAAGTGACTAAGAGATTTTAAAATAACTCGTGCAGTAAGCAAAGCCTTCGCCAGTAGAATCACAGGCATGAAAGGAGGGTACTAGAGACCATCTCAGTGCATTCAGATGGCACGAAGCAGATTATACGCATGCATATGTGCACGGATGTGTACATACTAGCCTGTTCTTCACTGTAGCATTAGAATGACCAACATTAACAGCCACTGAAGTAGACAATCGGTAATTTTTTTTTTTTAAATTGGGACTTATCTTTGGTCTGTAATATTCAGTGTCCTTAGATATTCACATAACTGTGTCATTCCAGAACATCTTTAGAATAGGTGAGTGATCAGGACATCTATGGAATGAGCTCTGTCATCTCCAGTAATGTCTGCAGCAGCTGAAAGCTTCTATAAATAGGCTTTGGCCATTTCTGCAAGCTCCGTTACATGGGAGATTAGGCCTCCAAACATATATTGATTTCAGGACCCAGAAAAATCTCCTTGTTGGTCTTCTCCTTAGCTAAGCTATAGCCAATGCAGAAAAGTCATTCATATACACACTCATTCTCTTCAGGGTTAGCCTGTCAGATTTTGAGTTTATTGGCTTCTAAGAGAATAGAGATTGCTGAGTAGCACATTTGAATGGTTCTCGTACTCGGGTGTTCTATGTTTTTGCCACTCTTCTAGCACAAGGAGGCTTTCCCTACACAGTACGGTGCTGATGTGGCTTTGGTGCTCACTGACTCTCACTGCAAACCCCTAGTTCAGATGACATTATAGGAAGTATGTTGTGTCTTTACTTGTTCTGTGTTTGAAATACAGAAATGGCTGCATTAGCTGGAAATAGGAGTCTAGTTTCAATCTAGGAGACTGCAGACTAGTCCACCAGAAGTAAAAGGAAGACCAGATCACTTAGAAGGAGGGTAGAACCTAAATACCTCAGGAACCGAAGAATCTGGTTTGCTCCAAACTGCACTTTAGCATCTGGGTTAGAGAGAGACCATTGAACTGTGTCTTGTCAGACCAAATGTGTTGTTTTCACAGTGGTCTTGAATTGTAACTTTATTAAAATACAATGCCAGTTAGTTGGTGATGCATGATTATGTAAGACTTCTGTAAATGTCATAACTTGTTTGGGGTGGTTGTTCTCAGCTTGGAATAATTTTTAAGTGCACTGGTACAGTTGACATTTGTAATTGTCATGACTTGAGTGTGTATTTGTCAGAGACTGTGTAAGATTCTTGATTGAGATTTTTTTTACTTTAGGATAATTTATTAACTGTAAAGTTTTTCTGGACATAGAGCTTTTAGGTTATATTCTCATTTGAACCAAGACAAATATTTTGTTTACATATTCCAAACATAATTATAAAATATTTGAAGAGTATAGATTAGTTTTATAAAGACTATAAAACACGATGGCCCCAACATGTCTCTTGAACTTTTGCATGAAATTAAAATATAATTATGTCATGTTCCCTTTCCCTTTCCTCCCTCCAACCACTCTCATGTACACTCTTGCTCTTTCTCAAATTCTTTCTCCTGCTCTCAAAATTCCATAGTTGTCTGTATTTTTTTTTTTTTTCTTAATCTAGGTCTAGGGTCCTTGGGAGATTTGCTTCTTCAATTTTAGTTAGACTGTTGGTATTGTTCTTGTTTAGGTCTTGCTTAAGCAGCCATGTTCAATGATTACTTTAACATCATCTTCAAGGTTGGCAGTAGATAAGCTGGTCCATCTGTCTGTGTAGTATTGTTAGGGGAATCACCTGAAAGATGGTCAGGATTTTGGGGGGCTTGCCTCTTCCTCCTGTTAGCTCTTCCTTCTCCCTCCTCTTTCAGCTAATGCTGCCATCACATACAGTTGAGAGCCATTTCATCAGAAAGTGATTCTGAATACCAAGCAGAATGTCCAGCACTAGGAATTCTTTCTGATATATTATGGAAAAAGCTTATGAAGAACTCTTCATCATTTTTATCATATGTTACTACATTGGATGCTTTTGTTAAGTACTTTATTGTAGGTTTCATCAGTAAATAAATATATTTCATAACTTCCCAGTCTGAACCCACTTTCACTTCTGGGTGAAAATTTACTTAACTGTGAGTTTCTAAAACTCAACAAGGGGGAAACAGATAACCTAGAGTGAGATCATCACACAGCAGGACCCCCCCAACTTTAAAAACCATGGGAGAGTTTGCACATAGCTGGGGATTGCTATCTTTTCTGTACTCCTTGTAAGTTAAATTTGGTTTGGCAGAGAATTTTTGGGAGTAGATAAGGTTCTGTAAGTAGAACTTTGCAGTTTTAGCCAAAGAAAACAGGCTGTAGGTTTGATGATTCTATTTGGTTCATTAGTGCCATATGCATGGGTTTGTGATCTTGAGGATTCAGTAAATGAATGAATTGATATGTATCAGAACTCTGTCATATGGGAAAGAAATCTTAATTTGCCTGTAGTATTGATACTAACATAATTATCCAACACCTGCATTCCATTGATGGTAATTCTGTTAAGTTATATTAAATTTTAATAGCATATACAGACAGCATTAACAAGTTTGGGGATGCATTAACACTGAGAATACTCTTATTTCCTAGCTATATCACATCTGCTTCTGTTTATAACAGAATCTCCTACTAAGGGAGCAGACAGAGGATGAGGCTAGTAATTGTGGTTAAAGGAAAAACAGAAATAATTTGACAATAAGGATAGCAAATAATGAATTCTCTATGCAGTCTACATTCATTGGCACGTATGGGAATTTTAAGTAGATGTAAGGGTCCACTCTACCTCCAATTCCTCTGTAATATTTTTATAAGTAGCCAAAAGTACCAGGCAGATATTTCTGCTGCCAAGCAGTCATCATCTATCTGTTTTGTCTTTTTATTCACAAGAACCATTACATATGATAAAAATGTCCAACTGTATAAAATTGAAATGAACTTTCAAGGAGAATATTATAATTACATGACCAGTCGTTTCTTGCCTCTAAATGTCTTCTGCATGTTATTTTTCTTCATTATTTTAAAGTTTTATTTTATATGTATGTGTTTTACCTGCATGTAGGTATGCCCACCACATGTGTGTCTAATATCAACTCAGGTCAGAAAGGGGTGCTGGATCTCTCAGAACTGCAGTTAAACATGGTTGTGATCCACCTTGTTGGGTGGTGGAACCAAATCTGGTTCTTCTGCAAGAGCAATTAAGTGTATTTTAAGTGCTTAGCCATCTCTCCAATCCTAGCACTTACCTCTTTAAAGATTTAATCTTTGTACCACACATTTGTATAAACTCCCCTTGGAATGCCCCATATATGAGACATTGAGCTAGATGTTGTATAAGCTCCCTGCTTGAGAATTTGGACCAGTATAAAAGAACTCACCATTTCTTTGAAGTACCGAGCATATTCAGGAAAGGCCATCGTGAGAAGAGGTTGGGCAAGCCCAGTGGACTCAGGTAACTTCTTAAATCATAATTTCATAGTTACTCTTCATGATGATAAGAGTAGCTAACGTCTGTCATTTGTTCCATATTCTGCCCTCACCACGTTGCACTGTGTATAAACCCAGCCATCAAAATAAATTAACACCATGAAATTCCCTCCGCCCCTTTAAAAATGAAGGACCGAGACAGTGTCAGACTATATTGCTTGCCTAAGGTCACACAGCTGTGAAGTGGTGGAATCAGGTCTGATGCTTCTGCAGCCTGAACTCTGTCTTCTGTTCATGCCCTCTGTATGTTGAACTGGGGTTTTCAAAGTACCTGATGTTAAATTAAAATGTAAAGCCCATCTCAAGTAAAACATAATTATCTTAAGATTGTTTGCCTTTTTAAATAACGTGTCCCTCTACTGTAGAGTGAGTAGCCACATTTACTTTCTGCTTCTTGTTTACTAACGTTCAATACCTGTGCACATTTACACCTCAGCAGCCTTGCTGGCATAGTTAGCAGCCTATTGCAAATAGTGACATCTATGTTGTCTCTTCTTATTTACTAGAAAATAAGAACCTCATTTCTGAATCGGAACTTAAAGTTCACACTCAGTATCTTCACCTTTAACACACTAAGCTTTATTTGCATATACAAAAAAAGGTGATTATCTATGGTGACTGCCCTGTTTACCGAATAGGGGTGTGTGCTGCTATAGATAGGAGGAGCAGGTCCCACAGTTAAAGCAGCCATATGTCAAAGATCCTGGAATGCTTACATAGCCACTATTTTCTTATCTTTTCTTTCATTATTGTGAACTTCATAAAACTACGTTGGCAAAAATAGTGGATTTCCTGAAAATGTTGTCGTCAGATTTATTTTAGAAAATTGTCTGGAATTACAAAGTAATGTGACTGGGGGTCTGGGTGTAGTAGGAGAGAGTTAAGTGTTTGACATCTGATCTCTAGCAGAATGTCTGCTCACTGCACATACAGTAGTATCAGATAGAAGAGGCTGTTTCTAAAACAGTTCAGGGTGGATGTTTGCTTCTGATTAGCCTGTGTGTGCGTGTTGGATGAATGAGCAATTGCGAAGTCATGACCATGTGTTTGCTGTCATTTAAACTGCCAATCCAATCTAAATATACAGTGGGCACCTAAGCAGAGTTCTTTCCTTTCAAGAGAATCATTGTAACAGCACTCAGTTCCTTCCTGACACTTGAGAACTTGGACACGTCTGTGTTCCTGAGGGCTACTCTGTTTGCTTTTGAAAGAGGTGAGGATGATTTCTTTGCTTGCTCTATTGCTTTGTTTTGAAGGCCAGCTGTATGTAAAGTTTATTTACCATGACCAGTGATTATATAGGAGTTTCTAGGATGTTACACATGGTGATGTATAAAGGGGGTGAAAGTGATGATGGGACAAAGACACAGATTATGGAAGAAGTCAGAAAAATCTTTCCAGGTTTAGACCACGGATTTGCATGCCGCATGCCTAATCTAGTAACAAAACAAACAAAAGTAAACAAAATCTGAGAAAGTTTTATACATAGGCAATATTTTATAATAATATCACTGTATGATGGAGCTTTGGTATGTACTTTTCCCCCACAGAGTGAGTTGATTACAAGAAAAATCTCTTTCTCCTATAACTTCAGGACATTTATACACATTTTAATGCCATTGAATTCTTAAAATGAATGTTCAAGAAATAAAAGCCCTTTTTTCCTGTTTGAGTCTATATTGCTGAACAAATTCTCTTACTTTTTAAGAGATGCTAAGGTTTAAAGCTGCCAACACCCCATCACTCAGAAATGACTCTTCCCACTCAGCAAAGTATAATGCTGTTTTCCTGTGTCATAATTAGCTAGCATATCACTTTAAGAAGTCACACTGCTTAGATGGTTTCACTGTTCACATGTTTTTATGTTTAAGAACAAATACTGCAAAACTTCACTTCTCCCAAAGAACTAATAACACTCCTGTCATCTGATAGTTGATAAACACTCCTGTCATTAGGATAGTTGATAAAAATTAGTTATCAGTTAAATGTATATGGAAATATTTTTCAATTCATATTTTAAAATTAATGGCTGTAAATTCTTATCTAAATACATACATTTTTATTTTAAATGTTCTAAACATGTATTAATGGAATTTGAGTTTACTTTCAGATAATTTGTGTGGCAAATATCTGAACAGTCGAAAAATTTAAAGAATATCCATTTATTGAGTGCCATTAGATCTTTACATTTGGACAATAACATTTGTCATTTTCCCCTAAAGAAAGATGAGTTACTGGGTTATGTACTGTATGGGACTATCAGAAGTCATGTACATTACTCAACAGAAGTAACTATATCATGAAATATAGTCAAGGAGATTTTTTTTCCCAAGTGTATCTGTATAACTTAATGCAGTCACATGATATCCAGATAGTTCAGCTTGTACATAAATGGGCTACATAATTAAATATAAATGCTAATGCTGACCTGTTATGTTTTCTGGTGTTGGATTAACCTCATGTGGAGGTATTTAAAGACATAAAGGACATTTGGAAGTGTTTTGTGCACATGTTTGCTGTTTGGTTTTGAACATTTGCTTCCTTTTGAAATGTTTAATTTTGTTGTGATATTGTAGGGAGCCACAGCTGACCAGAATGAGTCATCCAGGAAGGCTCACACTTAGTTTAGAGCAGTGAGCAGAAGGGACCCCTGCTAAGCTGCTGTCTCTCTCCTTGCCCTTCCAACCCCCACCCATCCCTGCAGTTCCCATACTCAGAGAATTGTGCAGTTGCTTGGCTTACCAGGACATTCATGAGATGATAGTGTCAATGTTGCAAGTTTCCTCCATAGATTGAGTGTAGAAGCAAACACCACTTTTTAGACTAATTTAACGTTAAGGTCTCCAGTACCAAGCTTGCAAAGAGGGCACAATTATATACTTTATTTACATGGTTCATAAGATGAAAACCAGTCAGTCTATCAGGAGATGGTTAAGACAAAAAACAGTTAAGTAAAAAGAAAGAATTGGCTGTTGTTATTTGTTTGTTGCTTTTTATAGTGGGTATTTTATGTGTGACTAGTAGCTTTGACAGTGTTGGAAAAAGTTGAAAAGGAATGTTATAAGCTAAACGCCAGTCGTAAAATACCACATACATTTTAGAAGCATATGTATGTTTTAATATACACTAAGGTTCACAGAATTGAACTTTTTCTGAATGATTCTACAGGCACATATAGGAAATGATCTTGTTTTGTGAAGACTGAAAACAGGGTTTATTTTTTTTAAATCATTCTTAAGATATTGAAATTAAATGTGTTTTTGAGGATAGATTCAGAAATGCTTCCAAACCATCCTCCAGGAAAGCAGCAAATCCTTTAGGTTACTGCTGTACTTGAAAATAAAGACTTTGAATCCTCATTAATTTGTCTGTAAGGGAGGGAATGAGGTGAGCAAGAGAGGCTGAGAATACCTATAGCCACCATTGTTGAGGGGCATCCTTTGAGCTGATTTCAGCCCCATTAAAAATAAGTCTATTTGGTGATTAGTAACCAGTGGATAAGAGCAGAAAGCCCACGTGAATAAAGACCATAAATACTGAAGTCTTTGGGATAGCAGCCTATAAAACTGTCAAAAAAGCATTGGGTAGTGACAAAAGATAGCTCAGAGTAACAAGAAGAGTTAGCTGCAAGGCATTGCTCCATATTCATGGATAGAAGACATTGTTTAGTTTTCTTCAAAATAGAGATTCTTCTTGGATTCAGTACCTGCTCGTCATTATTTATTTGTCTTGCTTGGAGTCTGTGTATTCGAAATCTGTGGTTGATTGTGTTTGCTGGTGGGAATCACAATGCTTGTTTAAAGATAGCTTGTTTCTAAAATTAGAGCCATGATTCCTGAGACTCATGTTTAGATCCATCAGGATCTACTTACTTGCTGAGCTTGTCAAACTTGACTGCAGTGAGTAGGTGGGGCGTGTGCGTGTGTATTTTTAAAAGGCAGATGGTTAGGAATTAGATGCTGACAAATGCTTTTCTCTTGATTTTTAAAATAAAGTCTAAAGTTCATAATTCTTAAATATTTCTCCCTAAGGGGAAAACATTGAGTAAATAAAAACAGCAGCATGCAAGACTATACTATAAGCTGTTCATATTCTTCCTGTACAGTGTGGAGATTTCGATGATGCTGACTTGAAATTGCTGTTAAGATGGGAGAAAACCGAAGATGATGTCTTTATTCTGAACTCCTGTTGTCTGACCCCAGCAGTGGTTAGGTGACATTGAGTGACAGTGTTAGCTTCTGAATTCTATGTTTTACTGTATAAACTTCAAATTTAAATGTGTGTTTGAGAGATGATTTTGGTGGATTTAAATTTTTGTGCTTCTTCTGGTGTGACGATTTTATCAACTTACGGTATTTCAGTGTCCTGACTGTGAGAACTAGACATGTCATTCATGTGAAGGGAGCAGATGTTAAAGGTTGTTGCCCCTGCCTCCCTAATCCCAAACACCCTTTAAGAAGAGAAATGTTCTATTACCCAAATAGGGATCTTTCCGATGGTGAGAAAAGGCGGTAAAAGGCAGTAAATCTGCCTTCTCATTATGAAGTGCAACAATGGATTGATTTATGAAGGAAAGCAACTGTTAAGCTTATATAAGATGTGTGCATGGAGGTTCAGGTTCTTCTGGAGCCCTTCACAGTAGCATTCCTCCTGTTCCTGACAGGAATCTAATATCACCAATGCAGAATATGTGATTCTGAACTCTACATTTGTAAAGGGCTTCACTAAGAACAAAACAAAGGAATCCACCTCCCAGTGTTTTCCCATGAGAACAGGATCGTCAATGTGCCATGTTTGTGCTGTTTTTTTGGTTTTTGTTTTTTGTTTTAATTTTTCATTAGTACAGAGCAGACATCTTTAAAATAGTTTCATTTTATAGACATTTTGTTAAAACTTGCATTTTAAGTTGAAGATAATGTAAACATGGCATATTTAAATATTTGGCAGTTATAAGTAGTTTTGCTTCATACTACCAGTTTTTGACAAACAAGGTAGAAACAGAGCATCAGGGGGCACCATGCTAAAGATAATCGTTTGCTTCTTGGGGACTGTGTAAAACACTTTATGTGAAATTTTTGTCTTCAGGAATTCTGTAGACATTTTAAAATCTTTTAAATAAACTTGTGTCACATAGTGATAAGAAACTCTGTTAGGCTATTTATATGTAATTGAAAATCTTAGAACTTTTGGAGCCCAAGCTGAACTTAAGCATAAGAGTTTCAGAGTGGAGACTTGAGTAAATTGTGCTGATGTCACGCCAGCCTTCGAAAGCTATGTGAGTGGGTAAATTACAGGATTAAAGTTGATGATTATCAGTATGGTTAGTACCAAGCTCATTTTTCTCAGTAAACATACCTGTAAGAGCTATACATTTCCTAGTTATGATAATACCTTTGTACTAACTAACATATAATGTACAAGAAAGCACTTGCAAAACATTGAGTTTAAAAGGCAAGAGCAGAAAAAAACATGGGGTTTCTGTCACTTCTTTTGTCTCTCTGGATTATCTCTCTCACATTTCCATAAGCACATGTGTGTACACTCAACACCCAAAGAGTTTAGAAAGGTTTCCCCCATTTAGATAAAGTAAAGGGAGAGTCAGTATGTTGATAAATTGATATCCTAATTAGGAAGATAAAGAGTGTACAAAGAATTAATCCTTGCAACTAGTAAGAATTTTGGTTGTGTAAATTTATGGTGAGAAAATATTGCATTTTATAATTGGTTATGATCAGACAGTTTAAAATCAATAGTTTTTTCCCCCCAATGGATTTTAGTTATTTAGGAATCCAAAGTGTGGTGGAAATCATAGAAATCTGCTCTTAGCAAATAGAATGATTTTTTAATGTCACTGCCTTGATATTACACGCTTCATATTTAATGGAAGATATCCTGAAAGATAGCTCAAATATTAAGACTAATAGATCTTGGTTTAAGTAGCCATTCACTGTAGTTCTACTAGAGTCAGCCAGATGCCCTAATGGATATCCAGATGTCTTCATGGCCGTTGTTTACTTGATTGCTTTGCAACAATCTATTAGGAATCTCTGCAACAATCTACTAGGAATTCTTTTTCTTCTTTTCACTCTTTTATGAGCATTTGACATTTTGTTACTTGTAACTTTTTCTTTTGTAACCATCTTCAAATTCTGGGTGGGGGCGAAGAGGTAGGAGGCTCCACACACACAAATCTCCAGCATTACAATTAAGCGATATGTTTAATGTCCAGGTGTTAAGACTTTACAACTCTTTGCTCAGATGTTTTGGAGCATGTGGTTCTATGTGGTCTGTTTCCAGGTGAGTTTTCACACTCCTAAACTTCTCAGCAAGTGAGGATTCTTAGCCTGTAATCTCTTAGAGCACATCTGGCACATACACCATCTTGCAGCGACTGGAGGTTTTGAAACAGCACATGTTCTGACTACAATAGTCAGTAGCAGCCTTCAAAGTAAGACTGGTGAGGAGAGATAAAAGACTTGAGGCTCTTCTGCTTAAACAGAGGAAGCTGAAAGAAAATTACAGCCGTCCCTAAGTGTGGAAAAAGGGTCTTAGAGAGAGATTTATAGACCCTTGATCCCCAAGGCCATTTTGTTTCCTAATGAGATTTTGTGTTCTCGGACAGGGTGTGGGGAGTCAAAGGATGACAACATTTAATAATAATAGTGAAGATGATAATGGGGGAGACAGCAAGTGCAGTTGTTAATGTAGAGATGCTTCAATATAAAGCCAGTTAGCTTAGCATCCAGGTTGAAAGTAGAATAGAAATAGGGACTTCTTGTTTCACCAGCGGTTACTTGAAAGGGTAATTCTTAGTTTCTTGCTGTGTTATCAGAAAATGATGGCCACAATAACATTTGATTGTGTAACAGCCCTACGTGTGAAATGTGATTCTGGCTTAACAGCAAGCTCATTTAAAGTTTTAAGCACAAATGGAGAGTCTGCTGGGGCCACAGACTTGAGTAAGTCATAGTAAAGGTTTCAGCTTCCAGTGGCCTTTTCTTAAGCTCATTGTGTTTTCCAAGAAAATGTTGTTAATTTGTTCTATGATGTTAGAAGATTTTGTACTGTGGAGTTAGGGAAATAAAGCAGATTACCTTTGAAGGCAAATAATGTTGCACTCTATTGTCCGATACATCCTCTTAACCAGGACCAGTGTCAAGAACATGGGGGCAGCTCAGAGTAGAAAGTTTCCTGCTACTGAGGTTCCCAGCCGGGACTCTTATGACTATTTATTGGGTAAATGTAAGAAGTCACTGATTGCAGTACACTAAGTCCTGGAATGAAATGTTTGCTTTTACCACTCCTTTGCTTTGGGTGTGGATCTTTAGATGTGTTTTGTAGATAGGGAGAGATTCTTTCATAGTGACAAAGAAAACTTCCCTTGACACTAATGTTATATGTGTTCTGAGTGCTGCTTTAATTAATCTTTTATCAAAGTTACAGGTGTAACAAAAAGAGTTGTATATGAGAAACCAGAGCAGTTGGTTGTAATCCGTGTAAACATCACCCCGTGGTCACTTAATTTTACTGTGCTTCAGCATCGTTAGAAAGTAGCTATTAAAAATGCCTTGCTATTTTTGTCCACTTGATCCTTTACCATAAACTCTGTGTCTCAAACAATAAATTTTGAGAGCTTAGAAGTGCAAAATTATGGAGCCAGGAAAAGCTTTCCTCCTGTCCTGCAAATATACACCATCTTGCTTGGGAAGAGACTGGGGTGGGGGTCATTTCAGATGCTGCTTCTTTCAAGGATCCTAAACTCATCATGAAGGCTCATAGTTATGACCTCATTATGCCTACCGAAGGCTTTGTCTCCCAGAACTATAACATTAGAATGAGAGTTTCAGTAGACCATGGGAAACAACAGAGTTTAGTACACAAACCTGCCCTTCCTCATAGAAAGCAAATGAAACAAAGAACATGCCAGAACTACACACAGATATGTTAAGGAGTAACTAGTATTGACCCAAAGTTATTTTCATATATCTCCCTGTAATAAGATTTTGATCCTTTTGAAAGCATTTTATTAAAAGTTCTCATTTGTATCCCTTTTACAAGTCATTGTATTAATCTTCTTAACCTAAGTCATTTGTCATTTGATTTTTGGCCTTTTCATTTACTGACAAAGCTATCTGAAAGCATCATCTGGTAGTATAACCAGTAAGATCCACTTTGCTCATACAATGCAGAACACTTCAGGGGCTGTTTAGGAATGAATGTGATGATATTACTCTTTAAAATTAACCATATATTTGAAAAAATGGGTGTATAATTTTCAGCTTCTTATAGAGGAGAAACTACATAAATTAATCTTTTTTATGTTAAACCTAAAAATACATAATATATAGAGTGATTCATTTTTAATGGAAGGATGAACCTGATAAGGGCTATGGTCATGAAGCAAAATAATGCAGTGAAATAACACTTTTTCTTTTATTTAGCATTTTTCTTCAACATGGACTTTCTGGGTATTTGTGGAATGAAGAAATTATTTTTATTGCAGGATATGAATTTTTTCTACATATCCTATATGTAGTAAAAGCTTTGCATAAAACACTGGAATGTATCTGAAGTGATTTCTGGTTAGTTTGTATTTCCTTTTTGTTATTTAAAACCGTTTAATTAGTTCTACTGTATTTTTTTCCTCTCTTCTCTGAAGGTAGATACATGTCCCTCACTTCCCTTTTCTAAATCCTGATTGCTGTAAAGATCAAAGTTGAAATTATGCTTATAAATGTAGTTGTCCAATAGGACAAAGCGAGTAATATGTGTTTTCCAGGAGGAAGTCTGTGCAAATCCCTCCTGTGCTCAGACTTAACTTCTAAGAGTTATAAGCATAGGGTTTTCCTACTTGCCCTGGACATAGGTAATCCTCTGTAGCGAGCCATTACAGGATGATTTTGCATAGTCATTTAGTATATTGCCAATCATGATAGGTCCATTGGCTTGAGAACTCTACAGATAAGTCTTAAGTTTGGCCTCTTGCATGTAAGTACTTACGGAATGACAACCGAATGTTGATTAGTCACCATTAGTGTTTGATAATCGGGAACGTTAATAGTTTTTAATCCGGGGGGAGAATTTTGAATTTGAAAAACAGGTATCAAATTAGCCCACACAGGGAAGGATAGGGACATCATTAGCTTTTTTATTTTTAGTTTCATTTTAGAAACTAAATTTTAGATTCGTGTGTACACAGATGAGCACACAGATTCAAATCTGCCTTCAGGTAGAGAGGGAAGAAGCTGTTGTACCCTGGAGTCCTATAAAGCTTTTAATCTGTCCAGTTTAAGTTTTGTTTTTAATCAAATAATAGTTTATATAATTACCTTTGATCTGTGGGGTTTTTGAGGGGCTGACAAATGTGATTTTTTTAAAATATAAAAATACTGAAAGTAACCTTGATAAGATAGAAGAGTGTATCTGTGTCTTCTGGTGGCAAAAGGACTTTGGGGTAGTTAACATTGAACTGAACTCTGTACTAGTCAGTTTGTGTTCAAGGTCTGTGAGGGTTAGTTTTTGTCAGGTTAACATGAGCTAGAGACAACTGAAAAGAGGGAACCTCAATTGAGGGGGTTCCTCCATCAGATTGGCCTGTGGACATGTCTGTGGGATATTTTCTTGATTGATGTGGGAAAGCCATTCCACTGTGGACCATGGCGTCCCTGGGCAAGCAGTCCTGGGTTGAATCAGAATGGTAGCTGGGTAAGAACATGAGCCTGCAAACAGCAGAGCCAGAAAGCAGTGGTCCACCACACTCTCTGTTTCAGTTCCGGCCTGTTGGAAGTGTAAGATGATAAAATAAACACTTTCCTTCCAAAGTTGCTTTTGGCCAATGTTTTATCACACCAGAAAAAAAAATCACCACATGAATGATCTTAATAATACTAATGTTTTTACTGAGTAACAACCAGATTCTGTCACAGTACATTCTTGAAAAATCCATTGAGGAGAATATAGGAATGATCCCTATGGATAGACTTTTTTTCATGATGCATTTACTTTTTGTTTATGTATGTGTGTGAGCACATGAGCACATGTGTGTGAGCACATGAGCATACTGTGGAGGCCAGTTGACAACTTTGTCTGTCTTCCTTCAGCTAGCATCTACCTTGGTTTTTGAGACAATCTCTTATAGTCATGGAGCTTGCCAAATAGGCTAGACTGATGAGCCAGTGAGTCCCAGGGATCTCTGTCTCTCTCCCCAATGCTTCTATTACAAGCCCTGCTATCATGGCTAGCTGACTTTTATTCTTAACAGATTTTTTTTTTAATTTTTTTTTTCATTTTGTGTATGTGTTTGTTTGTCTGTATCTGGGTATGTATACATGAGTACAGGTGCTTACATAAGCCAGAAGCATTCGATCCCCTGGATCTGGAGTTACACACACACATACACACACACACACACACACACACACACACACACACACACGGAATTTTCTTAACTATTTGCTCATTATTTCACATAATTAGCAATTGTAGAAATATTAACTAGGTCTATGGGTAAGATGCTCAAGGTTTGGTTTTGGCATCTGCATAATGCTTGAAATGGAAGCATCAGGATCATGGTGGGTAGCTGGGGAGATGGCCTCTGTCTCCCCTAGGTTGGTTGATTGCTTTGTTTTTGAGACTTAATCTGACTATGTAATTGTGGTTAGCCTAGAACTCACCATGTAGAACAGGCTGGCACCAAATTCAGAAATTTCCCTGCTTCTCCCTCATGCATGCTGGGATGTATGTATGCATCACGATACATACAGGCATGTGTGCTGACACCCAGCCCTTCCTTGTTATCCTGGTTACTGTCGTTCTCAGCCAATAGTTTGATAGTATGATTCTTTAGATCCAGTGCAGTGTGTGCTGACCAGGCAGAAGGATAAGGAAATGTCTTTCTTGCTTCCAAATGGTTTCCAGAGCTATTAAAATAATACCATTTGCAGGCACTTTTCATGACTGGAAAGAACAATTTGGAGAGGGGAATATTGCTTGGGCCCTGAGAAAATTGTTTTACAGAGGAGCAATGTACCAAATGTCCCTTCAGTTGTGTCGCTGGCCATTAGGTCTCAACCACAGAAGAACCACCTAACAAAAGTGAAGAGTTCCTCATTCAGGCATTTGCACCTGTAAACCTGTTTTGTGACCTGCAAGGAGTGGTGTATAGGACACTGTACAATTCTCAAAAAAAATAATGCAGTGGTGAAGAGTTGGTGAGCCACCTGTTTCTCATTAGAGGTCCTGTCTGGCTCTTTTCCTGCAGAATGAACTAGATTGCTGACACCTGTTTTCCCATCCACCCTGAGGATGTAAAGTGTGCATCAGAAATGCCCAAAAGTGCTTCCTCATGCCCCAATCCAGGGAGCTTGGTGCTGCTTCAGGAAGCAGGCGGGGTGGCACTCCTTTGCTGGGAAGGGAGATGAAGCCAATGGTGGAAAACTGTGGTGGCACACTTAACTGGGATCACCATCTTCATTGAGTGACTTCTGATTGTGCCTGTACTTGTACTCCCACTGAATTATGCATTTAGCAAAGGGAAAAGAGCATGCATCGTGTACATGGGAACACCTTACATACTTCTGAAATAATATAACTACGTATTTAAAAATATGAGGACATTAGAAATGGGTAGAAATAGCCCATTCTTACAACCAAACACATCACTCTCATTCAATCACTTAAGCATGAACTTAGTCTTAATATACAAAACTCAAGTATATGGTTGTGGTCAATGTCTTGCACATTTCTTTCCATGCATCTGATGTCAACCACCTTTAAGCATCATAAACTAGTAAGACAGTTATGCATTGCATTATGCTGAGTATGGAAGAAGCCTGTGAGTTTTAAAGTGCTGGCTGTCTACAGATTATATGGGGAGGACACAGCATAAGGACTTTCTCGGAGTGCCCCAGCATACTAGGAAGAAGATACAACCTGTTTTGTAAAGGTATTAGTGGTTTAAGAAGGAAGAAAACTGAGTTCAGGTGTGTTGGATGTAGCACTTGCTCTGGATACTGAAGGATGTGATCATGGAGAGTCATAGGTGGCATGTGTGCGTGAGACTGTTCCTCTGCCAATCCATAAGCTGTGAAATTAAAGGCTATGTCTCTTCCTAAAATAGTGGCAACATTGTCTCCTGACTTGATGTTATGAATATTGGCCTCTCTTTGTGAACTTGTGGTAAGTGGGGTTAGTTGGTTCATGGCCTTGGTCCAGAGTGAAATTAACTGGCTCATAAAGTGCTTGAACTAATGACCTTGGCCTCATTACTACTATGTTTGAACCAGTTTACTCAATCAAACCTTGTGGAAAGGACAGTGAATGTATCCCTTAGGAGGTCTGTATAGGGCTGAGCAGGGTGAAGTCTCCCTTCATTTAGCACCCAGGGGTTTATCTTCTCGTCCTCGACATTTTGTATGTTACTTTCATCTAATACAAATAAGGCTGTTTTAAAAAAAAAAAAAAAATGACATCAAGACTCTCCTGTGTTAGTTTTTTAACAAAGTGATGTGTGTAGTCATTTTTCTTACGTAGCATTAGACTTTTTGCAGAGGCATTTGAGGTCATTTTCATCTTGCATGTACTGTATCTTGAATGTACTGATGATGTTTTTCCTTCTTCTCTGAAGTCAGAGCAACCCAGTCCTGCCAGCTCCAGCTCCAGCTCCAGCTCCAGCTTCACACCATCGCAGACCAGGCAGCAAGGTATCAACAGCTCCCTCTCAGGCCAAGGAAGCGCTTCCCCACGAAACATCCTAATGAGTTCACTTATGCCCTATCTTCTACTATTTTACTATTTGAATGATAACTTGGCTTTTATGAATTTGTGTTTATTTCCCCCAGGAATGTACTTGAATTTCACTCTACTGTAGGAGGCCTGAGTCTAGAAAGTGCCCCTTTCCCAGACCCTTTCCGGTCATATTGCCATTTCACAAATGGATTATAGACACAACCCACTCCAAGGAGTTCCCAAAGGAAATACTCCAGTAAAGCAACCTCAGAGGTGCTCGCACGGTCTCCCATTCCTCACCCTTGGACACCTCTCATTTATTTCATTTCATTCTTTATATTTTAGTAGACCTTTTCCTCAAAAGTACATTTACTATTTTTAAATAAGTATTTCTCTACTTATAGTTGTATGTTAGCCAAAACTCTGCATACGTTAAACCAGAACATATAATGAAGCACATTTTTACTGTGTATGTGAGAGCTCCAAGAGTGGGCTCTGGTTTATTTTTACACACTAGAACAGTGTCAGACAGTAACTTGTTTTCCACGAACATACTGAACATCACTGTTCGTATTGACCACACCAAGTTCTAAGCGGCTTGTATGCTTGAAAGAGGATTAAATTGTTGTGTGTATTTGGACTAAGGCTAAGCTTCCAAGAAAATATATAATAAAAGGCCGTGATAGTTTTGGCTATTCAGAACTCTTGTTTCATTAACTTTCAAAGAAATAAGCCCACTACAAAAGCAGAGGTTTGTGAGCTTGCAGGGAGTCAGTGCATGGTTTAGAACTGAGTACTTAGTGACAGCTCAAACAGTCCTAGCATAGATTAGATTTTGGTAATTGCATAATCCAGAGTAAAAATACCCCTTTCTTGATTACCTTTACAATCTTCTGTTAAGATTAAAAATAGCTATTTTTTCTTCATATACTAAGTAGTAAATGGAGGGGAAGTAACAGTACCCGGTGTGTGTGTGTGTGTGTGTGTGTGTGTGTGTTCAGTTTTGTCTGGTACTAAATAAAATTAGTTAGAGCTTCCCTATCTCCTCTCGTTTAATATTGGATACTTTCTGGACCTTCTGGGCACATGATTTATTATGTAGTCTTATTTATGTTAATACATGCTGATATTTTGCCAGGAATTTCTTAAAAAGTAAGATGAAAATTGGCTACATAACTTGGTGCTGCAACAAGATTTACTGTCCAAGATCAATAGGAAAATCAGAGATAGCATGTTACAATGGAGTTGAAGCACTTTATAACCTGGGCTTGACTGAAATGCTTGCTTGACCTGAAATTGACCTTGAAATAAAAGGAGCAGCTAAACCTTAATAGATCAGAGACTACCACACAAAGGCGGCATTTCCAAGAACCAGCTACAACCACAGTGATTTATTAGTCTCAGCTTTTCAATACATGGATTAACTTAACAAAATATCCTGTTTACTAATAAATCTGTTTCACCTTTACTTGTGATTTTGGGTGGAAGGTTAGGAAATAAAATTACACAGAAAATAAAAAAGGAGATTCTTTTAATTTTTTTTTTTTTTTTTAGATTTACTTTATTTTCTTTGTTTTCTGTATATGGGTGTTTTGCTTACCCATAAATCTGTGCACCTTGTGAATGCCTGGTGCCTGAGGAGGTCCAAAGAAGATGTCAGATTTCCTAGAACTGGAATCACAGAGTCATAAGCTACGATATGGGTGCTGCTAATCAAACTCAGGTCCTCTAGAAGAGCAGCAAGTGCTTTTAACCATTAGACCACCTTTCTAGCCCCAAATTAGAGATTCTTCAATAAACCTTTTGGGGAATCTATGATGAAAATGGTGATGTTTAAGTAGAGATTGCAGTCCAGAAACCGTCTTGACTGCAAGCAAAGTTGGGAAGTCTTAACTGTATAGAGTAATGGTTGTTCTTAGCCAGAGGGCTAAGAACATTACTGCAGGCATTCCTGAGTGTCTAATATGATCAAGTGTGTTTGAGTATTTGTTTAATTTTCTGTGGCTCTTGTCATTGCTCAGGTCCTTTAAGATCGATCATGAAAGATCTGCATTCTGATGACAATGAGGAGGAGTCTGATGAGGCAGAGGACAATGACAATGACTCTGAGATGGAAAGACCTGTAAATAGAGGAGGAAACCGAAGTCGCAGGTAAGAGAGTCCCTGAAGCATAACCACACTGGCTCAGTAGGTAAACCACAAAGGTGTGAAACACCTAAACTGTGGCAGCAAATGTCAGCGTGTTGTGGCAAAGTCGGTAGAATGTTTGCTTAGTGGCCTTGAATCTCTGGGTTTGATTCTCAGCACCTTGCCTATAATCATAATATTTGGGAGGGAAAAGCAGGAAGATCAGAAGTTTAAAGGCATCTTCAGCTATATATCAAGATTGGGAACAGCCTGGGTAACACGAGACCCCATCTCAAATGCGGGAGGGTTATAGTCCTCTAAGACAAGTATGTTTGTGTTCACTTTTACAAGAAACCAGTTTTCCATTTCCTTAAAAGAAGAGAGGATTTCCCCAAAAACCTTCATAGGAAGAAGCCATATCAGAAGTCTTTGCTATCTGAAAGTGTATGCCATGTAGCAAATTCATCTGAAGAGTTGCTCTAGACCTGTTGCTCTGGGATGGGGGTGTGGGTGGGGGTTTTCCCCATGTGAAGAACCAGCATTTACTGCCTATAGTTAGAACTACATAATTGGCTCTAGTGAATTATGTTGTGACCTAATTAAAACGAAATTCACCTGTGTGTGTTTTCCAGCAAATAAATTCCTGTTAAGTGCGCTAACAATTAGGTTTCTTAAGTAGCTTTAATGCTATGAGGCATAATTCTACATTAGAAGATGGTAATTCATGTCACTTATAATTAATAGTCAACTTGAAATTGCTTTGAGGATTTTGTTTATCATGAGGAAAACAAATAGGCATGCACACTTTAATGTGTTATGAGGAGAAAATATGAATCTACTTGAACTTCAAATCCAATTACATTTATAATATATTGCAATAAATCTTTCCCCACTATCTATTACTGTGTAGATGGCCCTGAAATACCTAAGACAAAGGGAACCCAAGGCGAGCAGACTGTGTGTTTCCTAATTGGCATTCCACTGTTGTCCTTTGAGGCAAGCTGCCCATCCACAGAATGGAAACCCTATCAGACCCTACAGTGACTCTGCCTTACCTCGGCTCCCAGAGCACCTACCTACTTTCCTTTACAGAGCCCTTATAGACTTGGCCATAGATGCTGTCTTCTTTGATCTGACAAGAAGGAAACTGGTAGGCCAAAGGGATCTAAATAGGCGTTGAACCTTGGTGTTTAGGAACTAACTTTGGCCAACCAAAACCCAACCATCGGCTGCTCTTCAACTTAGTTTATTGAAAACACGCACACACACACACACACACACACACACACACACACATATACACACACACACACACACACCCTAGTTATGTAATTTTCCAAGTTGCTGTTTTGCAGATCTAGTTAGATGTTTGTTACCCACTTTGTACTCCATCCAGAATCAGTTTGGATTAGATCACACATACTACTCATTTATCAGTTGTCTGATGTGAATGTACATCAGGGACACGTCTTTATTTACCCACCTGACATGTACTGTTAGCACGACGGCACCATCTAACATTTGATCTTCAGAGCACTTGTACAGTCTCAACTGTTTAATCAGTTTAAATACTCAGCCTTCCACTTCAGCTGAGCAGCATTTGAAAGCAGCGCTCAACAGAACACTTCATTAATGTAATTTAGTTAAGAAAAACAAGTTCCATCAGTTTTTGCTAAAAGGATGGCCCAACGTGTCCTTTTTGTTTCCTAGCTTGTATCACGTCTGTCTGAATGTATAATAGAGTGAGGATGTGATTGCCTATTCAGAGTGAAAGAAAAACTCTGCTGATTTCTATAGCATTTGCTATCTCCGAGGAGAATATTATATCAGGTTACTGTATAACCAGAGAGGGAGCAGATACTCAAGTGCCTTCCTGAATGAGGGCATACATTTAGATGAGTGGAAGTAAGAACCGTCTCCTCTAGCTAGGAAAGTTTCATTTTATTCTAAGAAGAAAAAAATAACTAGAGAGAATTGTCTCTAGGTGCTGAAAGATACTTTTTATAAAACAGTGTTGTATGAAACACAGTTTGTGTCCAGAGTGTCTTTCTAGTACATGACTGTATCCATGTCTCATAGTGGAGACCTCATTGAATTGTGGCACAGTAGGAATGGTGGGAGGTGCTTCTAGAATGGTGTGCTTGCCACCGTAGCCCCGGTGGTGGCTGAGCACTAGCCTTGGGCCACATTACTGGGCTTTGTACCCTTGAGCATCCAATTTACATGTGTAACCAGAGTTGGGGACACATGTGTCTAAGTTCTGGTTTATTCAGTTGCAGAGCTGGGGATACTGAAACACATGGAGCCTGAGGTGGTTCCAAATACAAGCAAGTACCAACAGATGCCTGCAGTTGTGTGTTAAAAGCAGCGTTTCAGTGCCAATGTCTGTGGTCCTTGCTTTTCCTAATACTTGTCTGCCATCTGTCTGTGGTGGGGCATGTGACTTTTCAATGTCTCTCCTCAGGGTCAGCTTGAGTGACGGCAGTGACAGTGAAAGTAGCTCCGCCTCGTCCCCTCTCCATCATGAACCCCCAGCACCATTATTGAAAACTAACAACAGCCAGGTAAACTGGGCTTGGTACTCAGCCAGATTCTTCTGTACAACTATACGTGAGCATTTTTACCCAGCATGTAAAGGTTTTACCTCTTAATTGGAAGCTAAATTCCTTTTTATTTTAAACAAATGGGAATCCACAACCTTAGCATTAGGCACATGGAGGGAAGAAAAGTACTTCTGTGTTTGTAAGATGAGTGTGCTCCATGGGATGGATGAATTAGTAGACACAGAAAGTCGTGGTGACACAAGATGTTGCCCATCATTCCTAACTTCTGTGTATCTTATTCCTAAGCAGTAAATAGGTGACTCGATTAGACAGAGCATGAGTTTTTGGACGAGCTTGCTTTGACTGGCAGAGGATGTGCTTTTATGTGCCCCAGTTTCTTCATTAAGTAATGTTAGCCCCCTGCAGGCTATTGGAGGGATGACAGTGTGTATAAAGACAGTGCACAGCATCTGCTTGGCACTCAGGGTCCGTGAATGTTTATTTTACCTGCTCAGCATCCACTTCTCATTCAAGAGAAAAACACTGTTACTTGGGGATGCAGAGAATAATTAACAAAATAGAGAAAGGTGATTATCAATATGCTACAAGTTGAGCTAAAAGAAATCGTATTAATTTGATAGTCAACTCAGAATATAGATATTTGGATAAGGTCTAAACAGAATTCTGAAAGCCCTGATAAAGAGCTTGTATTAAATGAGTGAGATTGGGATGCTTTCATTATTTACTAAAATAAATCTTTTGCCAACATCATGAATATTGTAAAAGTCCCGTTGTTGATTGAGTTGATACTCATTACAGTAAGTTATTCTTATCTTTTTATGTAGACAGATTTTCTATGACCTTTGCAATAATTGCTTAATTCAAGTTTCCATGTGAATATTAACATGAAAATTAAAGTTAAATTTTCTAAAATTACTTCATTTCATGTGGTCTGCTATTTAAAATATCTTGCCCTTGAATTAGTGATCTTTGTTTTATTTGGAAAACACTATATGGACAGTTGTGAGGATGTTCTCTTTCTTGTGTTTTGTATAAAGAAGCAATACTCACTTAAAATTTAGAATTCCTCACTTATAAAGTTCATCTGCAGCCTAAATCTTCCAGTGGTGGATAGGAGCAGCATCTGCATTGTTACAGCTGAGCTGTAGTCCATGGCCTACATAGGACTGGAGCCCAACTTCTTCATTCTCAGCCTGGCTTTGCTGTTATAGCCTTTCCCATCTCAGCAACCAGCCATGCTGTTGATCTCTGGCCATCTTGCTTTGTAGCATGGCTGTCTTCTACCACAAACCAAGAAGAGTTCGAGAGGAAAAAGATAGAATTAGGACCTTGACATATTTTATATAGAATCTAACCTTATGAAGGCATTATTTCTGCTTCTAGGGGACGGGATGTCAGAATTAGATTCTTGCGGTAGGAATGTCAAGATGTAGGCATATTGGGCATGCCTGTGTGCGCTCTCTCCAGTCGTCTTTCACATGTCTTCCAGACACTGCGATCTGATGGATTGCCATGTAAACATGGCTCTAACAACTCTTATCTTGCCCTTCCTGAATGGATGGCCAAGTTGAATGACTGGTTCTTGGAAAAGGTGTAGAGTCTTTGTCAAAACTGTTACCTGTCTAGCAAACCAAATAGCATCATCTATCTGGAAGGCTAAAATAATGCTTTCTCTCATTAAATAGTATACCACTATTTCCTTGAAATGTTTATTTAATTCATGTAGCTTCTCACATGCATATCATTATCCCGCCAGTAATATTCAGTTGTGTGTCACTTTCTCAGTGCACCCATGAGCATAAGAACAAGGTAATATGCTTTCAGTATTAGCTACCTAGAATAGGCTCTTATGTACAACTTGACATGCTTAACCCCTCATACTTATGTCTTGGAGCTTAGAGAAAGAAAAGGGTTTTGAAACTTTATTCAGGAGCAATTTTTAACCCTAAACCACCTGCTGTGGGGTCAGGTGTGATATGATGCTTTTAAGTCAGTGTTCAGAGACATTAAAAAAACCTACTACTAGTATTACTGTGCTATGGAGTGTGACCACCAAACCCCAAAAGGTACTTAAATTTCATCCTGGAATGTTTTTAGTATTATAGATGGATGTGGAAAGGAGATACACTAGAGAGCTCATGTGTGCAGGTGTGGGGTGCTATGGCAGTCTCCAAAAGTTCAGATAAACTACAAAGGATGAAGAAGACAGGAAAGGCCTGATTTTAAATCTCAGAGTTTTACCCTCCGTGCCTATAGAGTGTTCTATCCATTAGCTTTATATTGCTGTGATAAAATAAGACCCCTCCTAAAAACAAACAATTTTAAGGTAAAAAGGTATATTTTGCTCACTATTTCAGAGGTCTTGGTCCAAGGTTACCTGGCTCCATTGTTCTGGGCCTATGATGAAGCAGACCACCATGGTGAGATTTATGTGGTGAATCCATGTAAACCAGAAACAGTGTGAAAACGTTTCACATGGGCACGAAAATAAGATCTAACCTCCAGGGACCCACTGTCTTCAACCAGATTCATTGTCTAAATGTCTGTCAGTTTACAAACCTGTCAATGGACCTATCTATTGATTAAGACAGAGCCCTTATGAGGTAGTCACTTTCTCAATCCCTACCTTTTAAACATTCTGTAGTGTGAACCAAGCCTTTGCCGCAGGTGCCTTTGCAGAACATTCTAGTTCCAAGCCATAAAATTGCCCTTTCTGTACTGATCTTGCAACTTTGTGTACTTTTAGATACAACAGAACTGTCCGCTGCCCCTTCTCACCTCTCCCATGGTCTAAGGAATAAAGTGCTAATTGAGTTAAGCATTTTCTAACTACTGAAGAAAGAACACAGAGCAACAAAGCAAAGAAGTTAATAGAAGTGTCATTAGGAGTTATTAATAGTGGCTAACATAGGAAATGTGCCAGTAGATAATCCATCTGCTGCATGATTGACTTGTCATTTCTCATAAAAGGGTCCAGAAAAGCATAATCTTGAAAATATAATTCCCAAGCCATATCCTCAGATGAAGTATAAAGTACTACTAATTGTGATTGCTCAGTTTTAGTGAGTACCATATCTGTTGGTGGTTTAATTCAGTGTTTGGGGTGTCTGTTCCCTCTGCTCAGTTTATTGGTAAATACAATCATTTAATTAAAGATGGCTTCCCCCCCCCAAACAAAATGCATAAATTACAAGCATACAAACAAAACAAACTTCTATCTTTCCAGCCTAGTGTAGGATGGGTAGGGAAGATGTAAAGATTCCAGGGAGGAAGCGGTCCACTCAATTCAGCCAATATTCAGAATATCATAAATCACCTATCTGCCTGCCAGGCATGGGTGAAATTCTAAAGCGTCTAGCCAGTTAAACTGGTTTGAAATAAGCCTGCGGAAGACAAGGTGTTGTACTTTTATATTCTGGATTCAGTCCCTGAAGATAAGAAATGATCATAAATAAAACAATTGTCTTCAGTATGGCTCTGCTCTCTCAGAATGGGGTTTTGACAAAGCTGTTTATTTTGGAGCAAGGAGAGATCAAAGAGGGAAGATTAACTGAGCCCTCTCTGGGCAGCCACTCAGTAACTTGAGGCGGGTCACTGACACCCGGAGCTTTTGTTCCTGCTACCACAGCCTCAGAAGAAAGAAACCAGGATTTCAATGTATTTTGGCCTTCTGTGCTGTCGCACTTTTGGAATGTGTGGGGTTGGACTTAAGCGCCCAAATGTTCTACCTATTTTCTGCTTTGCAGAGAGGTTTCAGGATTGTCTGAACCTAACTTGTAAAGTTCCTTAGCAAATATAGCATCTCCAGACACTTAGGGGAGACAGAGAGGGGGATGGGGCCGTGGGAGGGGCAGATGTGATGGGAACAAATTCGGTTCTCTGAAGCACAAGGCAAACCTTCAGGGCTGCTTTCTCCTCCCTGCCTCAAATCTCAGCCGATTGTCCTGTGTGGCCCAGCCCTGCTTCCTTCGTTGGCCAGGAGTGCCATCTACTGACCTACTTACTCCAGGTCTCTGGGCTGGTTTTCCCCTCGAGGTCTCATTTCCAGCAACAATAAAGAGGAGGAAATTGCAAATGCAGTAGAGATTTTTTGAGCATATTAAAAATGATTGCCTTGCGTGTGTTATTTGGTCATTTTCTTCTGTTGCCAGAAGGGTAGTATTTTAAGTTTGCCTGGCCACACCAGTCATTTGCTTATTTTAACGTTAAAAATGAAGGCATAAATGTGAATCTCAGGGAAGACTGTTAGAATGAGTGTTACTGAAACATTATTTTCAACTCAAAGAGAAATATTTAGGAGAGTTCATTTATATATGCCAGAATACCATGGCCCTATTATCACCAGATAGAATACTTATTAGTAGCATAAAAGTTTAAAGCTAAATGGGAATGCAGACGTTATCTTGTTTGTCTCTCTCATTCGTCTTTGGAGGCCCTAAGATGTTAAATGATATGAAGACATCTGGTCCCATGCTCTTGTCATCACAAATTAAAGGTGAACACACTCTTGAGATCTTTAGGGAAGAGTAGGGGAATATGGAACTTTTAAGAACATCCTTAGCATTTTCCTCATTGATATTAGTTTCTGATTATGGGATTTAGGTTTTAAAGAAAATATAAATTGCTTTTTATGTTTATGTACATTCGTAAGTACTCATCATTAATAAATGCAATTATCCTCAGCCTTTTCAAGACAGGGATATTTAAAAATATTCCTCTCAGAACCTTCAATTTTGAAGATCCTGTGTAATAAGTCAGTTGCATTTATTAAATAGTAATATTCTCTGTTAATTATGAGCATAGCTCCCCACCCAAGCTTCTGTGCAGTATGCAAAACTACTACACATGATCTGAATCACAGTTAACCCAGAAGAAATAAAAGGTACTCGGCATTGTGTCATACGTAACCACATCACATCATTTCTTCAACCGTAACTGTTTCTGCCATCAGAGGGTCCCAGACTCTAACTGATGGCCACTTTCACTCCCAAAGCTGTGTCAGTTTAGTGGTGTAAACTGCTAGCATCTGAAAGGCAGGTGTTCCAGAGGGCAAGGGTTCTTTTATCATCCCTGGCCCACCAAGCACTAGGACTCAGGCTGAAGCTGCAGAATAAGCAGGAAAGAAGTCGGCCAGCCGGGACTGCAGTCTCAAAATAACTCAGCTGCTATGCATGTGTGAGTGCTGTCAAGAAAGCAAAGTATCCTGGGAAGCTTAGACCAGTGTCCTTTTCACCGACAGTTTCCTGAGCTCTTCTGCCCTGACTCAGCATTTAATAGATCATTTATTTTCAAGAGGGGGTAGGCAAGATTAGGAAGAAGAAAAATGTATACGAAATGCTATTTGGGAAACAGTGTTAATTGTGCATCTTGAGTTCCTGTTTACGTGGGTAGCTAGCTAGAAGGTGCTTGAAATGAAACTTACTAGTGTTTTCTTTGATCCCTAGATTCTTGAAGTGAAAAGTCCAATAAAACAAAGCAAATCAGATAAGCAGATAAAGAATGGTGAATGTGACAAGGTAGGTTTCCAGACCGTTCCTGGGAGTACTGTAGCCTAACGTGTCTTGCTTCTCTCTGTGTTCCCCTCAGTCATCATTGCTGGTTCTCTTCCCATCTCCACCAGAAGTATCCAGGGCTCCCAAGTGAATACTTCATCCCTGTACTTTGTAGTTCCTTTCTGCCTGTCTTGCTTTTTTTAAATCTTCAGTATTAAGCATGGCCTTATGTCACCGTTTGTCATGATTCCCACATTACCAAGGAACTTCAGACATATCACATTGGGATATAGGAAGATCATAGCAGAGGGAGTAGATCCAGTCACATACAACCATAAATAAGATAACTGATCCCTATACAGTAAGCTTTCTCAATGTGTGTATGATGTATATAAACTCTGACTTCAAGACTTAGAGAAAAGTTAGTCACCTGTTATGGGTGGGGTTTAACAAGTCAGAAATTTCCCCCTTTGCCTTTACTGAAGTTGACCCTGATGCATACATGCAGTCAGCTGACATGGACTCATGAGCCTAAACATATGAAGGAGAGGTTCAGCTGCCCTTGAAGGAGGAGAGCTGGTAGAACATAGAACTGATTTGTAGTGACTTCTACGTTTCATAAAATATCCCGTTCTTTAGTCATTTACTGGCATCATTTGGAATACTTGAGAACATTTTAAATCCCTCTTACTAAGAATTTTTTCCTAACATAATATGCTCTGATATTTCCATGTTCAAGCTTAGTTGTTTTTCTTTGTCTAAAATTCTATGAGATTAAAGAATTAAAAATGAAAACAGCCTCTGCTGTCATAGTTTAAACTGACAGTGTAGCCTTGGATTTCCAACATTCTTTGCAGAGTCCTTGTTGTGGGAGACTGAGTTTGCTCACTTGAATGATGTTGAGAGCAAGTAGGCTCAAGAATTTTCCTTCTTCATTTTAACGCACATTTGGTAAAGGTCAAAGCTAGGGTTAAAAACGTCACTATCAGAAGTCTTTGAGCGTTGAGCTGAGCTCGAAGTCTGCACAGATGACCTTTTTTTTTTTAAAGATTAATTTTATTCTAAAGTTTGTGTACGTGTGTGTTTGTGTACGTGTGTCTATATGTGGGTATATACACATGAGTGCATATGCCTATGGAAGTTAGGAATGGGTATTGGATTGCCTGGAGCTGGAGTTACTGACATGGGTGCAGGGACCCATGCACTTGGGTCCTCTGCAAAAGCAGTACATGATCTTAACTGCCAAGCTGTCCCTGCATGTGTGTTCTTACTTGCCAATTGCTTTTTAAAGTTTTGTTCCTGGGGAACACCCTTCTCTTTCAGGCATACCTAGATGAGTTGGTAGAACTCCACAGAAGGTTAATGACACTGAGGGAAAGACACATTCTGCAGCAGGTGAGAAGTGCTTTTTGGCACAACCCTACCCCCAAACCTCAAGCCCTAGTTTGTCCAAGTGAGTGTGGCAACACTTGGAATCAACTGCAGCCTCACACTGTCAGAATGGGCACTGTGCCTCCAGGGATATCTGGGGAGGACTTAACTATCTGTGGCTACCGGGGTGCCCTTGGGGCTTTCATCCACACTCAGAAAATCCGGGCACTCATGGAACTCCTACCAGACGCAGTGCTCCTTCCTACCAGTCCGTGGGACGTGTGCTAAGAGGAGGGTCGGGGGGTACAGAAACTTTGGAGACCAGGCTTCTGGTTTCATGGGAAAACAGTGATAAGAATTTGAGCCAAGTGTTGTAAACATTTGTGATTCAATTTGGTAACCTTTGGCCAATGCTGTTCTACGGAAAATAAATATATTTTTTTTTCATTTCTCTTATCTTGTACAACGTACATTGTATTATCATGAACTCAACTGTGGAATGCTCACAGCATGAGGAAGCTTCTATTAGTACAGTGTGATGCTGTCAGGAGATAAGAGGAGTGGTTTTTAGTCTCTGTACAAGTACAGTCCATGCCTTTATTCCTTTAACGGTGCCTATGGATAAGGTAAGTTTTCTTTAGCACGTGGGAGGCAGTGTGTTCCAGGTCCCATAGTAGATTTGTGCACTCCTTCACTTTAATTTTTTTACTACTTTAAAAGGACTTGAAATTAGTACCTCATCTACCTCAGTGGTAGAGGGACTGTGTTTTAAATGTTGCTAGCTGATGGTTGCATTTCTGTGTACATCTCTGCTTCAGTCTATAAATATTTTCAGTTTTTCCGACTTCTCTTGTTGGTCTAATAAGCTTTTAACCTTCTAGAATTTTAAATAATATACTTTGTCCATCTCTCGATTGTAAGTAACTTCTATGTTTTGCATTTCCTTTTAAATGAGCATAAAGAGGGGAACTAGATCTGAGTGACTTTAACTAAAGCACGCCTAGCACTTTACTGGCAATCTTCCCATTCATCTCTCACATTGCCATTCTTAGACACTCTTTGAATGCCAAATTCCACTCAATTCAACCAGGTTGTGGAATATTTGCATATTGCCTACCTATGTATGTCTTCCCATTATTAATATTAATTTTTATGTATTTTATATCTATGAGTTCTCTGTCTTCATGCACATCAGAAGAGGACATCAGATCCTATTACAGATTATTGTGAACCACCATATGTTTGCTGGGAATTGAACTCAGGACCTCTGGAAGAGGACCTAGTGCTCTTAACTGCTGAGCCATCTCTCTAGCCCCTCTGGGTTACTTTTTATACCTAATACAATGCAAATGCCATGAAAATCATTGTTATCCTATATTTTATGGGAAGCAAATTCAATATGGATACATTTTCCTTCCAAGTATTTCCAGTCCATAGTGTGTTGTATCTGAGGACAAAGAACATGGGAATGCAGGAGACCATCTCTCCTTCCGCTTTTTTCTGTAGAACCGAAAATTGCATCATAGACTAAATGCTGATGGTAGATCTACTAGTTGGCCTTCCTGTATGTTCCCAAATAGTAACTCTTAAGTCACCAAAGAACAACTGTCAGAAAAAGCTACTAATACCTACATGCGGGTTTCATGGGAAATCAAGACAGGTGTTGGCAGGCTTGGATGAGAAGGCTGTTGGGCAGGATCTCTTCTGGGAATATCATCCACATCTCCCATCTAAATAATGTTCTTTATTTTGACCTTCAAAAGAAGTGTAAGTGAAGCTGACTTCCTTGAGAATTGTATCCAAGGGGATCACTTTAGTATTCTAGAGGGAAAGAGCACTATCTATGAATTTTTTAACCTAGCATAAAGGCACCCCGGGACACATAGCATTTCACCCTAATCGCATTCCCAGGCCAGTTGAAAGCTCTGTCTTTGGCCATTTGCCTTGTAATACAACTGAGGATTGTGGTTCTAATATCATGCCCTGTCACGGTTTACTGCTTAATTAATTCATACTGTAGAGCATAGCACAGTGGAGGCCTGGTGTTATTCACTACCTTGAAGGCTGCTCAACTGATGAAATGCATTCCACAAAGTTGACGTAACCTCTACTGTGCAGAACTGAACATCTAAACCAAAATTTCTGTTGAGGCCAGGATAGCATCCTTGGTTTCTTTCTAATGTATCCCTATTCCAAATATCTATCCTGACAATTTTATTTGTCTCATAAAATAGCATTATTTTACTCTGGGGGCATGCTGCTCTGCCTCTCAACACCGAATTTCATGAAAATAAAGTATTAGATCGGAAAAGACTGTTTTACTAAGCCTCTTTTCTACTGGGTAAAAATACAGTAGACACAGTCAAAGCAAGAGAGTGAGCATGTAGCCTAGATTAATAATTTGATTTCCTTGTTAAACTATGCATTCCATATTTATTTTCAAAATGACCTTGAACATTTGTGGCCTTCTCAGCAATTCAGCCTGGGTTTGCATTCTTAAACACACACACACACACACACACACACACACACACACACACACACACA
>JADRCH010000303.1:985224-1005183 GCA_019843965.1 Rhynchomys soricoides | reverse complement strand
AGTATCTTTCTAATGGAGTGTGTATGTGTAGTTATGTTGAAAGATACACTGTGTATGTGTGTACATGCTTTTATGTGAACTACAAGGCACACAGAAGATGTATTTCCCATCTCTAAATCCCATGTTGAAATGTTAAGTGCAGTTGGACAGAAATAGGTGTTTTACTTAAATTCCTATCCAATCTATTGTGACTCTTTTTTTTTTAATGTTTACAATGAATGTATAGTCTTACAGATTTGTTTGCTTTGTCTAGCATCGCATAAGGGACCACAAGCCCTTAGCCGTTCTTTGTAAAAAGATGCTGTTTCTAAAGAAGAATGGAGAGATTGGAAGCTCCCAGACAATAGACCATGTCCTCTAAACCACCTGAATGCAGAGGCCATCATTTGCCTTTGGATACCCAGTTCCTAAGCCTGTTTCCTGTGTCTGGAAACCAGTACATAGTTTAAGCTCTATAATGACTAATCAAGAAACAGCAGGTACAGTC
This sequence comes from Rhynchomys soricoides, assembly GCA_019843965.1. NCBI lineage: Eukaryota > Metazoa > Chordata > Mammalia > Rodentia > Muridae > Rhynchomys > Rhynchomys soricoides. Next base: position 1,004,696 of record JADRCH010000303.1, on the reverse strand, counting down.
TTAGAATAAACTGAATTATTTATGCATAGTTTTTTCCCATTTTCACTATTCTGTTGGAAGATGCTTTTTCTAAACTATACTAAAGGTAGACAAAATCAGTTCACAAATTCTAGCATTTATTTAGCATGAAGAATCTACTCTGGTTAGACCAGAGGGGCACAACTCTAAGACAGTATAATGCAGCGTTTGACAAATAACTGAGGAACTGAATGTGATATTCTTCTTAGAAGCAAAAAAGCTCATACTAAATTTTAGAAGCTGACCTACTCTTGATTCTGGCTGACAAGCCATTTAGAGGATTCTTATGGACAGTTGGATTTCATCAACTGGGAGCTGTCATAGGTGTGGAAGCCTCAGTCCCAGATGGGCTGACATGACAGGAAAACTATTGACCACTCCTGTATTGCACTAACTTCTATTCTTCCAGTATAGCTAGGCATTTGTCTATTTTGAAGTAGTGGCTTTGTGTCTTCCCCAGTGTGGAAAAAGTAGGGATTTGCTGGAGATGGTTCCTGTACTGTCTCAAAGACTCACTGTGCCATAGAGTCGCTCAATCTGCCTGTTCGTTTGTCCCAGAGTTGTACTCCATTTGGGTAGGCAAAGATCAAGGCCTAATGTCTATAACCCTGCAGCTGATAATTCAGAGACAGACAACTGTCCAAAATGAGTGCCCTTTGTTTTCTTTATTAAGAGCAATGCAGTTAAAGGTAGTTTATTGGTTTTCTTGGCAGGTTACCACCCAAAGAGAAAATGCTAAGCACATTTCAGTGTTGTTGCTTTCGCTGCCACATAACAATATCCACACCTTCCTGTTTATGCAATCCCCTTCTTTAGAGGCATTTCCAGTCTTTCACAAAAATTGTAAAATTGCCCTTGAATCTTAACTTAGTTCTCCTGGTCTTAGTTTCCCTTTAATTAAAGAAGGATGACCAATACGGTCTCAAGAGCTAGCCAGAGAATACATGGCAAAAACTAAAATCATTCCCATGATTGTAAGCGGGCCCTGTGGCTGTTCTAAGCCACACCCTGAATGGAAAGGCTTTTTGATTCCACTTGTATAATAATGGGGGTGATTACTGGGGCCCTGGGCAGGCTGCACAGAATAGGTAGCTAGGACCAGTGAGAGCCATGGAGCACAGGCAAAGCCACTTGCTCATTTCCCCTGGTAACCATGGCTTCTACACAGCATGCAGCCCCCACCACAAAGTTCTGCACATTTCAAAGGGTAGGAAAAGATAAATCCAGGTCATTAAAGGGAAATAATCAAAGCTATTGAAAAGATAAAACAAATGAGACACACTAACAGGGCTGTCTGTGCGAGTAATAAGGATGAAATGCTGATACTGATTTCCAGGCAGGGCTGCATTCCTCACACATGTGGTTTGTGTATCTGCATCTGGGTGGGTGGTCTGGGCAGAAGTGCTAAATGCAGCAAGATGGCTTAGTCTCTGAGCAGTGGAGGGAAGCTTGGAGACAGGCACAGCCCACGGCATCTGCAGTCCCTGTAGCATAAAGAAGCTTTCCTTCTGCTCTGTTCCAAGAGAGAAAGTTTGAAAGTGGTGTTTTCATTAAAGTGGAACTCTTGTACAGTACAGAGTCTCTCAAAAGAGTGTGAGTGTGTGTGAGTGTGTGTGAGTGTGTGTGTGTGTGGTAGTGGATGAGTGTGAGTGTGTGTGTGTGTGTGTGTGTGTGTGTGTGTGTGTGTGTGGTAGTGGATGAGTGGGAGTGGGAGTGGTGAGGCACCCCTGCCCTGGCACAGCCCTAGGGTTGGGATCTGTGACATGGACCTTAACTTCTCCATTTCTTCTTCTGTACCCCTGAGTGGTAGCACATCTTGAAAGTTTTGAATAACACATTGATTGTCATTGTTTAAGACAATGTCTAAAACACACTGATTTAGATAAGACAGACTAAGGTACATGGACTTGCTCCCTCATGCAGATGCCAAGGAAACCTCAGTCTAGGGCAGGTTCTTAAGGGGACTGACCCTCCTGGACTCAGGAAACATGTCCAACAATGGCTTTGACAGTCACAAATCATTCCAATTGTGTCAGTTCCTGGATATCCCTCAGAATTCCTAGGTATTTGGGTTTTAATTTTGACTTTGATGAAAATTATTATTTTCCAAATTTCAAACTATGCTCACTACTGATTTTCTGGGGTCTGAAACAACTTTAATGCAGTCTAGGTACCAGTGATATCACATGGAAAGGTGGGAGCATTTGGTGAAGAAATTTTACATTTAATAAGTTTCGGGAAACTGCCCAGTAGTTAAAAACCCCTTGGAAACTCAACTACTTGCTGGTCCATTAAATCTCTGGGAGTCACATGCTCCAACTGAACTTGTTTGATCGCAGAACAGCACTTCCAAATATATACAATGCAACAGTAGACAAATAGGTAACTGGTAGATGTTTTGCTTTTAAGGGAAAACTTGCTTGGTCGAAACTATTTTTAACTATTTTCTTCACAACTTGTTTACAACTATTTACAACTCAGTTTGGAATGATAGTGGAATGATAAACAGCAGAGCAGTTGATACTTTCAAAATAGATGTCTACATTCAATAGCCACTTAAATTATTCAAAATTGAGACATTTTTACAACAAAGTGTGTATTTGTAATCATCCTACGACAATACAAGAAAACTGACGTTCTTCCAAGGATTCTTCTGCCAAGGAATGCAAGGAAACACAATAAACTAAATTATGCCCTTAGGTTTCTCTCTGTCCTTTTTGGCATGCATATGAGAAAAGGGGAATCCTATAGGAAAGAAAATACCTTCTCTCACCTGCCAAGTTCATGATCGGCATCCCTGTGACAAATATTAAGAGCATCACAAATTTACTAAACCTTTACAAGGCATGGGAGCTCTGAGAAATAACCTACAGACCCAGAGAAAAATTTATTTTTATGCTTATATTTGAAGAGCAAACAGTTGTATAGAAACGAGACTGAGCACAACGTGGGTTATTCCTACTAGCAATGAACTGAGGGGAACTTAGCAAGACCTTCTAATTCATATACCTCATGGCCTCTAGCTATTGGCTAGGATCCCTCTGGAACTGTATGTAGTCTTACAATCTACTTTCAAGAGAATGTCTTTTATAACCTTGCTTCAGGAGAGAAAGAAAAGGATGAAGTCAGAGTGATCCTTTGCTTCTGTTATTTGGAATACCTGATATGACAAAGTGTCACATTTGCCGGTTAGGGCTTCTGAATTCCAGCTGCCCTCTATACGATAATTTAGAGTGTCTCCCTCACAGTTAAGGGTTCTTTAGGGTTAAAAGTTTTAAGGGTGTTTCTAGTACTGCCAAAATCCAAGTTCTTGACTTGCTCTCTGACCATCTCTTATTTCTGCATCCCTGCCTGTGTTAGCTACTTCAGTAAGAGGCTAGATCAGTTCTGACCAGTAGTCTTATATTCAATAAGCCCTCTTTCCTTATTTGGGATCCTGTTTCCAGAGCCTAGTGCTGGTTGAGGCTATGGTGATCTTCATTACACTCAACACTTTTGCTTGAGATGCTACATTATCATTATCACCTGCTGGGTAACTCTGCTGCTGCTGCTAAATCTTGGCCACTGGCAGTGTGGTTGATCCAGCATCACTGGCATATTCTCTTACTGTGAGAGCATGTCCTAGAATTTTGCTGCTCTCTACTCTGTCACCAGACTATGCTATCTGATTTCATTTGACATTTTAATGGTTCTCAGTTGCATAAGTGTAATTCCCAGCTTAGAACAAGCATTCAAAGAATGTTGAGCCAATGGGTAAATCGCTTTAAATAACTTTCATCCTTGGTTTGCAAGACAGTTGCTCCTGTGAGGGCATACTCTGCTTTCTCTTTCCCCAAATTCTCTCTCATATTTGTCGTTATACTAAAGGTGGGACAGTGTGCAAACCAAAGCCATGGGCGCCAGAGTCAGAGAAACCTGTTTTTGCATTCTGAGCTTGATGACCAGAGAAGATGCACTTTTCTGTGTGTTGGTTTTCTTATCTATGAAATGGTGTTGGTGTGGTTATGAAGAGTAAGTGGGTTTTTTGTTTGTTTGGTTGGTTGGTTGTTTGGTTGGGTTGGTTTCTTTGTTCAGTGTGTTATGATTACTGTGACTGGTCGATAGCAAAGCACTCAACAAATGTTTTGGGTTTTTTTGGTTTTAGTAAGGAAGTAGAGTTTGACAGGAGTCTTCTATCCTCCTTTCTTTTTTGTTTAACTTTGTCAACCTATAGACTGCTTCCCTGGCACTGTTTACCATTAAATCTTATGTAGATTTAAGCCCAATTGTCAGCCCATTGTTATAGGCCCACTATACAAACAGTGCCAGTGCCAGTCACTGCCCTTACACACACAAACACACACGCACACACACGCACACGCACCATCGTGGAGAAGGTGCTGTGTAGTGGATTTTGCCCCCTCTTAAACTGCTTTTAGCCCATCAAAAGGAAAAGGAGCTATAAACAAAATGCTTTGCATGTCTGTCTTTCTCTCCCCCCTTCCTCCCTCCCTCTCTCTTTCTTCCTTCCTTCCTTCGTTTGTTCCCCCCCCGCGCTTCTCTCTCTCTCTCTCTCTCTCTCTCTCTCTCTCTCTCTCTCTCTCGTGTGAATTTTCTTTTTCTTTTCTTTTCTTTTCTTAGATACTTTATTTATTTACATTTCAAATGTTATCCCCTTTCCCAGTTTCCCCTTCGAAAACCCCTATTACACACCCCCAACCCCTGCCTCTATGAGGATTCTCCCCCACCAACCCACCCACTCCCTACTCCCCACCCTGGCATTACCTACACTGGGGCATCGGGCCTTCACAGGACCAAGACCCTCACCGCTCATTGATGTCAAACAAGGCCATCCTCTGCTACATATGCTGCTGGAGCCATGGGTCACTTCATGTGTACTCTTTAGTCCCTGGGAGCACAGGGGGATCTGGTTGGCTGATATTGTTTTTCCTCCTATAGGGCTAAAAACACCTTCAGCTCCTTCAGTTCTTTCTCTAACTCCTCCATGGTGGACCCCATGCTCAGTCCAATGGTTAGCTATGAGCATCCACCTCTATATTTGTCAGTCAGTCTCTGGCAGAGCCTCTTGGGAGAGAGTTATATCAGGCTCCTGTCAGCAAGCATTTCTTGGCATCCACAATAGTGTCTGGGTTTGGTAATTGTATATAGGGTAGATCCCCAGGTTGGGCGGTCTCTGGATGGCCTTTCCTTCAGTCTCTGCTCTACACTTTGTTTCTGTATCTCCTGCCATGGGTATTTTGTTCCCCTTTCTAAGGACTGAAGCATCCACACTTTGGTCTTTCTTCTTCATGAGCTTCATGTGGTCTGTGAATTGTATCTTGGGTATTCCGAGCTTTGGGACTAATATCCACTTATCAGTGAGTGCATACCATGTGTGTTCTTTTGTGACTGGGTTACCTCACTTAGGAAGATATCTTCTAGTTCCATCCATTTGCCTAAGAATTTCATGAAGTCATTGTTTTTCATAGCTGAGTAGTAAAATGAACCATTGTGTAAATGAACCACATTTTCTATATCTATTCCTCTGTTGAAGGACATCTGGGTTCTTTCCAGCTTCTGGCTATTATAAATAAGGCTACTATGAACATAGTAGAGCATATGTCCTTGTTATATGTTAGAGAATATTTTGGGTATATGTCCAGGAGTGGTATAGCTGGGACCTCAGGTAATACTATGTCCAATTTTCTGAGGAATCGCCAGACTGATTTCCAGAGTGGTTGTACCAGCTTGCAATCCCACCAACAATGGAAGAGTGTTCCTCTTTCTCCACATCCTCGCCAACATCTGCTGTGACCTGAGATTTGATCTTAGCCATTCTGACTAGTGCGAGGTGGAATCTCAGTGTTGTTTTGATTTGCATTTCCCTGATGAGTAAGGATGTTGAACATTTCTTTAGGTGCTTCTCAGCCATTTGATATTCTTCAGTTGAGAATTGTTTATCTCTGTACCCCATTTTAATAGGGTTATTTGATTCTCTAGAGTCTAAGCTCTTGAGTTCTTTGTAGATATTGGATATTAGCCCTCTATCAGATGAAGATCTTTTCCCAATCTGTTGATTGCCATTTTGTCCTATTTACAGTGTCCTTTGTCTTACAGAAGCTTTGCAATTTTATGAAGTCACATTTGTCTATTGTTGATCTTAAAGCATAAGCCCTTGGTGTTCTGTTCAGGAAATTTTCCCTTGTGCCCATATGTTCAAGGCTCTTCCTCACTCTCTCTTCTATTAGTTTCAGAGTATCTGGTTTTATGTTGAGGTCTTTGATCCACTTGGACTTGAGCTTTGTACAAAGAGATAAGAATGGATTGATTTGATTTGCATTTTTCTACCTTGTTGACCGCCAGTTGAACCAGCACCATTTGTTGAAAATGCTTTTTTCCCACTGGATGGTTTTAGATTCTTTGTCAAATATCAAGTGACCATCGGTGTGTGGGTCCATTTCTGGGTCTTCGATTCTATTCCATTGATGTACCTGCCTGTCTATGTACCAATACCATACAGTTTTTATCACTCTTGCTCTTTAATACAGCTTGAGGTCAGGGATGGTGATTCTCCCAGATGTTCTTTTATTGTTGAGAATAGTTTTCACTATCCTGGGTTTTTGTTATTCCAAATGAATTTGCAAATTACTCTTTCTAACTCTATGAAGAATTGATTTGGAATTTTGATGGGAATTGCAATGAATCTGTTGACTCTGAAGATTGCTTTAGGCAAGATGGCCATTTTTACTATATTAATCTTGTTAGTCCATGAGCATGTGAGATCTTTCCATCTTTAGAGATCTTCTTCAATTTCTTTCTTCAGAGAATTGAAGTTATTGTCATACAGATCTTTCACTTCCTTGGTTAGAGTCATACCAAGATATTTTATATTATTTGTGACTATTGTGAAGGATGTCACTTCCTGAATTTCTTTCTCAGCCTGTTTATCCTTTGAATAGAGGAATGCTACTGATTTGTTTGAGTTAATTTTATATCCAGCCACTGCTAAAGTTGTTTATCAGGTTTAGGAGTTCTCTGGTGGAATTTTTGGGGTCACTTAAGTATAATATATTATCTGTAACTAGTGAGATTTTGATGTTTTCCTTTCCACTTTGCATCCCTTTGACCTCTTTTTGTTTTCTAATTGCTCTGACTTGTACTTCGAGTACTATATTGAATAGATAGGGAGAGAGTGGGCAGCATTGTCTAGTCCCTGGTTTTAGTGGGATTGCTTCAAGTTTCTCTTCATTTAGTTTGATGTTGGCTACTGGTTTGCTGTATATTGCTTTTACTATGTTTAGGTATGCTCCTTGAATTCCTGATCTTTCCAAGACTTTTACCATGAAAGAGTGTTGAATTATGTCAAATGCTTTCTCAACATCTAATGAGATGATCATGTGGCTTTTGTCTTTGAGTTTGTTTATATAGTGGATTACATTTCCATATATTGAACCAGCCCTGCATCCCTGGGATGAAGCCTACTTTATCTTGGTGAATGATCATTTTGATGTGTTCTTTGATACTGTTTGCTAGAATTTTATTGAGTATTTTTGCATCAATATTCATAAGGGAAATTGGTCTGAAGTTCTCTTGCTTTGTTAGGTTGTTGTGTGGTTTAGGTATAAGCATAATTGTTACTTCATAGAATAAATTTGGTAGTGTTCCTTTTGTTTCTCTTTTGTGGAATAGTTTGAAGAGTATTGGTATTAGATCTTCTTTGAAGGTCTGATAGAATTCTGCACAAAACCCATCTGATCTTGGGCTTTTTTTGGTTGGGAGAATTTTAATGACTGCTTCTATTTCTTTAGGGGTTTTGGGACTGTTTAGATGGTTTATCTGATCCTGATTTAACTTTGGTACCCAGTGTCTGTTTAGAAAACTGCCATTTTGTCCAGATCTTCCAGTTTTGTTGAGTATAGGCTTTTGTAGTAGGATCTGATGATTTTTTTGAATTTCCTCAGATACTGTTGTTATATCCCCCTTTTCATTTCTGTTTTGTTAATCTGGATACTGTCTCTGTGCCCTCTAGTTAGTCTGGCTAAGGGTTTATCTATATTATTGATTTTATCACAAAACCAGCTCCAGGTTTTGTTGATTCCTTGTATAGTTCTTTTTGTCTCTATTTGGTTGATTTCAGTCCTGAGTTTGATTATTTCCTGCCATCAACTCCTCTTTGGTGTATTTGCTTCTTTTTGTTCTAGAGCTTTCAGGTGTGCTGTCAAGCTGCTAGTGTATACCCTCTCCAGTTTCTTTTGGAGGCACTCAGAGCTATGAGTTTTCCTCTTTCATTGTGTCCCTTAAGTTTTGGTATGGTGTGCCTTCATTTTCATTAAATTGTAAAAAGTCTTTAATTTCTTTCTTGACCAAGTTGTCATTGATTAGAGCACTGTTCAGCTTCCATGTGTATGTGCACTTTCTGTTGTTTTTCATTATTGTTGAAGACCAGGTTTAATCTGTGTTGATCTGATAGGCTGCATGGGATTATTTCATTCTTCTTGTATCTGTTGAGGCCTGTTTTGTGACCAATTATGTGGTCAATTTGAAAGAAGGTACTATGAGATGCTGAGATGAAGGTATATTTTTTTGTTTTAAGATGAATTGTTCTATAGATGTCTGTTAAATCCATGTGGTTCATAACTTCTGTTAGTTTTACTGTATCTCTGTTTAGTTTCTGTTTCTATAATCTGTCCATTGATGAGAGTGGAGTCTTGAAGCCTCACATTATTATTGTGTGAGGTGCAATGTGTGTTTCGAGCTTTAATAAAGGTTCTTTTATGAATGTGGGTGCCCTTGCATTTGGAGCATAGATGTTAAGAATTGAGGGTTCATCTTGGTAGATTTTTCCTTTGATGAGTATTAAGTGTCTTACCTTATCTTTTTTGATGACTTTTGGTTGAAAGTCAATTTTATTCAATATTAGAATGGCTACTCCAGCTTGTTTCTTGGGACCATTTGCTTGGAAAATCTTTTTCCAGCCTTTTACTCTGAAGTAATGTCTGTCTCTGTCACTGACATGCATTTCCTGTATGCAGCAAAATGCTGGGTCCTGTTTATCTATCCAGTCTGTTAGTCTACGTCTTTTTATTGGGGGATTGAGTTCATTGATGTTAAAAGATATTAAGGAAAGGTGATTGTTGCTTCCTATTATTTTTGTTGTTAGAGATGGAATTATGTTTGTGTGGCTATCTTCTTTTGGGTTTGTTGAAAGAAGATTACTTTCTTGCTCTTTCTAGGGTGTAGTTTCCCTCCTTGTGTTGGAGTTTTCCATCTATTATCCTTTGTAGGTCTGTATTTGTGGAAAGATATTGGGTATATTTGTTTTTGTCATGGAATATCTTGGTTTCTCCATCTATGGTAATTGAGAGTTTTGCTGGGTAGAGTAGCCTGGGCTGGCATTTATGTTCTCTTAGGGTCTGTATGCGATCTGCCCAGGATCTTCTAGCTTTCATAGTCTCTGGTGAGAAGTCTGGTGTAATTCTGATAGGTCTGCCTTTATATGTTACTTGTCCTTTTTCCCTTACTGCTTTTAATATTCTTTCTTTGTTTGGTGTATTTGGTGTTTTGACTAAAATGCAATGGGAGGAATTTCTTTTCTGGTCCAGTCTAGGTGGAGTTTTGTAGGCTTATTGTATGTTCATGGGCATCTCTTTCTTTAGGTTAGGGAAGTTTTCTTCTATAATTTTGTTGAAGATATTTACTGGCTCTCTAAGTTGGGAATTTTTGCTCTCTTCTATACCTATTATCCTTAGGTTTGGTATTCTCATTGTGTCCTGGATTTCCTGAATGTTTTGGGTTAGGAGCTTTTTACATTTTGCATTTTCTTTGACTGTTGTGTCAGTGTTTTCTATGGTATCTTCTGCACCTGAGATTCTCTCTTCTATCTCTTTTATTCTGTTGGTGATGCTTGCATCTATGACTACTGATCTCTTTCCTGGGTGTTCTATCTCCAGGGTTGTCTTCCTTTGTGACTTTTTATCGTTTCTGTTTCCATTTTTAGATCCTGAATGGTTTTGTTCAATTCCTTCACCTGTTTGGTTGTGTTTTCCTGTAATTTTAAAAAAGATGTTTGTGCTTCCTCTTTAAGGGCTTCTAGCTGTTTACCTGTGTTCTCCTGTATTTCTTTAAGGGAGTTACTTATGTTCTTTTTAATGTCCTCTATCATCATCTTGAGATGTGATTTTAAATTTGAATCTTGCTTTTCTGGTGTGTTGGGGTATTCAGGACTTGCTGTAGTGAGAGAAGTGTGTTCTGATGATACCAAGTAGCCTTGGTTTCTGATGCTTATGATCTTGTGCTTGCCTCTCAACAACTGGTTATCTCTAGTGCTACCTGCCCTTGCTGTCTCTGACTGGAGCCCGTCCTTCTTGTGATCCTGGTTGTGTTAGAACTGTCTCTGGGATCCTGTGATTCTGAGATCCTGAGTGTGTCAGAGCTCCTGGGAGTCAAGCTGCTTCTAGAATCCTGAAATCCTGGTGTGACCAAGCTCTTGAGATACTGTTGTGTCAGAGCTCTTGAGAGTCAAACTTTCTCTGGGTATTGCAGGGGTAGATGGGGGAGCCAGAGCCCTGGGTTTGCTCTGGGCACAGGTGCAACCTGGAAGGAACATGTGCCTCTGGCTGGGCAGAGGTTTGTGTTTCCCTGGTTCCTGTGGGGGTCCCAGTTATTCTGGGTGTTGGGAAAGATGTTGTGGCCTCAACTCTGATCTTGAGTGTGTCAGACTTTCAGTGCTCCTGGGTTTGTCTGATCTCCTGGGAGTTGTGCTTCCTCTGTGATCCTATGATCCTGGGCATTTCAGGCCACCTGGAAGTCTGTCTCCCTCTGGGTGTTGTGGGACTGGGTGCAGAGCCAGCAACCCAGGTCTGCTCTGGGTGCAGGTTCAAACAAGAAGGAACACGTGCCACTGGATGGCGGGGGTTCCTGTGTTCCTAGATCCCAGGGGTCCTAGTTACTCCGAGTGTTGGGGCAGATGTTGTGGCCTCCTCACCTGCGATCCTGGGCATGTTAGAGCACCTGGGAGTCAAGCTTCCTCTGAGTGTTGTGGGACTGACTGGGTAAGGAGCCAGCGCCTAAGGTCTCTTTGCTGTCTTTCTAGCCTCAGAGTTAGGTGACCTCAGACAAAGTTGGACACATTTCTACTGGTCAAGTTTGGTTGCTAGAGGAGAAAATAGTAAAGTGAGGTCTTCACTGTCTCCCTTTCCATTAAATGTCATGTAATACACTGTTTTCTCTTTGTTAAAGTATTGTCAGGGCTTTAGTTCTCTAGGGTACAGTCTATGCTTTCATGTCTTCCAGCCTCCTGATTCCTTTCCTCCTTTTTTTCAGTATTTTTTAAAAAATATTTTATTTACATCCCAAATTTGACACCCTTCCCAGTCTCCTCTCCCAGATTTCTTCACCCCATCTTCCCTTCCCTTTACCTCTGAGAGGGTGCTTGCCTCGTACCTGCATCCCCCTTCTGTGGGGCATCAGGGCTCTGCAGGATTAAGCACATCCTCTCCCACAGAGGCCAGACAAGGCAGTCCTATGCTACATATGTGCCAGGGGCCTTGGAACAGCCTGTGTATTCTCTTTAGTTGGTGGTTTGTTCTCTGAGAGCGCTCATGGGCCCAATTTAGTTGACACTATTGGTCTTCTTCTGGGGTTGCCATCTCCATTAGCTCCTGTCCAAAGTTGACCATATAATCAGACGTAAAACAAGCCTTAAAGATGCAAGAAGAGTGAAATAACCCCATGCATTCTATCAGATCACCGCAGACTAAGGCTGGACTTCAATAACAACAAAAATACAACAGAAAGCCCACATACTCATGGAAACTGAACAACTCTCTACTCAGTGATAACTTTGTCAAGGGAGAAATAAAGAAAGAAATTAAAGACTTTCTAGAATTCAATGAAAATGAAGGTACAGCATGCCCAAACTCATGGGACACAATTGAAAGCTGTGTTAAGAGGAAAATTCATAGCCCTAAGTGCCTTCATAAAGAAATTGGAGAGATCCTATACTAGCAACTTAACAGCACACCTGAAAGCTCTAGAACAAAAGGAAGCAAACACACCCAAGAGGAGTAGAGGCAGGAAATATCAAACTCAGGGCTGAAATCAACCAAATAGAAACAAAGAGAACAATAGAAAAAAATCAACAAAACCAAGAGCTGGTTCTTTGACAAAATCAACAAGATAGATAAAAACCTTTAGCCAGGCTAACTAGACGGCACAGAGATGAAAATGGAGACATAACAACAGAAACTGAGGAAATGAAAAACAAAACAAAACAAAAAATCCATCAGATCTTATTACAAAAGCCTATACTTTACAAAACTGGAAAATCTAGATGAAATGTATCATTTTCCAGACAGAGACCACATGCCAAAGTTAAAGCAAGGTCAGGTAAACTATCTAAACAATCCCATAATCCCTAAGGAAATAGAAGTAATCATTAAAAACTTCCCAACCAAAAAAGTCCCAGGGCCAGATAGTTTTAGTGCAGAATTCTACTGGACCTTCAAAGAAGAGCTAGTACCAATACTCCTCAAACTATTCCACAAAATAGAAATAGAAGAAACACTACCTAATCCGTTCTATGAAATCACACTTACTCTGATTCCTAAATTGCACAAAGACCCAACAAAGAAAGAGAATTTCAGACCAATTCCCTTATGAATATCGATGCGCAAATAAGCAATAGAATTCTCACAGATGGAATCCAAGAACACATCAAAACGATCATTCACCATGATCAAGTAGGCTTCATCCCAGGGATGCAGGGATGGTTCAATATATGAAAATCCATCAATGCAATCCTTTCCTCCATCTTAAAAACTCACAGTGTGGCTTGGCCCAATACTTTTCTGGCCCTCATATACTCCTTCCTCTGACTACAACTTAAATTACTTTAGGGCCACTCAGATAAACAAGAAAATGTCTCTGCATCAGGGTTAATTTCTGTCCCTTTGCTATGTAAAGTATTGCATCCATCAGGTCTGAGAATCAGTACATTGCCATTTAGGGGAAGTTTTATGGTTTTTTTGTTTTTTGTGCTCTATAGTTGGGGAGATGTCAAGGTTGAAATATTTGGTTTTTTTTAAATGTTTGAAAGTAATGTCTATTAAACTACTTAAGGAGAAGTTATTTGCTCTACATTAAAAATTAAAACAATTTGCTATTATAATTATTCAATACATTACATTTCATGACTATGACCATAGTGATAATTTTGTCAGAACATAAAGAAATTCCACAGTGAGGCATCTCCTATGGGTCAATTAAGGTTTTAGCCTGCTGTTGACTTGGTCACTCAACAGACATTCACTGGGTCCTACCATGTTGTAGCCTCTATCCTTGGGAGCTCATGACAATACAGTTGCTGGGTCTAGGAATTTCCTTTCCATTCAGTGGAAGGAAGAATCTCTTCTCTCTGGAGCAGCAATGCCAACCTGTGGCTAGAACTTCTTCAAGGCTACATGCAAATCCTAAAGTGGGAGACAGTCTGAAGAGCTTTCCTGGGCCCCTAGACACCTTATTTCCATACTGGTGGGAAACTTCTTGATTTGGCCTGTGTTTCATGAGCTTTTCCAATGATAGATCTGGGAATATAGTTCAGGCTGTTCTCACGGAGCAGTCTGGAGCATGAGCTAAACAAAAGTCCAGCCCAGCAGTGACAGCCTATTGTGATAGCTGTTCCTTACTGCTTTGATGTGTTGGGAGAAGAGTAAAAGCTGATGATCCCAACTCCATCTTATATGAACTCACTCTGTGCTGCCAAATGCCAAGCTATGGTCTGGCTTCATAAGAGTTGCAGAGAGTACTTTTATCAACTACACCTATTTTGGAAGTTCTAGTTAAAGGGTTCCAAGGAAGGCATGGGATATTGCTATTCTCAAGTATTTCCCAGATTATTCTAATGTATAAACCAGGTGATAGAATAAAAAATTCCTGCTTCCTCTATGCCAGAGTTTATATTGGAAAGGGACAGAAAGCTCACTGACAAATTTTCTCAGATGGATGGAATGGACTGCTGCCATGCTGCAGGCTCTGTATTAGAGACAGTCTCCTTTCACTTCTGTGAGATATTGGCATTCTGTTTCTTTTGTCACCAGTATAAACTCCTGACCACCATCACCATATAGCTTCCTGACTCAGAAGCAGATATAACAAACACCTGATTATTCTTATGAGATCATAGAAAACACCGAAGTGTTTGCTTCAGTGGACAAAGAACATTAAGGTGCACTTCTCTCAAGCATTTAGACCACAAATTCTTTCTCATGCCTGCTAATGGATGGATTTACAATCATCTTCTGAGACTTCTGTGTTGATGTGTACCTAGAAAATGAAGTAGCAGTCCCTGTTAGTAGGCCATCTGAGGAGTGAGAGGGGAGGAGGAAGAGGAAGAAGAAAGAAGAGGAGGAAGAAGAAGAAAGGAGAAGAGGAGGAAGAGGAGAAGGGGAAAGAAGAAAGAAGAGGAGGAAGAGGAATTCATGCTGCCTAGGGACAAGGCAAATAAAATGCAAATCCATCTGAATAAAAATAAAGAAGAAGTAATATGAATGAATAAATCAGAAGTAGTATGAGTGAGGAAGGCAGCATGTTGGCCCTGAAAGGTTTAGTCTGTCTTGATTGTACAAACAACCTCAAGTATAAATTTTCAGGTTTCTTTTATATCAGCAAATCTGTAAGCAACTCAAGTGAAAGAAGAAACTGTTTATTCTTGTTTAGTTTTGTTTAGAAAATGCATCATTTTCTCATGTACTTTGAGCAATAGCTAAATTCAACAAGCCCTTGTGTACCCTTCTCCTTTGGTGGCATATAGTAGCTTTGTTACTCTTAGTGTGATTCACAGTCTGGATCTTCAGGTTTAAGGAGTTTTGTACTGACTCCTTCGAGGCTTGCTTAGAGGGTGTTTACTCAGTGCATTTACATAGTTGAATTGTCAGTACGTTATGTTCCCACACAACCAAGTTCTAAAACCCAAAGTCATTGCCCTATAAGGCAGCACCATAGCACTGGCAACTGAAGGAAGAGAGCTCAACTTAGCTTTGGATGGCTTCCCTTCTGCAGATCAGAGGTATAATGAATGTCAGTAACCCAGGGCTAGACAATAAACAATCGCCTCAGTTTCCCAGGCGTTAAGGCCATTTCTTGTGGGTTTATGGTGGCTTTGCACTGACATTCCTCTCAACGAACCCACCCTGTGGAAATGACCTTTTAATTAAATATGGAACTCATCAAATATTTTGTTTCTTCAAAATTGAAAGTAGCCTTGCCAATCAGATGCTTTTGATTGAAAGACATTTAAAAGAGGTCACCAGATGTCCGCACTTGATGACTACATCTATGAAAAACTATTTTTTCCTCCTGATAAAAGGATTAAGAACTACCATAGGAGGAAGTGAATGGTTTCATCCCTCGAGAGATCCTGAAGTTGGTAGAACTTTGGCCATATTTGAAATTTCAGCTGGTAACATACGGAAATGAAGGCAAATTTCTCCAAAGGCTTAAAAATTCATATTCATTTTGTAAAAATTTCTCCCTTTTAAATTTGAATTGCCTTGATTACTGAACAGAACTGATATGTCAGAAATCTAAGTAATCATGTCAAACCTTGAGAACATCATTGTCTTATCTCAATGGGAAAATTCTTGGCATGAACCCATATGCAAGGTACAGGCAAACCTGTAATTCTTAGAATTTTACTGCTTATCTCAGGCAAACAAGGAAAAATGTAGTCCTGTATTGTGGGAAATACACCTGCATCTCAGAGGATTTACTTTGTACCCTTCTGTGAGATCTTTGTGTGACATTAACTTGCCTGAATATAGGTCTTTATTGTAAGCTGCATTTTATTTCTATGGCGTAATTTATAGTTAAGCTAATAGGTAATCATCCTCCTGGAAGGTCTGTACCACAGGTATTTCTTCACCTGTGTTGATGATTGATTTGACGTTGGTTTTGCTGTAAATTGGCTATGAAGATACCAAATTTAACAAGGGGATTAGGGTGGCACTCAGAGCTAGACAGTATGTGAGGGGCGATGCTCCAAAGTTTATAGGACAAGGAGACTATAGTGGGTTAGGCCTAATGTGGTTTGTATTCTCATGTTAATTTGGGTCCCCCAAAACTGTTTGAATGAGAGTCTGCATATAAGACATTGAGAGACCCTGCCTGCAGTTAATTCTGATTGGTAAATAAAGATGTCAGTAGCCAGTAGTTGGGGAGAAGAGACATGGGGGCGGTAGGTTTCCCAGTCTTGGGACCACAAGGAAGGAGGAGAAAAAGGAGAGCCACCATGCCTTAGATGAATGTGCAGGAGAGAGAAAAGAGCCGCCATGGGATAGAGAAGCAAGGAGTGTGCCCTAGGCTTTAGACCAAGAAAACACAGCCTAGAAGGATGACTAATTGGAGTTAAGAGCAGCTAAGATGGAACATAGACAATTAGTAATTAGTAAGAGTTATTGGTAGGAGACTCTAACAACATGGTTATAGTTCTCTGTAGCACCAGAAAGGCAGGTACTCAGACCTGTCCAGTCCTGGAAAGACAGTACAATGTGAGAAGTATAGAGCCTTTGGGACAGCTATGTCCATTATGATATGACTCAAAATGCAGGCAAGAGGTCGAGGGGAAGTAGAAAATAAACTGGAGAAATAGGAAGAGGCCAGACAATGGCAGCCTTTGTTGCTGTCTAGAAATTCAGATAAATGAGTATCTATGGTAGCTAGTGAGCTTGGGAGTGAGAGCTACATGTGCACTGGGATGTGGATTCTGTACTTCTGCTTCACATAGAATGTCTACTGTGAGTGCCCTCTGACCCTAAGCTTCTGTGCCCCCTACCAGTCTCTTAGCGCTAATCTTGGCTATATGCATCTCAGTTGATTTTCTCTGGTTACCTGTTTCTATGCATCGAATTATCCTCAAGTCTAGCAGCCCAAAACATGTTAACATAAAAAAAAGTCATGTGTTTTTGGTTTGATGTTGTTGTTGTTTTCTTTTCATCTCCAATTTTTGTGAAATACAGGCCTGACAAAGTTGGGCTTCCCAGCTCAGTGTCCTCACCTGGCTATCATCAAGAAATGGCCAAGTAGTGTGAGTGTCTCAAGGTTTAACTGGAACATGATCTCTTCCAATCCATTTGGTAGTTATTGGTAAGGTTCAACTCTTCAAGAGCTGTATGGAGTAGAGCCTTAGTCCTTGTAGCTGCCAAGAGGAAGCTGTGCTTTTTTTCTTACCCAGTAGCCTTGCCAACTGTCAGCTTACTTTGTTAAAGCCAGCCAGTGGGGAACAGTCTCCTGGAAGGACAGAGTTGGTTTTTTGTGGCCTAATTGTGGGTGTGCCATCCCACCTCTCTCTTTTTCCTTTTGAGCCACTGGAAGCAAATCCAAAGTCTTATGCTTGCAAAGCATCTACTCCACCACCGTAATGTACTCTTCCCTTTATTTTGCCTGAATTCTATTTGTTAGGAGTAAACCGCTAGGTCAAGCTCAAATAGACATTGCCTTTGTTGCCAGGCCAGTAGCAGACTCTTCCCATACTGTCCAGATGGCTCTAGATAGGTTAGCTTTCCTCAAACAAGGAGTGTGGCTGGATAAAGAATAATATCACTTTTCAAATAAAAAATTCTGGACACCCTGAAGCATATCTGAAATTCCAGACACTCAGACAAACCTGAGGAAGCAGGGCTCCTTCCCTGATGTCCACCCTCCACTGTGAAGGGCAGAACTCTGAGCTCCATAGGGGAAGAAAAAACTTACATAGAGATGATACTGTTGGAAGGAAGACAGAAACTGGGGCAGACAGAAATGTAGACACAAGTATAGACAGACATACAGACACACTCAGATTCTCAGTCGGGCTCACTTACACATCCATACTATCTGCTTGGAGGTTTTTAGACTGCCTTTTATAACTTTAGTGGACATCTCTCAGGGCTAGAAAGCATGGGCATCAACCTTTGGTTGTGTCATTGTGACCAGAAAGGAGCCCATCTCATGGCATATCTCAACAAAAATCTTTCTGCATAACAATGAGATGAGAGATTCAAGTCAGGACTTTCCTTTTGTATTGGAGGAGATTCCATTTCACTGGCTTTCCATTTCAGTTTTTAAGCTTTCTGTGGGTTTCATGACTGGCCATACTTCCCCTGAGGTACTTGAAATTGGATGATCTGAAAAGATCACCACTATCTAAATCTGAGACAAAACTTCAGTTCCGTTTTCAAAAAACATTCATTCATTCAGTAAAGTTATTGAATGGCTACAGTGTCTTGGTACTAGTTAGAGCAAAGTTCCGTGTCTGCGCTCTGTGAGAAAAAACCCTAGATGTTTGTTGTATTTTGTTGTTTTTGTTTTTAAGGTTAATTTGCTACATTTCATATAATTTACACAAAGTATCTGTCCAGTGCTTGTTTTTTGTTGTTGTCTGTTTGTTTTTAAAGTGTACCTTTATCATTCCCACCCCTTCTGAAATCCAATTCCTATGTCTGCCCCTACTCTCTCTCTCAACCTCAGCACTTTCTTTTTGTTACACACAGACACATACACACACACACACACACACCATACTGAGCCCATTTAGCTTTGCTTTTATGTACATAAAAGCAAAATGTTGTTTTTAGGGCTTTATGTGTTTAGGGCTGACCACTTGGAATTCGATAACCTTCCAGGGTCCCTGTTCCTGGAGAAGACTGACTTTTCCTCTCTCTCAGCAGACACTGATTGCCTGTAGCTTCTCATCTAGTGATGAGACCTTGTGAAATTTCCCCTATCTGTGATAGCATATCAACTGGCATTGTCACTGGTTACTTTTTGCAAATAGAGTACTCATGTATGGAATTCTTACAATGAAAACCATGGTCTAAACAGCAGCATCAATAGCAAGTTGTTCTTCAAAATACTGAAAATGCATGTGCTCTGATCAGCCCTTCGTGTTGATGCTATGTGTGTATTTAGAGAAAGATGAAGTTGGCCAAAGTGAAAGGTAAAGAGGTGGGGGGGGGCTATGAGATAAGCTGAGTATGCACAGGAGACTCCAGACCTGCCCCCACTCCCCACTGCATTCTTACATCCCATCTCCATGTCAGCTTCCTACTTCGGTAAAATGAGAAAAATGTCTGTCACATGGACCTTTTTGAGTTTGAGGAGGGGACAACAAGGCTATTATGTTGTTACATATTGGTTCTATGACATTTATGCTCCTAACTTCTATTTCCAACTGTAGATTGGAGGTGACAAGTATCTTAATTCACTTTCTTATTATAATTGTTTTAAAGGTACTGCTCTAGTCCCTGAGGATTCAGACTTGTATAGCTTGGAACAGGCAGTATGTAATCATGGCACAGATCAGGGTGGGGGTGGAATGGAGAAAGAATGAGTTGAGTTTAGAAGACAGAGTGGAGGTAGGGAGTGGTGTGCCACTGGGAAGGTAATATTTGAATAAGAGAGAGAGAGAGAGAGAGAGAGAGAGAGAGAGAGAGAGAGAGAGA
>JADRCH010000303.1:888430-985214 GCA_019843965.1 Rhynchomys soricoides | reverse complement strand
AGAGAGAGAGAGAGAGAGAGAGAGAGAGAGAGAGAGAGAGAGAGAGAAGAGGAGCTAGTGTGACCCTCAGGGGAGGCAGAGCACTTCACTTACCAATGGAAGAAACAATAAGACCAACTAGAATACAGACTGACAGCCGTCTAAAAAAACATGGCAGAAAGGAAGGACTTGGTTTTTCTGTGTGAGATGGATACCAGTGGAGAGCGTTGGCTGGGAAGGGTCAGTATCAGACTGAGAGTTTAGGGGTGGGTTAAGTGGAATAATGCTCAAGAACCACACAAAGCCTGAAGCATGATAAGAACACAACCAATTTTAGCTCTAGATAACAGATGCTCTCTGTTATCTAGCATCATGGGTTGAGAAACACATTTTCACATACAGTTGCTTTTCCAGACATGACAACTTTTTAAAAGAGTGAATGGGTATTTTATCTCTTTGGGAAAGGCGCATAAATGGTTAAGAAGACCTCACTGTTCAATGCTTCATAGTACAAAATGATAGCTACATGAAAAGAAGCCTTTGCAGCAGTTCAGAGCATGCCCACAGGGAGCAGAGGAGACCCTGGGTACAGTTTTGCTAATAATTTTGTAGAGACTGATTTTTATTTTTTAAATGCCATTTTCCTTTCTCACTGAGGGGGTCCAGGTGACTTTGAGGCACAGAAGTAGAAGAACCTGGATAGCGATGGAGGGAGAGTCTGAAGGGTAGGAGTAAAGAGACTTGCTAATTTAGAGTCAGTAGTACTGGAATGTAAACGCATTTGTGTGAAGACATAGAAGATCAAGGTACATGCAAGAGCTTTCTTCAGAATACATGCTGCTCAGTGGATTGTGCTGTGAGTGGAAACTGCGAATGACCACTGAGGAAGAATCCAGCTTGGAGAGGGGCAACTTGGCTGCTGGTCTTTTGGCTCAGAGGCATCTTTAGGGGACCTTGGAGGGAGAGGATTCTGATTTGCAAGTGAGTTTTTGAAGCATAAGATGAAGTGTCTTGGCAGTTCAATCCTTCCCAAGTGAGCATTCCAAGAGAAGGAATGGACAGTGAGTCCCTGGAAGTACCATATGTCCTGTAGGTGTGTAACATCCATGGGAGGGGAATAGCTTCCAGAGGGCCCTAAGTGTCAAGCAGGATGTTGATAGTAATATAGAAAGCAGAGATTTGCCTTTAAAGCTTTAAGGAGCTGTAGAGGGCAATTTATAATCCATGAGGTGATTAAACAGAAAATAGGCAGGTTCAAGGGTACTGCTGTAGATTACCTAGACAAGATAAAAAGGGAGCACAACTTAGGAAGTGTGTTTACAGATAAGAGGCAAGTTTTTAAAAAATGGGCTATGAATGTGGAGACATTGATTGACTACACCCACTAAGTAATGCATATATGAGTGTTATTTAGCAACTATCCACATTGACTAACAAAACAACAATAAATAAATACAGCAAAAGAAGAAGGCCCATGTTAAGTTCTACTAGCACTTATTCATGGCTATGACCTTTGCCTCTTGTGTTCCCACAAGGATACTGGCAGCTGGAGGGGAAAGGCTGACTCTTCATCTGTACATTCATTCACTGCCACACAGTTGAGAATTTCTCTGTGTTACATGAGGTATATTTAGGAGAAAAGACTCTGCCTTGCACATAATGGACCTTACAGGAGATAGACAGGAAAACTTCAAAATAATAAAAGTAAGATAATGAAAATTTCTTTGTGACAATTAATCTTCATTGTCAATCTAACAAGACTTGGAATCTCCTAGGAGATATACTTATAGGTGTGTCTCCTAATGACTTTGCAAAGAGGCAAATGAGGGGAAATCTACATTACCCTGGTAGAATAGAATGAGAAAAATGAAAACCCAGCTGACCACCACATTTATCTCTCTACCTTTTAACTATGGACATAGCATGGCCAACTACATGATCTTCCTAAGTCCATGCCATCTCTCCCATATTGAATAATACCCTCAAACTGTGACCTGAAACAAACTTTTCTGTAAGTTACTTTTGTCAAATATTTTGTCATCAATTAAAAATGTTACTGATAAGTACAGAGGTTGAAGCCAACCATTAGACTGAACAAGGAGTCCCCTATGGAGGAGTTAGAGAAAGGACTGAAGGAGCTGAAGGAGTTTGCAACCTATTAAGAAGAACAACAATATCAAACAACCAGACCCCCCCCCCCCCACCAGAGCTCCCAGGGACTAAACCACCAACCGAAGAGTACACATGGAGGGATCCATGGCTCCAGCCGCATATGTAGCAGAGGATGGCCTTGTTGAGCATCAGTGGGAGGAGAGGCCCTTGGTCCTGTGAAGGCTCTATGCTCCAATGTAGGGGAATGCCAAGGCAGGGAGGTGGGAGTGGGTGGGTGGGGGAACACCCTCACAGAAGCAGGGGGAGAGGGAATTCAATGGGGGTTTTGGGGAATGGGAAAGGGGATAACATTTTAAATGTAAATAAAGAAAATATCCAATAAAAAAAATAGTTTCACTGTAAAAGAAGGAGGAGGAGGAGGAGGAGGAGGAGGAGGAGGAGGAGGAGGAAGAGGAAGAGGGGAAGGAAGAGGAGGAGGAGGAGGGTCTGGAGATTCTTTTCAGTATAAGAATTTGTAGCTGCAGTTTGGATGTAGAATGTTGCACTAAAACCCTGTGTGTTAAAGTCTTTATCACTTGGCATTCCTAGAGGATGGGGAAACATTTAAGATAAGGGCCTTGAGGGAGGTTGTGGGTGTAGCTACCTTCTTGGGGCTTAGATTCTCTGTTAGGGCAGAGGATTGGCTCCAACCAAAGAAAGACAATTTGCAACTTGGAGGTAAGTGCTACTTTCAGAAGCACAGAACAGATAGTTAAAATCTCTCAATCATCTAATTCATTTCTGTTCTATTTCGTCTCTCAAAGAATCGAAGGCACCGAAATGTCAAGGAAATTCATATTTTAAATTACCATATTCCAAGCATCATACTACACACTGATAAGATTAGCAATTTTCTCCCGTCTGGTTGAGATACAAATATGACTCCTTCTGTCTGCTTACAGCTCTCTAGTGTTTTGCCATCCCTTAGAACAGAGCATTGGTCTTCTGCATCCAGTGCCCTGGCTGGTGAAAAACTGACACTAAAAATGTACCAGTCTCTGTTAGGACACTCCCGTCAACCTGTGGGAACCTGTCAATTACTGTTGTAAAACCCCGTGTTTCAAAAACTCAGATGAAAGGCACACCAAGAACTCTATTAGGAATAGCCAGGGTAGGTTTTTTAGAAGTCTGGGTAGAGAATTTGCCTAGAGCAAATGACATCAGTGTGGGCATGCCCAGAAAAATTCTAACTGGAGGTGGAGTAAGTGGCACTTGGCAAGATGTCCTCTTGCCTAGTGTTGATGTGAAGATGCAGTTTGTTAACTTGTACTATAAGGAAGACACAGTGGATGTGAGTGTGAGCCTTCCCAGGACAACTGACACAGGCCTCACTTTCTTTGGCTACTCAGGCATGGCTTGTGGGAGAGACTTCACTTTCCAGAGAGATCAGACTTCAGATTGGAACAGTCTACTAGTTTTCCACACAGAGATTGCCTGAAACTTTGCTGACATAGCTCTGGGCTGGAAGGTGTTTCTTGGCCTTCTGGTGTGCCCTAGTGTGAGGACACTAAAAGTAGAAACTGAGTAGCAGGCAGAAGTTGCTTCCTAAAGCTCAATGAGATGGGAGTTTGGTTACACTGAAAAAAATCCCTCAGTCTTTCTACTATGCTGATGAATTTAAAAGGCACATATAATGTGCTTTTATGCTGTTAGACTTAAAAGAGGCACGGATGGAGAGAGGATGAGTGCTTTGCTGTTTTTAAATAGCTTCAATCTTACTAGCTTGGTGAAAGCAGCTAACAGCCTGTGAGCAGCTGAATCCCAGCCCTCAGCCCAGAGCTTAGCTCATAGAGCCACTCAGTAAGCTATTGAATTAATAATTGATCTCCACCTTAAATTTCCTGTCTATAGTTGTTAAACTCGTAAGTATTCTAAGAAGTTTCAAAGCACTGAATGAATATAGCTTGCCCAAAACAAACAAACATCAACAGTGCTGCTTTGGATGCTCACGTTCATCACCTTCTATGCCACAAATGCTCATTAGAGGGTTCTCTCTCTCTCTCTCTCTCTTTCCTGAAGGTGTGCGTTTGGCTGCAAGTGTGTAAGTGGGTTCTGAGCCTAGCTGAATGCCCTCTCTCTTCTGTACTTGAAACCCTATTCTACTGAGCTGAAGAGTACATGACTAGGGGGAATGTGACTCATAGCAAGTGTTGTTATTAAATCACCTTGAAGTGTCTCTTGTCATAGATAACTCGCTGCATTGTAGAAACGCCTTTGACAAGAGAGGATTAGGGTGAAATTGCAATTACCTTGACAAAAAGGAATGAATTAACTTTCCAACTTGCATTTTTTTTGCAAGGCACTGATTCAAGCTGCTTGGAATATAAACACAGAACACATTCACAATAGCTCGGGGCACTTGAAAAATTCAAAAGATGGGCAAAGATCCCTGAGATGCTAGGCAACTTCAGAGGTTCCCCACAGCCGAGGGAATGCCTGCCTGAACAGAGCCCATGGTGTGATTTTAGTGTCTGTTCACCATCACAGGGTGGAGGGCACAGCCAGAATGGATGGCTTCTAGAGCTGGTACACAGGGCATGTTGCAGGAAGCAAAGTAATGCTCTTTCAAGATTTGACTTCCCAAACTGCCTATTCACCAATTCAGTAAATATTGACTGAGCACTTCCTATAACACTGGGTTGTGAGCTCAGGCAGACAGTTCTTGGCTGTCGGGGACTTGCGAAAGTCAGACATTAAACAAATCAAATGAGCATGAACCTCAGTGAACAATTTATGTGCAAATGTAAGCAGTTTTGTTTGCTTTCTTTAAATCAAAGCCTACTCTCATCTCTCATCCTGCCTAGGCAGCAGGAGATTCCAACTACTAGGTTCACAGCAGAAGCCCCCTGGGCCCTTACTTAGATTCAGGACATAAAGAACGAGCCTCTGGCTTCTGATCCATTATGGCCACCATACATACCCTACAATACCTCAGGCCTCAGATATGTAAGGTGGCTTATGTTTCAAGGCAAGCCTTCTTGAAACCTGTTCTGCCTCAATGCAACCTGTGGCATCAGAGCTTATGCCCAAGCATCACATCCTTGACAAGGTCTGACTTCCTCTGGTAGACCACAGCCTTCCCTCTGAGACCTAGTCACAGATCTCTGTAAACTACATCGCAGAATACTGTGTCTGAGCCAATGACTGGCTCTGGGTGGTTGAGGTAGGGTCAGTGTGCAGGGCCTGAGCTCTGGTTTTTAATAGTCATGCTAACTTATGGCTTACAATTGTTTAAAAGACTGGAGACATTTTGGAAAACGAGCTTAGGAAACATTATTTCATTAACCCTTGGTTTCACCTCCATCTGTTCCCTGCTAAGCTTGACAGCTGCTTATAGTCATTCTCATTTCAATTTTCAAAGAGATTCTCTCTGTCTTCCTCCATCAAAACCAGGGCATTCTTCCTTGGCATTGACTGCAGAGGACACTGTATGAGCCAGACCTGGGTCTTCTTGCCCTCAGCTGCATTCCTTATCCTGCCCTGATGTCTAAATGTGGTGAGGGGGCTCTGCCTCCAGGCTCCCAAGTCAGGTGGATGCTCACTAATGGAGGCCTTGGTGAGAGACAGGGTAAGAGAAAGGAATCCCCATGGTATATCTCCCTGCTCCCTCCTTCTGGAAGAGCCAGCTCTGTCTCTCCCCTGTGACTACTCCTCACTTTGTCCCTCCAGGGTAAGCATAGCAGCAGCTTTCTGTTCTTGCTCCTGTTGAGGCTGTTCAGTGTCCCCCACTTGGCTTCGAGCCTGCTCCTATCACTTGTTATCAGCTCCCTGAGTTGAATCCCTTCTGATTTAAACTTCCAGAATAAATTTTGTGGTCTCATTCTACAGGCACCAAAACTCCTACCAAGAACAACATTCTTTTCCCACTGACTGTGTTCTTGGATTGACTTGTGTCCTTGAGAAGGTAGGATGGAGTTTTAGCCAATCTGCCTGCAATGGTGACACTATGGGAATTAAGTGTTTACCATGGTAAAAAGCTACAATAAGGTCTATAAGGTAGGTAGCCTCCCAGTGACTATTGTTCTTAAAGGAAGAAACACACTTATCCATGCTCCTGAGGAGACACACAGAGATCACCAAGTCATTACAGAGGTGAGGACTGGAGTACCACAGCTGCAAGGTAATGAATGACAGGAACTAAAGACTATTCCAGAAACTAAGAGAAAACAAGGAAGAATTCACCTGTGATGGTTTGTGTATGTTTGGCCCAGGGAGTGGCACTATTAGGAGGTGTGGCCTTGTTGGAGTAGGTGTGTCACTGTGGGTGTGGGCTATAAGACCCTCATCCTAGCTGCCTGGAAGCCAGTCTTCTCTTAGTGGCCTTCAGATGAAGATATAGAACTCTAAGCTTATCCTGCACCATGCCTGCCTGGACACTGCCATGTTCCCACCTTGATGATAATGGACTGAATCTCTGAACCTGTAAGCAAGCCCCAAATAAATGTTGTCCTTATAAGAGTTGCCATGGTCATGGTGTCTGTTCACCGTAACTAAGACATCACCTTTATAGGTTTCTAAAGAAGATGGCCTTGAGGTTACCAATTGCCAAACTCCCCCTCTAAAATGGCAAGGAGCACATTTCTGATACTTTGGGCCACTAAGTTCAGGATGGTAATCTGTCACTGAAGCTGCATGCAGTAGCCATGGTGGACATTGGAGGCTTCATCTTTGGTCTAGGTCCCTCTCCTCTCTGCACAACCCTTTTACAGCCCTAACTTCCCACCCAATTGATCTCCTTTCAATTGCACAATCTTAGGGGAGAAGTCAAAGTTTATCTTCAAAGAGAAAGCAATGTCCCCTCATGTCCTCTCTCTCACTATCCCAAGGAGGGTGGGTTTTCCCTATTCAACATGTCTGCTTTGGATGCTTTGCTTACAAAAATCAAAACAAATGAATACCTGAGGTAGAAACCATGCCAACCCAACTTAAGAACAAGAAACAAAGTGGGCATGAATTCTAGGGTCCTAGAGACATTTCACAGCATCCAAAGACTCCCATGAGTATGCCTCTAGAAGAGATTGAGGCCAGAATCTGGAAGGCCTCTGCAACCTACTCTTTCCATTTTTTCCAAAGAAATTTGAATGTTTTCTACTACCCTAACTTACACTGCTCACGTCTATGTATTCTGCATTAAGTCGCATAAAAATTAATTTAATTTTTTATTGGTTCAAGTTCTAAATTCCCCCAAAGGGAGTGGCCATGTTCGGGTCATGTGTGCACACCTCATCCAATCAGCTGTGTCCATGGCATACCCATTTGTAGAAGGGGAATTTCCAAGTGCGGAAGGGCTGAGTAAGTGTTTATTACAAGGACCATTGCCCAAGAAGAAAGGTGTGCTCTGGATTGGATAGCCTTTGGAACTGGGATAGGATATAAAACATGGCTACAGGCCAAGCTAAGCTCTCACCTCACCAGCAGAACCCCTGGGGCTTATAGCTGGCCTTCAACCAGACACCACCATCTGGGCGTGCTCTGCAGAAGGAGTAACCAGAGAATTCACCCTACTCTAGTTAAACTTGTAAAATCAAGCCTCCCACTTCACTAAATGATGTGTGATCCTGCTATGCAATCTGTGTGTAATAATGGCCAACATTTATTGGATACCTAAAACGGGCCAGACACTCTACTAAGTGTTAAGAGCAATCTAATGCTCATAATTCCCCAAGATCAATGTTGCTTAGCTTCATCTGTTACCTCCATGCCCTTCTACACTCCCTAATCTCAAATCATGAGGTAAAAGGACACCATCTTGTCTGTCTTTCTGCTGCTTAATTGGCCTTTCATAGGAATGCATGCAAGTGGTTCAGACCCTGAGTATTGTAATGTGAGGTCTGCTTCCCATTCTTCTGCTTCCATTGTACTATTTCCCTACTGAAGGCAGCCACAGGCACTGGCTTTTCATAGAAATAAAAAATATGTAGATTCCTTTTTCAGAAATTGTACAATATTCTTATTTTAAAACTAATGCACATTATATCCCAGAGGTGTTTAGTTAGCATCAGAGAGAGAAAGAGATCTTTGAATAACTTCTTTGAAACTTCCATTATTAATCCAACCCTCACAAATGAGTGTTCAGATTATTGCTAGTCCTTCTCTGACATAAACAGTGCTGTCAGGATATCTTTGAGGCCATATATCTATGTATGAGCACTAGTGTATTCATAGGATACATTTTCAAAAGTATAACAACACAGCTAAAGAGTGTGTATACCCTTTATTTTTACACGCTCAACTTGGTCCACACTAAAGTTGTATCAATTTATAATCCCAGTGGGACATGCTTTTCATTAACATTCTCAGCCACAAACAGGGCCTCATTAAAAGACTTTGATACTTGCTTATTTGGAATATGAGAAATGCAGTTTATTTGGTGTCTCTTAAATACTTTTCTGAATATTCTAAATTTTTTTGTAGTGTTTGTGTGTCCAGGAGAGTGTGCATTCATGTGGGAGTGGGAGTGTGATTGTGAGTGCCTGTGTGCTTTCTATTCAGGTCCTCTGCCCTCAATAGATTTTCTATTGTGTGGCTTGGGTCTCTTTTTAACTGCCATGCATGTTCAGGTATATTTAGATAATTAAACATTTGTTATATATGAAGTTCAGTTCCATAATTTTATTCATTATGGCTTCTGTGACTTCTGCCCTCACAAGTAGGTCTCTCCATTTCTAGGATTACACCACCATCACTTCACGTTTTTCTAGTGATTTACACTCCTGGGGAATTTGCTTTGATCTGTGGGTGGATTCGGTGGTCCAGCTTTGGATTTTCCTGTGGGATTCCTTGGCTGTCTCAACACCATTTGCCAAGGCTCTTGTTTTGCACACTTTCTGAAATTCTGCCTTTGTCACATTGTGTATCATCGGGTTTTGGAAGCTGCTTCTGGATTTCAGTTCTTAAGCCAGTACTGTGATGTTTTAATTGCTCTAGCTTTATGTTTCACCAGCTGGTACAACCTGTCTCCCTTTTTTGCTTTTCTTCCCGCCACAGATCTTTTCTCAATATTCGTGTTACTATATATTTTCCATTTAATGTGAAATATTTGGTTAGTGAAAAAAGTTCTAGTATTTTCAGTGGAATTGCATTTAATTTTTATTGCACTTTATTATTTATTTATTCATTTATTTATTTAGTGTCTGTCTGTCTGTGGAAGTACACAGTTACCATTGTGTACATGCAGAGGTCCGTCCACCATGTATGTCCTGGGATTCAAACTCAGGCTGTCAGTCTTGGCTGTAAGTGCTTTTACTCCCTGTGCCATCTTGCTTGCCCAGAATCACATTTTTAAAATATTTATCTCATTTCTGAGATTGCTATTGTATATGGAATCTTTTTCTTTCTATATTTTCTATTTGAATTTCTTCGTTTGCATTTAAGATTTGATCTAAGGCTATTGGCTCTTCTAGAAATGATTTTAAATATAGTTTTGCCTTTGATATTTCTTTCCTTTTTGCCTAGCTTCCTTATCCTTCTCCAATTATTCTTCAGAAAAATATGATCATTTAATGTGATGAGATTGGTGATTTTGGAACTCTCAGATTTGTTCTCTGGAGTGGAACTGAAACATTCTTGGTATGTATTTGGCATGTAGTAAGTATCTGTTAATTTCTTGTCTTTAATTGCTTTGTAACTACTGTATACATCAGTGTGTACCCATTCCAGTGATGGAAAGCAGCAGGGCACAGAGAACGCCTTGCCTCACTAGTAACTTCAATAGGAGTGTTCTTTGTGACTGTCCATTAAGCTTGACCCAGAGTTTGGGTGATGGATAATGCTTTGTTTCCTGGAACTTTGGCATCGGACCTCCTCTATGGCTTTACATGAGCTACTCCATCTCTATTCTCCATGAGCCTCTTTCGATGTCATCCTCAGTGGAGAGTCCTACTCATCACTTAGGCTGTTAATCTTTCTCCTCTTCGATTTACCTTCTCAGCTCATGATATTGTTCACAATCTCTTCTCTGTCCCTCCTGAAGCTATGATCCCCTTCAGAGCAGGCACCATGCTCAGAGCTTGACAGGAAGTCAACTGGAGAAGCAACTTCTGGAAACACGGGTGGTTTTGTCCTTTATTCTTTATTTATTATTACTAGGTGAGAGAGAGAGAGAGAGAGAGAGAGAGAGAGAGAGAGAGAGAGAGAGGAAGGTATACATGTGGAGGACTGAGGACAATTTTGGAAGTCAGTTCCTTTCTTCCCATCTTTCACTGTGGGTCCCAGGAATCAAACTCAGGTTGCTAGGCTTGTGTAGCCAGCACTTCTATCCACTGAGCCATCTTGTCTACCCCCAGAAAATGGTTCTAATGGATAACACTTGGCACACAAGCAGACTTAATTAGTGCCACTCTCCCTTGTTAGCCCAATGCTTTTAAATATGTCTACAAGTGAGTGGTCACAAAGTCTACCTTGTGTTTGCCTGCATACTGAGAAAGTACACCCAACTGCTGATTTATGTGTATAAATCCAGGCCATATCACCCAATGTCCATATCTAAAACAGAGCCCTTGGTTTCTACATGCATACAAATCTGTGGCTGCCTTCTGTCCTTTAGTGCCCCATCTCAATGAGTGGTACTCTGTTCTTCCCTGTCCCATAGGCTCCCATCCAGAACACATGCTGATTGCACTGCTCATCACCATCTCCATCACCACTGCCAACTGCAGTCACAGTCCAAGCCAGTCTTACGTTCTGCATAGATTCCTGTAACAAATCTCAAGGGTATGTCCACTTTCTGCTCTCTTTCCCATAATAATCCATTCTCCACACAGTAACTAGCATGATCTTTTAAAAGGGTAAACTGGATCATGTCACTTGCTTTATTAATCCCTTTTATGGTTTCCCATCACACTTAAAATAAAATTGAATCTCTTTATCATATCTATAAAATCTGCACTGCCTCCCTCCACATTCCATTCTGCTGCCATCCACCCTTGGATGGCTTTGCAGCAAGTTCCTCACTTCTGTTCCTCTACGCCAGGTGCTCTTCTTGGCCTTTTCATTGGGTGTCATCTTAGCCAATGTGTTTTCCTCAAGTCTTTGCATAAACAGCTCCTTTTTACCAAACGGATCAAAGTTGAATTATAAATAAATATCTACACCATGGCAAAGCGGGGTAGCTCCTGAACTATGAATACCCTGACCTCTTAGCCTTGGGCACAGGTCTCTATTTGATTTTCCTCATTGAAACTATCATATCTGAAATTCTTCTGCAGATTTGTTAATTGTGCATTATTTTCCCTTGTGAATTACTAAAATACAAGCCCCTTATAAATAGGTGATATCTGATTTAAGTTTCAGATGCTTCAACAGGCTTTGTACATATTGGACACTTAATAAAATTTGCTGAGTGAGTAAAGTTAAAACAAATACAGATTGTGTTGATTAACTCGGGTGCCTGATGACTCCACATGCAAATATCGTAATGGGAAGGAGTTTTCTCTTTTGGTGTAGTGGAGAGTATCTTGAAAATGAAATGCTAAGACTCTCTTCCAGTGCCCAGTGAACATGGCTGAACATTTTCCCTGACAGGCATATACAATTTGCACAATAAACTGAGGTAAATCTGAGACCACTCAGGGGACAGTGGTGTGAATGTGGCAGTCAGTCAGTCACAATTCTGAACGTATGTAAACCAGCACAGTGCTATTTATTGGTGATGAGTGAATTATTTTATTGTCTAAACTTGAAACTCTTTATATATTCCTCAACCCTAAGGAGTGACATGGCTTAAAAGCAAGCCACGGATGAGAAGGGGAAAAGGAAACAGGAACTCAAGAAAGGAAAAAAAATGAGTTATTTTAATTTTAGCTAATGGAGGTAAGGCATATGAATTAACTTCTGCAGGTAATTATTATTGTGTCATTTCCCCATCTCCACTAAATAAATAGAAAATAGCTAATGAACACCCATTGAAAGTTCCAGCAGACAATGAACAGGCTGCTTCAGATCCTCATACACTGGCTTGGGCCTGCTGCCTGCCTTAGGTGCCCATGTATCCCTGATATCCTCTCCTGGATCTCTTGGTAAATTCTGGTGTTCAGGAAAGATTTGTGAAATGAAAGGGGCGGGTGAGAGTCTGGATTTTAATTTGGCCCAAGCTATAGTATATGTACTCTGAGCACAAAATTCTCTGAGGAGGGCTGCTTCGTGGGCAGAGCACACTGTGTGCCCTAAGGGCCCTGGAAGTCTTATAGAGCAGGAGAATCAAATACACAGAGTCCTGGCTTGTGTTTACATTACCTCAGACCAAGCGAACAATGCTGGCAAACTCCATTTACAGCCTTTCTTCCAAAGCTTGAAATCTTTAAAACATCTCTCAGGCTGTACTGGAAATCTCCGTGTAGATGCATTTAGTGTAATTAGATTCAGCCAGCCTTGGTGACTCTGGTATGTGTGATGTAATTAGCAAAGCAATGAGCTGAAATGCATTTATGTAGGCTTCCAGCTCCACTTGGGAGGAGGTGAGCTGCTGACATACTGTTCAGAGACTGCATGGCTATAAACATTGTCTGGGTCAGTTGTGGAAGGAGGGCACGTTCTAATTAAGACTGCTCAATGGTTCCCCTCTCTCCAGCAGGGCTGATCCTTTTTCCTCTGGAGCTGAAGCTTTCAAATTTGGGCTTCACTCAACATAAAACTCAAGTTTCACTGTCTTAGATTTGTCAGGGGTACAAGGATAGGACAGTGGCATTCTTTCTCTCAATATAAAAAGGTAGGCATTTTATTTTTAATTGAGTAAGAGGTGTCTACAAAGTGAATACAGATTCATAAGAATGAAGTCATTCTAGACCAGAAACACCTGGCAGAGTTGGTCAATTGCGGAGGTGGAGATGATAGTTGTTATTTAACATGGCAGTGAATCTCCCATGGTAAGAAGCTGTTGCCAAGAAAAGGCTGCCAGGAGAGGAGCTGTGTGTGGTAAGCAGAGTAATGGCTCCTTAAAGAGAAGGCATTTCACTTGCAGGGAATCAGAACACAGGTTAGCGTAAGAATCAGGATTGTAGGTAGAATGAAAGGCCAAGCCACCGGACTTTCCACAAGGAAGGTCTTAGATTATTCTTTTGGACATAAGGAAGATCGTGAGAAAGGGAGACTCAGTGGCAGCAGGAAGGGACAGACAGAAAGTCAGAATGGTGGGCAGGACATGCTCAATGGGAAGGTTGTATGGCCAATGGGGATGCTGCCAGTGCAAAGGCTACTGGGCAGAGATCCAACTCCTAGTTTTCTGTGATAAAGTCTACCTCAACCACAATGATTTGATTTTATTCCCAAGTGTTAGATCATTGATGTGAACATACTAGAGATTTTGTATGTGATTGCAATTTGTTTATGTGAACTTTGTTAGTTACATGAAACATACAGTTAAAATATAAAATTCAGAAAAAAGAGCCCTGGTTCTACCTCACCAGGCTGCAGCAGCATAGAGCTTTGGACATGGGGCTGAGGAAAGGGTGGTCATGAAGTTTACCTTGCCTGCAAGGTGACTGGTTCAAGTATAGAGCAAACCCTAAGATTCTTGTAAATGGTAGGCTCTGGATAGATAGCCTGGTGGAATGCCCCATGAAGTTTAAGCCTCTCAGACAAGTCACCTGTCTTCCCCTTGCTCAAAGTTTCTTTAAATACTTGGTGAGGATGTTGGGTTGGGTGCTACCTGAACCAACTCCTAGCTAACACTAACTAACTTTTGGTAAAAACCAAAAACAAACAAACCCTAAAATCTGATCCTACTGGCCATGTTGGGCATGCTTGGCTTACTTATAAAATTAGCAGGAAGTCCACTGGAGCCGGAGGCATTAACTCCCACAGCCAGGTCACAGGGACTATGTACACAGGGCACTTCCAATTCTCTCTTCAGCCCACGGAAGGAGTGCCTGCATCCCAGGTAGGAGCTGGGGCAGGCAAATCATTATGGACCCAGGGAAAAGGGCTACCCATGCTCTCCCACAGGCTCCATATCTGTCCTGGTGGAGAATATGTATGGTTTTGTGAACAGAAGGGGTGGGTGGATGTGGATGGCTGTAGTGTTGAAGGAGAAACAGTGGCCATGTGAGTAATGCCAAAACCACTAACTCTGCAGGCTTCTCTAGTAAGGCTCACACTCCAGCCAGCCAAGCTTTTCGTTTCCTCCTCTGCTCTAAGCTTGTTCCAGATCAAGGCCTTTTTGAACCCACCCCTAAGTATTTTACCTGTCCAACATGCTACTTACACATTTCCATGTGCCTCTGTCCCCAATTTGGTTTTTAGA
Source organism: Rhynchomys soricoides (assembly GCA_019843965.1). Classification (NCBI taxonomy): domain Eukaryota; kingdom Metazoa; phylum Chordata; class Mammalia; order Rodentia; family Muridae; genus Rhynchomys; species Rhynchomys soricoides. The sequence continues at coordinate 970,846 of JADRCH010000303.1, read as the reverse complement.
TGTCAGTTTTTCTCAGACCAGTGCCTAAGTCTACTCTCCCTATTCACTTATGGGCTTTATTGTCTTAAGGTTGCAGAAACATCTTTTCTCTCCTTCAGATCTTATCTGTCTCACTCGGTGCCACGGCTCCACAGCCTGGATGCAAGCCTAGACACTCTATGTGCTCAGTGCATATGTGTGGGCTGCATACTCATTGTGCACTCCTCCGGGAGCACATTGGATTGTGAACAATGCCAGACAACTTTGGTAGGAACATTTTGCTCTCCTTGTTTTATAGATGCTCCAAGGGAGGCCCAGAGGTGTGGAGTTGCTCAAGACACTCTGGCTGATAAATGTGAAGCCTGGGATTGGATGTGGTGCTCAGAGAAGTTGCATCATTTAGAGCTGCAGCATCCAACTCTGAGCATGAGGACCACACAGAGCCTTGACTTGAAGTCTCAAGTGAACTTGTGACCACAAGTCTTTTCAAGACCTTTAACTTCACCAGCATCCAAGGGGTGGGTGCTAAGGGTCTATGAGTCTCACAAACTCCAGTGCTACTGTGGCCAAACTTTCAGTTTGAACAGAGTTCTCTAATTTGAGAACTTGGTCAGAAATTACAAAACAAAGGCAAGACAGGAGGGTCCTGCTATATTTTGTGGTGACATCAACTATCACAGCTGAACAAAAAAAAACAAAAAACAGTGCTGGTCCCCTTTCCTAGGAAGGAACAGATGTGATCCCAGCACCCTCTGCAGCCGGGTCAGGAACTGAGTCCGGAAACTAGGGTTTAGTGTGTGTCTCTGAACCAAGATTTGGTTTCCAGTTGTGTAGCATTAGGCTCAAGACCAACAAAGGGGCTGAGCCAACTGCAGAAAGCCACATCTCTATCCTAAGTATTCCCGGTCTTCCTCTCACTCCCTGGGCTGGATTCCATTCCTGGACCCAAATATAGTTTGTCAAGTCTAAACACTAAATGAGAGGCCTGTCTGGGTTCCAAGGCTTCTATGAATGGCTACAACTTGTAGGGGATTTCTTTGTTTGGAAAGCAAGAGTAATCAGTTGCGGCGGTGGACCAGCATTGTTTCCAGCTTTGAAAGCTCAGGAACAGCACTTGCCATCAGGATTAGGACAAGTGTTCAGTATGTTAGTCCCAGTGTTAGACAACACTGATCAAGAGTGAGAAGGTTATTCCTGCCTTCTAATTGATTAGAAGAAAGTCTCAGGTGAGTGCTTCTAGATCTTACATTCTTTATAACTCATAATAGGTTTTTTTAAGAGTAGCAACTTACTGAGTTTAACTAGATCTCAATAATAATAACTTATTTGTGCTTTGCTACCAACCTTAAGTGACAAGGTTTTTCCATTTAAGTTAATTACTCTTCCTTGTTTGGTGAATTTATGAGACAAGGGAGCATCTTCTTTAATTAGGATTACAATTACATATTGAATGTGGATATGCTGGACATTTTACAACAGCATTTTTAAGAATGTAAGTGGGCGTGACCTGGACTTTACCCATGGAGAAGAAACATGGCACCTGGCTATGGCCCTGCCCAGCCAGTCATGTTCTACATAGATGTTTGGTGGTTGGTAACTCAAGAGAGTCCTCAGGTTGGAGATGGGAATGGCTATTCACCCTCTATAAAGATGCACATCTGAGTCTCAACCAAGGGGTGGCAGAAGCCTTTGGTGGCCTTTCTTCATCTGTGAAGACTTTGGGAGAAAATCAACAGGATGGCTAGATTAAGGCTTGTCAGATTATATATGCATGCATTAGAGACAAATCAACTGCTGTGTTTGAGTTACTTTGTTTTTTGTGGTTAAAATAGCTGTAGTGACTGAGAATAGATATTGTCATTTGTATGGTTGTCCTCTGCATCCCTGGAAGACTTCCTAAGTTTTAAAGCAGCTTGGAAGAATAGGAACTATGCCAGCTTCTAGTATCATAGATTTGGGTCAGAATCCTGGTCCGGCCACTGATATGGACTTGGTAATGTGTAAGAATTATTCAGGTGGTACTGGTTTGATGCATGAAGGGTTCATGGAGAGCAGCTGAAGCTTGGTACTGTGAGAGGCCAGGGAAGGTCATTGGCCAATGCAACCTCAGTTGTGGTTAAAGGCACAGGACTAAAGGGGTCATGCAAAGAAGTTGAGTCTTGGCACCATGAAGAGAGCCTATGAGAGGTTATTAGTGAAGCCTAGATGCAGTGGAAGACCCCAGCATATTGGAAATACCAGTATCATGAGATAACCACCAAGAACAACAGCAACAATATAGTAGAGTCAACCTGAACCTAGAGTGCTACAGAGAGCAGAGCAGGAGAAGTAACCCATGCCCTTTGGAGGAGCCCAGAAGATCATGTGTGGATCTCAGACATTGGAACAAGAATCTGTGAAGTTAAAGTTGCCTTGGAGACCCTAAGATGTTAAAGATGCCAGAGCCGTGGGATACCTGCTGAGGAATGCTGGTAACAGGGAGTGGAACCAGCCCAGGAGAATCAAGTTTGCTGCTACTGAATGCCAGATCCACCAACAGCAGTCAACGTGTGTAAGATTTTAGAGATTTTAAATGAGCATATTACACTTATGGAACATCAGAAGAAAAATAGAGAAAAACAAACTCTGACAAAATCATGGATTCAGTACAGAGGTCAAAGTTGAAATCTTTGCTCTCTTCCATGTTAGGTGTTGTTTAAGACCTCCAGTGTCCTGCCTGTTCTCTTAGGTGGAAGGAACCTCTGGGGCTCTATCTCACTCTTTTTAATGTAAATGACAGGGACACAGATGATAATAGTGTTCCAGTGGTGTGTGTGTGTGTGTGTGTGTGCGCGCGCGAATGTGCGCACATACACACACACATGCATCTTAGTAAAAATGTTAAAAGTCATGTGGTAAGAATAATTCTCTTAGACAGATAAGAGACAAAGTGGTATTTTGAGAAATAAGGCTAGCAAAATATACCAACTACTTTAAAAATATAAATTACCTTTGATTCAATCATTTTCATTTTGGGAATCTATCCAAAGGAAATGATCCCAAAAAACTGGGTGAAGACTTTGGTGAGACAAGATGCTATCAGCACTCGGTTTCACTGTTAAGTGAAAAATTCTACCTCAGGGCTTACCATGTGGGAAATAATTGATTACATTAATGTTGGTGATCACCACCATGATACCTTCCTTTCCAATTAAGGTAAATTACAACTCCTCCAAAGACACAAGCCATGAAACAGAGGATCACTAAGGCAGACTGCACTAAATGACAATGTACTGTGAAAGGCAATGGCAAGAGCAGAAGACAAGCAACTCCCTGGAAGAAAAAGCTGACGGGTAATCAGTCACATACTGTTATCCAAAATAGGCAAAGACTCTTATTGGCTCACTAATACAAAACAATCTAAAAAAAAAAAAGGGCCAAACAGCTTAACAGATACCTCACCAGATCAAGCATAGGAAAACAGGCGCTGAGTCACAAGTCTTCAGAAAAATGCAAATGCAAACAAGAATGAGATAACCTACTATAACCATGATAACTTACTAGTCAAAATCCAGAGCACCACAACTAACAAATGTCGATGAAGACCAGAGAAACTGGACTCTTGTCAGTGCTGGGGGGAATGCAGAATGATATAACCATGTTTGAAGGTAGCTTAGGAGTTTCTTAATATCTTGAAAAACCTATCATGAAGCTGCTATCTGGCTTCAGGCATAATGAGATCACAGTCACCATCATTTACTAAAAATATTCTTATCACATGATCCAGCAACTGAGCTCATTGGGATGTATCCAAAGGAGCAGAAAAGATGTATCTATTGTACCTATGCAAAAACCTGCATAAAGATGCTAACAGTGGAGTCACTTGTAAATGCCAAAACTTGGAAATAATCAGGATAGCTCATGTTGAAAAGAAATGAGCTGTCAAGCCACAAACAGACACAGAGGAGCCTTGAATGCCCATTACCAAGTATAAGAAGACAGTCTGAAAAGGCTACCTGCTGTATAATTCCAAGTAACTCTATGACATTCTAGAAAAGCAATCTGAGAAGACACTAAAACAATTAGTGGTTTCCAAGGGCTGGTGGTACAGGGAAGGAAGGGAATTAGGTCAGAGGACGTTTAAGTCAGTGGCACGACTTGGTATAAACATCCTGCATGATACCACAAGGGCAGACATGCACTAGCATGGAGTTGTTGCACATCACTGAGAATGAGCCCCAGTATGACTAGGAGCTTGAGTGATTTTGCTAAGTCAGTGTGGTTTCATCCGTTGTACCAATGTACCACTCTGTGGGGAGACCACGAAAAGAAAGGAGATCATGCATGGAACTATAGGAGAATCCTTTGTGCTTTTGATTTTGCTGTGAACTTAAATTTTTGAAAGACTTTTATTTAAGAAAAACCAACCTAGGAGGAAGTGCTCTCTCTACTATACTAAAAGAAAAGACCCTGGAAATAAGAAGATGAACCGGTGATAAAGACCGTTTTGTGAAAGCACACAGAGAGTTAGGGAAATCCATCGAAGGCACCTCTGATTGGTTCATTACCTTCCTTTTTATATTCTTCTATGTTTCCAACACTGATCCTTTTACAATTAAAAAAAACAAACAAACAAAAACAAAAAACAAAAAATGGCCCTCCAGCAAGATGAGATAAGAAGCATTTGCCTGTTCTCAGCCCACAGGACGAAAGGGGAGTAAGGGTGTATTTGCTTGCTTCCAGGTCATTAACTAGGCTCCTCTTACCTGCCCAAGCAGCAAGCACTGAAAGCACAGCAGCTTTTACTCTTGATTGCTTGGAGAGCAACTGGCTTTGTGGCCTTTTCAGTGTGGAGAAGAGCTAAAGGAAGGCTCTTTGGGTTTTTAATCCCCTCAGCTAATTATGAGAACTTTCTAGTGGTTTTACTGAGGCTCTTTTGACTAAGTGGGTAGATTTACACTGTTTGTGTTTGTGTGTTGGACTTGGATTATGCCTTAATGTGTCACCAAGATGACAAAGGGGTTTGCAATGGCAGGCGAGCTTCCTTGCTTTTAATAGATAGCACATGCCATCACCTTATCTGTCATGCATAAAGTACTTAGAACAAAGTATTGCCCCTATGACATGGTCCCCAAGAGTCTTTAATAAGGACCAGACCTCTGTGAAGGTATTAATTAAATATTTTAAACAGAATGGCTTTAGCTGGCTGGGGTACTTTTATGAGAGGTGGGAGTACATTTAAAACCAGGGCTGTGTAATAGGAACCTGTTCTGAAAGCAATATTCTTGGGTGGGACTCTGTGGGTACCAGGCCATCAAACCTCTGGGCTAATTTGATGTCAAAAACAGACATTCTGAACATTTTTGGCAATCCTTGAATTAGGTCCTTGCTGTAGAATTTGGACATAACTCCAAAAGCTGGCTTTGACATAAAGAAGAGAATATTCAGGGTCTGTGAATAAGCTATGCACTGCTTGAGGTAATTTTCTCACAGTGACTGTGTGAAAGTAGTTTCATAAGACCATTTTACAAGAAAGCAATGAGATTATTAACTTCATTTATAGCTATACATTTTGACAGAGGAATTGAGACCTAAATTCAAATCTGTCTGCCTATCCTTCTATCCATCCACCCATCCATCCACCCATCCATCCATCCATCCATCCATCCATCCATCATCACCTGTCTATATCTTAAAATACTGTGTTCTTTCTTAGATATTACATGAAACAAAGGTAAGTTTAAAGTACAGATTCTGGTCTAATTGAAATTTTTTTTAATTAAAAATGATCAGTTCTGGGATACTCTTTATTGCTGAAGCCCACAGCTCACTGTTCTATCTAGAAGTCAGCATGATGAGGATACCTGAAATAAAAGATTTAGGTTTGGATCATGCTTAGCCATTTACCAAGCTCTCTAACGTTGAGCAAGGCCCCATTCCAAGAGGTTTCCTAGTTTTCAAAATTAGAATTGTGCCCCTTCCATTGTGCTGACAGAGTATGGTGAAGACTGAATAAGAGCTGAATTGGGGTGAAAGCAGAGAGAGTGTAGTCCCCAGTCTATGACCTGTTTTAGATCTTCAGCAAACAGCAGTTCATTGGGATCATAAGAAAACATGTGTGTTTGTATATATATATAATCACTCTGACAAAATATCCAAGGAAAATATTTAAAGGAAGAATGTGAGTTTAGGACCGTGGTTGCAGAGCTTTTTGTCTGTTCTTGTGACAGTTTAATGAGATGGCTCTTACTGGCTCATATATCACAATGCTTGATCCCCAGTTAGTAGAATTATTTGGCAGGATTAGAAGGGGTGTAGTCTTGGTCAAGGAGTTGTGTCACTGGAGTGGGCTTGGAGATTTTAAAAGCCCAAGCCAGTTAGCTTTCCCTCTCCTTTCTCCCCATTCATTCTCCCTACCTCCTCTCTGCCTTTCTTTCTTGCCTGGTGCTTGTGGATGTGATTTCAGCTACTGCTCCAGCATCATGCCTACTTGCTGACATGGTGCCTGCCATAGTAGTCACAGACTCTAGCCCCTGGGAACTATGAGCTTTCAAATTAAATGCTGTCTTTCATAAGTTGTGGTGTTTTGTCATGACCATATAAAAATAAGCTGGCTCTGTTACTGTGGGCCTGAGGAGAAACTGAACTGTCACAGAGGAAGGGCATGACAGAGGAAAGCTGCTGACCAGGAAGCAAAGAGGGAGAGTAATGTCTGTGACAAGATATATACCTTTCAGGGCTAGCTAGGTCCCAATGTCAATAGTCCCATTTCCCAGTAGCCCATTCAATTTGAATACATCAATGAATTAATCCTTTGACTGGGCTAGCATTCTTATGATCCAATTACATATACATCCTGATATGCAGAACATTGCTCAGAGTTATGCTCATGGCCATAGTGTGGTGTCTAACAAGTTGCTGCCATCACTGCCATGACTCTCACTGAAGAGAACTGGAAACTGGGTGATTTGTAACAAAACACTGAAGCAGCAAGTCTAGCTTTGGATGTCAGATCTTGCCCGATTTAGCATTCATTCAGATTAATCTCTTTAAACCTCAGTTTCCTCATCTTTATAGTGATATGATAATCATTGTACATGGGGCTATGGACATATAAAAGCTCTGTCACTGCCAGTCTCGAGCTTCATCCTGAATATAACTCCCCCGGTTTTGGAGCTGTCTGGCCTTCTGTTGCTATTTGCTCCAGAGTGCTGACAGATGCTGCTCCATGTGGACTTTACCTCCACTAAGGCCTGCAGTAGGAGGCACATAAGGCTGACAGACAAGGGGTAAAGCAGGAATAGTGGCTACTTGAACTGATAATGACTCACATGTCTGCCCACATTGCTAAGAGTCTAGGCATTTACCCAAGTGGAAGAGATGATGTGTAGGGGTGAGACGGGTTTGTGAGCAAAGGATGTTCTGTTCTGGAGACTATAAACACATGCCAACATGGCTTCTGTAACCTAAAAAGGCTTGATTGGAGGTCGTCAACTTCTAACCAAGTCCATTGTACGGACTGTACTCAGCCTCCTCTGTTGTCAAATGTAGCAAACCCTGGTCATGTCTGGAGTAAGGCAAGAATTAACTGAGATAATCTAGATATGTGAATAGAATAAAAATAATGATATAAAAATCTCTCTATGTGACCCAGGCTGACTCACTATGTATTCCAGATTGGCTTTGAACTCACAGAGATCTGATTGCCTCTGCCTCATGACAGCTGGGGTCAAAGGTGCGCATCACAATGCTCAATCTGCTGGTATTTTAATAAAGGTCAAATGCTTTCCTTTCCTTAACAGGAACAACCTTCTTGTGCTGTTTTACAACCTCAGCTAACCCTGAGGTAGGCTGATGTTTTAGTCTGTTTTCTGTCGCTGTAAGAGATTAGCTGAGACTGGACACTTTATAAAGAATAAAAGAGCATGACAGCAGCCTCTGCCCATCTTCTGGTACACCACGATGTGGACAATATCCCAGGTGAGGCAGACACAGTATAGTGGTGCAGTCTATCTTCTTGTTAAGAATGCCATCATAGAGCCTACCCTAGGGCTGGATTCAACCTTAGTTACCCCCATAGGGTCTCATTTACAATACAATCAACATAGGGGTTGGCGGATTAAGTTTCTGATGTATGAATTTAGAGGGCTTACATTCAATCCACTAAAGTGGGTTTTTGAGAAAGCAGTTGTGGCAACGTTGATATTGTCCTGATGTCCACATGGCTTTAAAAAAAACATATATTGATATATGTTATGCTTTATATTTATACATTGTGTATGTATGTGTGTGTGTGTGTGTGTGTGTGTGTGTGTACGCACGTGCACTTATATGTTTTACATTTCATTCATTTCATTTATATTTATACCTGGTCTAAAACTGGTGTGTTGGAATTTGTCAGGTATCTTAGCGGGGTGGTACAAATGCAGTCTGAGTTTAGGGAGAGGAGAACCTATGAAGAAGAAGAAATATGACCTGCATCTGCCTGCTGTGAGTCTGTCACCAATGTGTGCCCAAGAGGTGAGGGTGGAGCCTTGTATCCTTTGTGCCTGAAACCTACTATTTATTTGTCTAGCAGCTGTTTATAGAAAGAAACAATAGCTCTTGTGAAGTGGCCAACTTCTCTTTCAATGAGGACATGTTTTTCCTGTAAGAAAATCAATATGTGATTTCTTGTGTCTTCAATAGAACTCAAGGGGCCCTTTGCAGACTTTTCTCTTTGTACAGATTTTTTTTTCTGCACACATCTTAAAGAAGCATTAAGTGAACTGACCTAAAGAGCTAGTGCTTTGAGGGATCATTTGAGTTGCTTTGGAGATGAGTAGAGTGGCAGATTTTTTGAGAATGCAGCAGCAGCTCTCACTGGGGTGCTCAGTTAGATGGAGCAAGTCAAAATGATTCTTTCATGGAGATCTATAAAAAGCATCCCTCCAGAGGATGGGCAGTATTCCAATTTATAAGCAATAACAGAGACCAGCAGTGAGGTGAAGAAACATGGCCAGTTTGTGACTGGCTCTTTTTCTGACCTCTTTGAGTCTGGGAAAGGGATCCTTGAGGAGACATGTCATGAGGGAGACAGTTAAGAGGGATATACTTTGTAAAAACAGTATGCCTGTGCCTGGCTGTTGTTATTTCATTCCACTAGGGAGAGGGATACCTCAAAATCCAGGGCACAAACCATGAAGATGATGGCCTGAGAGAAGAGTTAACACAACAGATGTGCTGAGCAAAACACACAAGTGGGATTCAGCATGAGTGTAAGGATGGGTTGGCCAGTGGGGGCACAATGAGGTGAGAGCAACTTTGAAGAAAACCAGGACCTAGTTCATAGCTCATGGCTGACTGCATAGCATTCCTCCTTCACAGAGTCTAAGCACTTAGTTGACATACTAGGTGGTGATAGAGAGATTCTAACATACTGAGAAAAGGGATAGGAGGTGGGCATGGAGATCATCCATGTGGCTTTGAGTATCTTTAGGAGAGTCACTTGCAGAAAAACAAACTGTCTACAACAAGTATGTTGAGAAAGGAGGACAGTGTGTGTTTGTGTGTGTGTGTGTGTGTGTGTGTGTGCTCATGCACACGCACACACGTGCGCTTATGAAGGTTCGTATTCATGGGAGTTAAGTTCTTAGCTAGTATCAGAGGCCAACACAGATGGGCAAGGGTCATATTTATATTCTGTGTGGAAATTCCACCTGGCGAAGAATATATTCACATGTAAGCCCAGGGGCTGAGAAAATTCCTCCATTCCCTCCAACCAGAAAAAAGGTGATTATGACATTTTTCTGGTAGGGAAAGGCAAGTGACTTTCCAGAAGAATCCACAAGCTGTGGAGGTCAGTTGACCTCCCACTTTGAGTTGGGGAATCTTGTAGTTACAGTGTGGCCTGGTGTGTGAGTTATTGGGGATACTCTACATTGATACCTAATCCCTTCTGTCCCCTTGAGAAATCCCTAGGGTAGAAACTGAGGAGTGGATGGAAGAGAAGCCACCAGGGTAAGGAATGAGTCTCTAAGATGATGCCTTCTTTGGGAGTCAAGCTTGGCTTTCTTGAAGTGGGACAGGGAAATATAGAGTGGTAAGAATTGAATTTTGTCTCATAAAAAATAAATTTCTGAAGAACACCTGCCTCCAATGTTTCAGAATATGACCTAGTTTGGAAATAAGTTTGTTCTAGATGTGTTGGTTAGGAAGAGGTCATACTAAACTAGAGCAGGTACCTAATATGACATGATTGGTGTCCTTGTAAGGTTTACAAGCTACCCAGAATGCTGTAGGATGTCTAAGGTCCCTGCAAGTCAAGGAATGACAACAGTTACCAGCAAACAACTAGAAGCTTAGAAGACACAATGAAGAATTCTCTTTCAGGTTTCAAAGACAGTGTGGCTCTGTGGCCCCAGAGTGATAGAATAAACTATTATCACTCAAAGCCATCCAATTCTCAGCAATGCAGGAGATGCTGTGGTTTTTATATGGGTTGGATGTGTCCCCCAGGATTTCATGTATTGAAAGCCTGGTCCTTAGTGTGGTGATATTGGACCAGTGTGGAGCCTTTAGAAGGCATATGGAGAGTTAGCAGTGCACAGTTACTTGGTGCATCTTCAAAAGGGATTATGGCTTCTAGGGAGATGGTTCAGTGGGTAGGAGTACTTTGCAAACATACCTGAGTTCAGATCCCCAGAACCCATGTGAAAAGCCAGATATGACAGTCTACCCTTGTGATCCAGCACTGGGGCATACAGTCTATAGAATCCTGGGAGTGGCCAGCCACTCTACTGAAAATATGAGCATCTATTGGTCTTGTGAGAGACCCTGTCTCAAGGGAATATGGACAGTGATAGAAAAGAACTCCTAATGACTCTCTGGACTCATCCCTGTTCCACAGATCCCTATCTCTGTCCATGAGGCCCATGCCCCCAATCTCTTTCCTGCCTTGGCCTTCTAGAGCTTTAGGGGCATATTTCTGGATTCCTGGCCCTTTTAGTGTTAATGGGACATGTCTGTATAATATCAAAAATGCTTTTCCCCTGTTCTTTATGCTCACAGTAAAAAGCCTACATCAGCTGCAGGTAGGACACTACATCAGCTCAGAATCCAAGAAATCCTTTCTATCCCCTAAGGTGTGAAGCTTTCCTTCCCTGTGAACAGATACAATTTGAATATGCCTCTGTAGACCTGCAGTCAGAGACATGTGGCTATTACTGACTGCTTAGAGAAACAGGCTGGCCCAAGAGGGATGGGGAGCTAGTGGGTTCTGATTATGAACAAGATGAGATGCATTTGAGACTGACAAGAAACTGTATGTCGGAAATCAGAACAGCTGTGGGCTTCTCTGTGCGGCAGATGGGTATGCGGGGAATGCTGTGTAGCCTTAATCACATTTAACACGCTTGTCAGGGAATTGGGTTCATCTCCGTATTAATTCGAGTAATAGACATTGTTTGCTTGACAGGCTTCGGCTGTCCCCTGATACACCCAGCACAGTTAGAATGAAAATGGTTGAGCCCATTTCTGTGGAGAGCACCTAGTTTGCTCTACCAGGCTGATAAAGCAACAGGTTCATTCTCAGGTTGGTGCAGTGTAAAGTGGGTACTGGAAGGGATTCCTCCAAGGCTAGATCAGGGGAGAGGGCAGATCTTCAAAGAGCAGGTACCTTAGCCCTGGTTTGGGATCAGTGGAATGGCACCAGCATGTCTCTGTGTGTGCTTGTGCTTTTCAAATCTGAATTTTTAAGTGGTTCTATCAAGCAGGGATCCAGGGAGACACAGGAAAACACTCCGCCATTTCCACTCTGGGCCAAGCAGTCTATTCAGTATTTGCCAAGCAAAGTTCAACTTGCTGGTTCCACTTAGGAGTGAGGCAGGAAGTGGACAGATGGGAGCTTGTCATTGCTTCATTTATTCAAGGTGGTCACAGCATTGTGCTTCCAGAGTAACGAAAAAGCTAGCATTTGGTGATGTGGCGTTCTGTGCCTGGCGCTGTGTAGGGTACCACACATATAGGAGCGGTATTATACGGTGGCAGGACTGTTAATTTACACTCCATAAATTTAAGAACAGAGGTCACCAACCTTTCCAGGAGGTAAGAGAACCTAAGGGAGAGGAGTCACATTGCAAGTCCACAAAACCCTCCTAGAACTCAAGCAAGCCTGCGGAGAGCCGCGCTTGTGAACAGACAGCTCCGTTGTCAGTGATGGAGCTTCCTCGCCTGTAAAGTGGAGGTGATGCAGTTATCTCTTCATGAAATTAAAGTGATGAAAGAAACCCTGGGGAAACTTGGAAGCAGAGCAGAACACAGTTATTGGTTTTCTGTGGTATCGTGGAGTAACAAGCTGATTCAGTTACCATGGCTGTGTAACAAATTACCCCTGAAAGTCAGTGACTTGAAACAATGGTAATGAATGCTACTCATAAATCTACAAAGCAGACATGGATGTTTAGGAACGTCCTGTCTACTCCACTTGGTATCAGCTGGGGTGATGAAAGGCTGGAGGCTGAAATTATCCAAAGGCTTTCTTGTCTTGTGGCTGATCCTAGCCGTCTGCTGGGACATTTTCTGTGGCTATCATGTGGAACATGGACTCTCCAGGTGGCTGAGCTCTACAGAGGGAAGGAGTCTAGGGCAAGAGCTAATGAGAGTGAGAAAGAGAAGAGACAAGACTGTCAGGGAGAGGGTTGGGCTAGGCAGTGACAGAAGTGTGGTCCTGAAGGACTCTCTCACTGTCCATAGCTTGGATGAGCTGCCGCCACCCCCCCCACCCCCCCACCCCCAGTCCAGATTCCAGGGATGAGAGCAGTTCCTACTTCTCAGCAGGAAGGATGTTTAAATCACATTATGAGAAGAGCAAAAATCAGGGCTTTGGAAAATATGAACTGACATGCAAACCCCTGCTCTATACAAGCTACCTTCCAAGGCCTAGTAGAGATCATACCAGGGCACTTGGCTTTACTGTCCTTGCAAGGTTGGGCAGGTGACGTCTGAAAATTGTTAAGCCCTGCCCTTTCATGATTCTAAAATCATCCTCCGCATTTTCTGAGGAAATCTTTGAAGACTTCTAAAATCAGTATACATTTTATTTCAAAGATTAATTTTTATTTATTGTTATGCATGTCTCTGTATGTGCAGGCCCAATGTGGTGTATATATGTGCATGAGAATCTGTGTGTGTGTGTGTGTGTGTGTGTGTGTGTGTGTGCCTCTGGAGCTCAGAAAGGGGCATCAGATCCACAGAAACTGTACTTACAGGCTGTTGTGAGTCTCCTGTTATGAGTCCATCACTTTCAGGTAATTTGAGCCAGAAGGAGCTAACATAGAAGGAATTAACTGGGAGAGGTGGAGAGGCAATGCTGGCATCCAGCAAGCTTGCTTCAGATCAGAAGGGGCAGAGTGCATGTGTTCCCCTGTATGACTCTTTGATTATGGATTGTCTCCTTCCTGGGAGTCATGCTACACGTCTATGTCCCAGCTATGTGGGGACTGAGATACAGGGACCATTTGAACTCAGGGTTGAGGTCAGCATAAGCAACACAGCAATCCCTCAACTCAAGAGAAGAACAAAAAGAATAAGAAATTTCCTTTTTACTAAGCTTAGTTCTGGGAAGTATTTTTTCTTCAGTTTAAATGGCATTAGATTATTTCTATATTGGAAAAATAATTTGCTGAAGGTGTTTACTCCTGTTTGGGACTTTCTCCCAGGGTGTACTAATCTCTCCTGTTTTAAAGGGATTTTTCTGCTTTCCACCCCAGCTTCACCTGGGGAACAGAGGTTATAGCCCAGTGCACAGTAGTGCCTGAGCAGACCGGAGGCAGACCCAGCTCTGGGCATGGACTATTGCCATCCTCTCGCAGTCTCTGTTGGCTCACCTTTGCAAGCTGAATGTGGATTTTGCTCCCAGCTTCCCCAGGTCATGGGTGGCCTGGCTCAGCAGGAGAACCAGTGCCTATGTGTTCCAGCTGCTGAATCTGAATCCCAGAGGAGGAGTTTGTATAACTAGTTGATTGTCTTGAAACCAGAGCAACATTCCCTCAAATGTAACTCACAAGTCTGTGTAGGACCTGCCTTGACATATCCACTCAGGAAACTGACTTCTGGGCCTCTCCTCCAGACCAAGCAGCTCTACATCCCTGCGGTGGTATTGAGGAAACAGCACTTACAATAAGCTCCCGAATGTTTCTGAAGCCACAGCTTTCCACCTATAATCTGATGGTAATCATACTCAGGTGTAGGTGGCAAAAAGCAGAGTGGAGTCAGACTGATCTTGCCTTGTGTGACCGTAGATAAGTCATTTTCTCTGTCTGAACTTTGCCTATAGGGGGCCAGATGTTTTATTCAGGGCAGCCTTAACCTGTGCCTTCTCTCCTACTGTTATTATTGATAGCAAGTACCATGATTTAAATTGTAGCAGGTGTACACAAGAGGAACCGCAGGAAGCACTGCTGATTCCCTATTCTGAGTCAATCTCTTCTTCCCTAGTTTGGCTAAAATGACAGATCCTAGCCTCCCTTTTCATGTATGCCATAGACAATCTACTGAGCTTGCAGCAAGAGTTCTGCTCTTCTGTACTGTTTGTCCTTCATTCTTCCTCTTCTTCCTTCCTGAATTCTAGAGATGGAGTCATCTCCTTCCTAGCATGAATCAAAGACCACCAGGGCAGCTAAACAGAAGCTTGATAGAGCCAGGAATCCCAAGATCAACGAGTGAACAAACTGTGTTGTCTTTGAAGGCCTCATGTTGGCTTGCACACCTTCTTCCTCTTGTGGTGTGTGCTATGTGTGCATGCTTGGTGTTTCTGTATGTGTCCAGATCTTTCCGTTGTATGAAGATATCAGCCATGAGCTGGAGAGATAGCTCATCTGGTAGTGTGTTTGCCTCACAAGCTTAAGGGCATGAGTTTGATCCCCAGGACACATGTAGAAAGCCAAGAGGGGTGAGACACATTGTAATCATACTTCTGGGGAAGCAGAGACAGAAGGGCCCCTGAAGCCTCAGGCCAATGAGAAATCTTGTCCCAAAGAAGGTAGATAGTATCCCTAAAGATGATAGCTGAGGTTGTCTAGTGGCTTCCAAATGAACATGCACATGCACATACACAGATTCACATTTTTCAAGAAGAAACCAGCCATGTTGTATTATATACTTATATTTCTGACCTTCATTCTTTTCTTTTCTTTTTTTTTTTTTTGGTTCCATTAAGATTATATATATATGTATGTATACATATATACATATATATATATGATACCTTATTTACATTTCAAATGTTTTCCCTTTTCCAGGTTTCCCCTTTGGAAACTCCCTATCCCATCCCCCCTCCCCCTGCCTCTATGAGGGTGCTCCCCCACCCACCACCCACTCCTGACTTTCCTCCCTAGCATTCCCCTACACTGGGGCATCAGACACCCTCAAGCCCAAGGGTCTCTCCTCCCACTGATGGCCAACAAAACCCTCCTCTGCCACATATATGGCCAGCACCATGGGTCCCTCCATGTCTAGTCTTTGGTTGGTCTGACCTTCATTCTTAAATCATTACTAAATCATTGAAAATCTTACAACTAATAGCAGTTTTATGACCTCTAAGATATTTGATTAAACATTATTCCAGGCACTGCTATGAGGCCATTTTGGTGAGTAGAATTGACATTTAAATCCACAGAATGAACAAGGTAGTCATTTTTCTCCCTGATGTGTGATTGTGTTCATCCAATGAACTGAAGACCAGGACTTGGACAGAATGGTTGACCCTTCCTAAAGCAGGAGGCCATTCTTTCTGCCTAGTGGCTGTTGAATTGAGACAACTCTTATCTTGTCTGCAGGCTTGGACTGAAGCAGTGATTCGTTCTTAAGCCTTCAGATTTGGATTAGAGCATGACTGCCTGCTTTCTGTTGTTTCTAGCTTTATACCTATTCTCTGCATCTTGAGGTTTGCAGCCTCCATGACCATGTGAGCCAATCCCTTATAATAAATCTCTCATATACCAAAACAATGTATCTGCACACATGTGTGAACACTCCTGACTCCGTTTCCCTACAATTAATGTAATTAATTGTAATTAATGTAATTAATTATAATTAATGTAATGTAATCATTTCCATAATGGTCACACTGAGGGCTAGGACTTCCAATAGGAATATGAGGGTGACACCGCCTAGTCTTAAACATGGATGTTCCTACCTGCTTCCCTGAATAGAAAGCTCCTATACATGCCCTCACCATCTTTGGCTCACTCTCCCAGCTCTGTCCTCTTGTGCAGGTCATTTGAACCTTCTGGTGGCAACGCTTTAGACTATAGCATTAATCTAAACCTAATTGCTGGTGCAATTAGGTTTTCCTGATCTATAACATTGAAAACTAGTGATGAAGTTGGGTTTTGCTTGTTTGTGCAAAGGCATGTGGAGAGAAACACTATTCTAACTAACTACAACTATAGTCTTTCTGTCTCTGAAACATCTTGATAGGGATTAAAACAGAAAGCAAATATCTGTGCACATTACATGGCATCCTTAAGAAAACAGTGCTTTTGCTTCTTGGGGGGAAAAAAGACAGATGAGGCTATGAACCACACCCTGCTCCCCCTCCCCCACCTGGCTCTTTGAGGCCCAGCCTTGGTTTATATCTTCAGTTTCATACTTTTCTCAGATTTCAACATTTCTCAGATGCTCACAAGCAAAAATTTATCTTCTGCTTTTAAAATCTTTTGTTGTATGGTTATTTTCTTGCTTAGCACAAATACTGACAGTGCTTTCCTTGCTTTGATTCCTGGTACCTCAGCAGTTACCAAAACAATACCTGAAAGCACTTGTGGAATTATCAAAAAAGCTGAAGCTTCGTTTGTGGATCACTGCTGATTTTGACTGATGAATGAAACAGGTTCTTGCTATTTAGACACTTCTAGGTATAAAATCTGTGGAGACTAGCTAGCAGAGAGCTGGGGTTAACCTTAGAGTGCGTTTGCATCCCCCCAGAACTTGAACAAAATCAGGTCTCCCTACTTGCAGGCCTCTACCCGACCTCTGACTCAATGGTTTTGTTTTGGAACTCAAAGGTCTGTATATTTAGGATGCAGCCAGGCATTCTGACACAGGTAATCAAAAGGTGGTTCTCAGAGACACTGACATCCAAAGGGAGAGATGCATGTGGCCAGTGAGAACCACTGGAGTTTAAAGAAATGCAAGTGAAAATTCTAAGAGTTTTAAAACCTATTCAGCTGGCAAATATTTCGTTCAATGCTGCTATCCAGCATGGCTGAAGATACAGCAGGTGGTCACTTCATTGCTTAGTGGAGCAGGAAGGGAAGATGACTTACTGGGGAGGCAAGCATCGAGAGGAGGGGAGGGTTTGAATGTGGATCTTAAGAATTTTAATCCTTCAATCTCTTTAACTCTAGGGCATACTTGAAGGAATTTTTCATGAAAGATAACAGGTGTGTGAAAAGTTGTAATGGTACAGACAGTTCAACACACTTTACTTATTATAAGAAAAACAAAAATGATTTAAATGTCCAGCTCAAGAGATATTTGGTTAAAAATGATGGCCAATTTAGCCTATGAGATACTATATAAACAATGAAATACTATGGAAGGATATGTAAAGACATGAGGAAATATTCATAAAGTAATATTAACTGAAAATCCATTTCTTCAGTACCTTGCTATATTTTTCAAAATCTCTGTAAATGAGTATATTTTTAATTGTGATAGTGGGGACAGTGATTAATGCTACCTTAAGGGGCTTCCTTTGGCACCTGTCACCCCTGGGTTTGCATTTCTATCAATGACAGATTGTGATGTGGGGCATTAATCTCTCTGTTTCAGATCCCTCAGCTGTAAAATCAAGTAAATGTTAGCAGCATATAGGTTGTCATGAGAACTAAAAGAGATATTTATGTAAGCACACTTGACATATAGTAAGAGCCTATGAATGTTGGATATTGTCTCTCTATTCCTTTTTAAATATTTGGAATTGTAAAGAGCACTAAACTTTGTAGCCAAGGATCAATGAAAGGAGATTTATTTCTTTTACACACACCATGGGATTCTGAGCTGTTGCTGTTGGCTCCTTTTCTGGGAAAGCTCCTTGTGGCATTTGAAGCGCTTTAGAAGCCAGCACTGTTAGCTGGAGTTCTAGTTGGCTAAGTGTAGCCTCTGTTCTTATCTCTCTTTTGTCCATTTCAACAGTTTGAGACATTTCAAGGTTCATAATCTTTTCTGCCTTCAGTTTTAATAGAAGAAAGCTCTACCACCCTTTCTCCAGAGGGAACAAAACTCAGATATTAACACATTTTCATCTCCTTAAAATATCTGGAGTCCTAATTCATTTCTAATTGTGAGAAAAAATTTAAACCTAGGAATAAATCTAATAAAAGATACACAAGACCATAACAAAGAAAACCATCAAACATTGAAAAAAAAATTTAAAGTATCTAAGTAAATTAAGGGATGTATGATGTTCATACTTTGGAACGTTTAATACTATATAGACATTGATTTTCTCTCTGATTAACCTGTATGTATATGTCTGAGTAACTTTCATGTATTTTATAATGTTTACACTAGCACTGCTTATAAAAGCGTCAAATTGACAACAACTCAGATACCCATCATACATGGATAAATAAACTCAGTTTTATTTCAATATGAAATGCAGTGGCAGTGAGCAACCTATGATTGCATGCAATGATATTGAAAAAGCTGATCAACATTAGAATAAACAGAGACACATTCAAAGCAATGAATATACCATGATTTTATTCATTTAAAGTTCAAAACCAGGCAAAATCAATCTACATAATGAGCAGTCAATCTTGCTGAGACTGACTGAATGGGAAAGAGAACAGACCCAGCTTTGGGTGCTGGGTCTGTACTGCTCTTGGTCTGTTTGCTGCTTATAGGGTATGTGTTCAGTTTGTGTGGTTCTCCAGGGTCTAGTCTCATAATATGTCTGATATATTTGATATTTCAGTAAAAATGTCTGAAACTTATTTTATCTAAAAGAAAAAGATATAGACAAGACAAGCTTTATTTATTGGTTGTTAAAGTAACGGCCTTGTAATCTTTGGTGGCAAAGCACCTACTGTCCCTTTAGGACATGAAAGAAACTCCAACTTCAGTGCTGAGGGTAACAGCGGGAAGGTAGAGTGAGTCTCTACTTCAGAATGTTTTGATTACTGCCAAAACAGATGGGAGAGGCTGGACAGAGGCTTGTGATGAACAACCATAACAGGTCAATCTCCAGTCTCCCATGGGAGAGGCAGGACAAAGGCAAGTGGTGAACAACCATTGCAGGTGAATCCCCACTCTCTCTGTTGCTTTCATTCTTACATCTTCACTAAGCCACACAGCAAAGCTACAGAGTTAATTCTACATACTAGAAAACTGACACTCCTGAGTGGTTTATTGACCAGGTCAAGATGAGAGGGAAGAGCATTAATTTATCATGGTTGGTATAACAAATTGCTACAAATCGATTAGCTTAAATAATAGAAAGTTTCTCTCTCATGGTTTTAGAAGCCATATGTCCACTATCGAGATGTCAGGAAGCCTGGACTTCATCAAAATAACTTAGAGAAAAGCTTGCTCTTTGTTTTACCCTGCTTCAAGTAGGTCCATACATTCTGCTCTATCCTCAGCTCCTCTTGCCTCCAGATCTCTTCTTTCCAGGCTGTTATACTGACACTTGTTGGATTTAGGGCTCAAATAGAAACGTTGGATGATTGTATCTTAAGATCCTCAGCCATGTCTGCAAAGACATTTTTTCCAAATAACGTTACTCCCATAGTTTCTAACATTTAGAATAGGAATTGTCCTAATAAGATGAAAGCTAGATTTTAAGTAACCTTATTCATATCTTTGTGGAAGATATGAATCCTAGTCACTACAGAGAACAGGAAAGCAAGACAAATGAAAACCACAGATCTGGTACCACAACAATAGTACAAGTTTCTTCCTTTTAGTAAATAGTTACCACTGGTTCTTACAAAATCATCCAGGGAAGCTTTATAAGATGCCCCAACACATCTTAAATACACCAGGGAACAGCAATGAGAGGAAATGACTCTGGAATGTGCTACCCATCTTTTTTGCTTCTAGTAAGAGTTGACACTGTGTAGCCCAACCTACCCTGTTAGTGTCCCCTGTGATCTACTGCTGTATTGACTTTAACAGCTCACAGCACCTTTTCCTTCAGACATTCACCTTTGGCCAGATTGAAGCCTGTGGTGCAACTCATGTTCTTTTTACCTCTTGTCAGAGCCAACATTTGATAAAAGGTACCAAAGGTGACATCTTGCCCGAATGACCAACACTATAGTGTGGTACATAGGCAGAGCTCCCTGTAAGGTCATGCCAAAGCCATCCAAGCAGCAAGCAGCAAGCAGCAAGCAGCAAGCAGTATCCTTAATAAGTTTCTTTACACCTCTATTGTGCTTAATTGTTCCTTTTATCTTGATCTTTTTTCTCAAAAAATCACTTCTTGAAGAATCCCCATCTCACTGTCTGCTTCTTGCGAGACTAAGATGATGCTTCTGTTGACAACAGTCTGTTCTTCCTTCCAGGCCTTGCTGTGTAGGGCCCTTCATTTGTCTGCAGCTGTGTGTATGTGAGGATTTCACCGACAAGATCATTTAGGAAGTTTAATACCCACGTCCTGACCTTCAGTATTTCACTGACAGATTTTTGAAGCTTGGGAGATCAACATCCCTAACACGAACAAGTAAAGTCTTTGATTCCTGGATCTATGGCCATCTATGCACACGACAGGACAGAACACTTGTTTTAGTGCTGGAGAAGAAATGATCAGTTCATTCAATCAAAGAAATGTGTTTCATTTCCCTAAAATGTGATCCTGGCTTCCTAATTATACTTCTTAGAAGGAAGTGAGAATTTAGAAGCTTTTGACATTTAATTCTATGAGCCAAGTGAGCTATTAGTCTAGTTGGAGTGTTGACCAGACAGTTGGTTAGAAGTGAATCAATAACTGAATTGCTAATGGACTACAAAATCATCAACATCAGCTCCTTTAAAGGCAGCCTTTTTAAAAAAAAATTTTAAAGCAGACACAGAATTGAAAGGTATTTATTGCCACAAGCACATTCTTGGAGTAAAGCACGTCTGTCTGTAAACTTGGCATGCTTATAGAGACATTAAGAAAGCCTTTGAGGATCCATAATCAGAGCGAGGGAGTGAGTGTCCCAAGAAGAGTGAGTGCATGGTGCTGCATTGACTGTGATCTTATCTCTGACTTGAGTTCAGATCTGTGGAAGACTAATTGCCACAAAAGCTTGCATATAAAAGCAGATACTTCCAACCCAAAGTGGGATGCAGCCCTGGGAGTAGGAGGGGTTTATGATCCTCCTTTCCAGGTTTTGCCAGTAACACACCTCCTTCTGGAACCTCTCATGTGTACCCTAGGTTTGCTGGCTTTGCTCCTTTCTGTATGTCTGCTTTGTTGCTAATTTGCCACAAGCCTTAACTCAGTTCTTGCTGGTGTTATTTCTTAGCTCTGTTTCCAGGAAGGGAATCCTACTGGCCCTGATTAACTCTGTGTATCTGGCTGTACTGTTCTATCGAGCTTTCCTACTCAGTGACTTGGATTTGTAGCCCACCACCCCCAATCTTATCGTCTAGGATCTGACAGGGGAGGAGGTTGAGGGAGAAAGTGACTCATTACAAAAGGCAGCTGCTTAAGGGCTGCCTTACTCACAGGGATGTGACAGGGGGAGGCATAGTGACTGGCTTGTGTAGTAACAGCACTCAAACTTCTGTACTGTGGGCTGCTCATCCCACAGTGTTGGGAAGGGGCCTTGGAGGGGGCAGAGTTTATTCATCTCCCAAAAATCTTGGAGGATAAACAAGTCATGATTTCATATCTGTGGGAGCTTACAGGGATGAAGCCTCTTATATCCTCATTGTGGCTTAGGGAAATCCCACCCAGGCTCACACCAACACTGCAAGTAGAATGTACTGGGTCCTACATACTTTCAAGCCTGCTCACAGTTTATATCACCTACTTTTATTTCTGAAACAAAGCTACTTGGGGAGTTACTTGAGGTGTGTCTTATTTTGGCTTTCAGTTTCAGAATGTACAGTTCACCATCTAGGGAAGGTGTGACAGCTGGAGGGGTTCTGTCAGCAGCTGCTCCTTACAAAGAGAAGGCAGGGCTGTAACCTTCAAAATGCCCTCCCTCAGTGACCCACCTCTGCCAGATGACTTCTGCCTCCTAATAGTTCCATACCTCCCAAACAGGACAATCAGCTAGAGAACCATATGAGACCGTGGGAGACATTTTAGATTCCCACTGTGACATGGTGGTTGATTGCACCCTTCCTACAGACTGTCTTATACCTGTGTACTCTCCTCATCAGTGGTCAGGAGAGAGAAACGGGTGGGGCGGTAGTGTTAGCATTCTGTCTAAACTCCACCCCACAGTTACCTGACAAAAGCCAGGTAGGCCTGACTCACTATAAAAGGGGCTGCTTGCCCCCTCCTCTCTCTCTTGCGCTCTTGTTCTCTTGGACTCTTCCCTTCCCTTCTCCCTTCCCCATTCCCTTTCCCCTCTCTCCACGTGCTCATGCCCAGCCTCTATTTCTCTATTCTCTCTGCCTTTCTCTGCCTCTACTACCCTCTTAACTCCCCTCCCCATGCCCTGAATAAACTCTATTTCTATACTATACCGTCGTGTGACTGGTCCCTCAGGGGGAAGGGATGCCTTGGCATGGGCCCGCTGAGACATCCCCTTCTCCCACACCTGACCACACCCCCATAGAACATAGTCTTTTCTCTCTTTATCCTTTTCAAATCAGGTAGTCTCCCCTCTTCCCTGCTAGACCTCGAAAGCTGATTCTCTACTCAGCAGCCAGATGCATTAGCTGGGTCAAACCATTCCTTTAATTAAAACTCTCTAAAGGCTTACTTAGAATTAGAGCCAAAGTCCTATGTATGGCGTAGAACATATTTATAACTGGATCCCTCTCCCTAAAGACCCACATATCATCCCTTTAAACCATGCTCTGTGCTTCTAGTCCTTTTCTTTCCTGGTTGAGTTACATTGTGGTTCCTGAAGGTGCTGCTATTCATCCTTCCTTGCTGTCCATCTCTATTAAGAACAGGAGTTTCGTGTTGTCACCTATATTCTCAGTGCCCACAACAGTGTCTGGTGCCTGCCTGGTGACTGAATGTTGGAGTCTGTAGGTGTTGGGAAGTACAGATGAGGAGAATTAACTTTTTCTTTAATCACTCAACATAAGGTTCATGGCTGACATGCCTATAACAAAAGAGAGACGAGTACAAGAAAAATATATGACATATTGCTTAAGTTTCACCTGACGTGGGAAATTTCAGAGATGAAGACCTGAGCAAAGGGAAAAACTGTGATGAAGAGTTCTCAGCAAAGGGGGACAAGCCAATACAACAAGCTGGGGGTACTCAATGCACTGTTCCAAACCTTCTTGACCTACATTTTTATTCCTTTCTTCTGGGTGAAGCAGGGCACCTGTACTTGAGGATCTTGTGAATTACTTTCTGGGGAAGAAGGCAGAGGATTTTCTCGTGCATTAAGATAGAAGCATGATGTAGCAGAGATGGCCTTATTTGGCATCAATGGGTGGTGGGGAGGCCCTTGGTTCTGTGAAGGTTCAGTGCCCCATAGTAGGGGAATGTTAGGGCAGTGAGGTGGGAGTGTGAGGGTGGGTGAGGAAGCACCTTCATAGAAGCAGGGGTGTGGTGGGTGGGATAGGGTGTTAGCAGAGGGGAAACTGGGAAGGGGATAATATTTGAGATGTAAATTAATAAAATAATCAATAAAATGCTTTTAAAAAGATGGAGGCATGATCAGAGAAGACCTCTCAGCTCCTTCTGTCCTCTCAGTTTCTAGTGTGCTATATCTGGGGCTACAGGGTAGTGCCAGAAGGAAAGGCTTGTTTGGTTTACAATAACCGTAATAGGGAAGGTCTGTTTGCAGAACCCACTTTTCTCCTTTGCTCTCTTTCTGTTCTATTCAGGACCTAGCATCTGACCCACATTCATGGAGGGCCTTACATCTTCAGGGAAACTTCTTCAGAAATCTATCACAGATGCCCACAGGCATCTCATAGGTGATTTCAAATCTTGTAATGTTGGCCAGGAAGATAGGCCATCACAGGTCTTCTCCCATTGTAGAAGTCATCAAAGGAGGATGATTTCCTCTCCTCCTTCAGCCAGGCCCAGTTCACCAGATCCCATCTTGGGAATGGGGTCCAATGAACTAAGGGTCCTCAGTGCCCGTGGCCAGTCTCCTATTGTTCCTACACAGTGCCAGCATGCTGGGAGCTTCAGATCAACTTCTATATACCTTGCTGCTGAACAGAGCTAGGATAGGTTGGTAGAACTTGCAACTAAGAACTTGCACTAGAAAAAGAGGAATTTAGAGTCCCCCAGAAAAGACAACCATGTTTTTCCTTCTTTTCATTGTTGGGAGTTGCCAAATCAGTCTGTCAGTTTGTTTCCATGCTTACAGGAGATATCTGTAACAGAATCAGGGGTGTTAATTCATCATATTCTTGGCCTACCTTAACAAGGACAGTGACTATATTACATTAGCTCCTTCACAGATAAATCAGCGTCATTCTGCTTTATAGCCTCAGGCAATAGGAGAACAGGACTTAGGATACTACCTAGCCATCCATGTATACTTGTGGGAGCCCATGAAAGACACATTGGACAGGCCTAATTTCCACGTAGAATGAAAGAACAAATCATGAGGCTCCTCTACAACAAGTATCTCATCCTCATGGGGTGATTATAGCAAGCATCCCTCTTAAATGCCTCTCTTAAATGGCTAGATGTCTGTGATGGCACTCGGTCCTTTTACAAGGTCTTAGAAAAGACTTTAGTTTTTGGTCTCAATCACTGTGCTTTTCCTGAATTACTGAGAGTTTTAAATTTTGGATTCAAATTCACCATTCTCAAAGCTATATAATTGACATTTTAAACAAATCATTCTGTGTCATACTGTCTTATACAGCATGAGACATTTATCTTTCCTGACCTCTGCCCACAAAGTAAGAGAAACATCTCTAGTGTAAATATGTCAGAATGATTCCCTCTCCCCACTCCAGTGGGTAGCACCTGAAGCTGACCACATTCCCTTTGCTTTGGCTGTTAGGAAGCTCAGGGATAAATTTGATTAAATGTGTTCAGAAAGTATGGAGGATTTTAGTCTATGAATATAGAGCTTCAGCTACACTAGGCCTTAGGGAAAAAGAAAAAGGAAAGAAAGGAGGAGTTCCGGTGGATCTTCTATCAGTCATATTTTATATCATCTCTATAGGATATCGGAACCTCTCTATTGTCTTTCACTTCTTTTGTCCATATTTTGTTCCTTTCCACATATTACATGCAACCTGCAAGCTGCTTTAAAATTTTAATTGTTTTTTAAACAAATTGAAATCCGAATGAACAAGCTTATTTGGGCAGCACATGGTGATTGTAGATGAATTCCTTTTGCCCGTGATGCAGGCACCAGTCCCTTTCTTGAGCTCTTTCTTCCTAAGATGCTTTGAGAATAAAGGCAGTTGTAGAAACACATCTGATCTGATGTTGTTTGTCTACTGCACCTAGCGATGCTGTGAAAAGAGGCTGTCTGTCTGCTGATAAGCTCAGTCAGTTGACTCTTCGGAGGTGATCTGTCGGGTATGAGCAGAGGAAATCTTATCAAAGACAGAAACAGCAGCGACTTTCTGGTGGAGACTGCTAGCCCAGGAGGAGAGGAAGAATAAAGACAGAGTGTAACTCTCAGAGCTGCGGGAGAGTATACACTGGTTAGGATGTAACTCCCCAGACATCTGTTGGTGACATCTACAGTCAGACATGCATCGTTTAGAGGAATCTGTAAATTATACAGGGGGCAGTTTAATGATCTGCAAAGCAGTACATCTAACCAGCTCAGATAACATCTTGGAAATAGGGCAAGAGAATTAATTTGGGGGTGGGTGGAAGAGAATGGAGAAATGGCTGATGGAGAAAGGGGCTTTCTAGAAAGGGCCACTGTGGGGCAATAACCTGAATGGCCTGGTGGGATGGAGGGAAGCAGGGAGCAATGTGTTGTGTATATTAGCGAGGATTAAGCAGGAGACAGGGAAGGAGCCCAGCCTAGGGAACAGAGGAGGAAATGGTCCTTTTACAAAGAGAAAATTTGAAAGGAAACTGGATTTCAAAGAACAGGAGTTTGTTCCCCTTCTATCTTCCATTTACTTAAAGGCAAGAGTTTAACAAGCTGTTATGGCTGACTCTAAATGTTTGTTTGAAATATTCTGAGGGGCTGGTAAGATGGCTCCATTGTAAAGGTGCTTATCACCAAGGCTGAAAGCCTGAGTTTCATCCCTGGGAACCATACAGTGGAAGAACAGAACCAAAACTGCAAGTTGTTTTCTGACCTTCACACACACACGCGAGCGCACAGACACACACACACATCATGCACACAAATATACATACATAAATGTGGTAGAAAATATGAAAAATATTCTACTTTAATTCTTGAATTTTCTTACTTTCATTGTGTTGAAGTATTTTCATTTTCCAAATGAAGTTTATGAAGTTCTGTCAGAATGTGAGCCTCACGTGGGCAAGCATCTCTGTCTTGTTGTTCAAATTTACATCCCCAGAGTCCATCACAGAGCTACACTCAAGAAATATTTGTTGAACGAACATGCAAGACCTTTAGCTCCCTTTCCAACAGATGCCTTAGTTGGAGGAAGAATCTTATTTTAGATAAATACATTGATAACTCATTTGCGGGTGTCTTTCTCTGTGTGTACATGTGTCTGTACATTTATTTTCCATAAAGAGGAGAGATGCTGAGAACAGAGAGGAGAGGACAAATTAGGAGCCAGTGGTAAGAAAGGATAAAATAGCAGAGCTGTGCAAAACTAGGGATTTGAACCCAGGACCATGGTGTAGGGGAGCCATTACTCAGATAGTCATGTGCCCAGGCTAGACCTGCATGCATTTCACTACCTTGTCTTTGTACCTGCCCTCCAGGGCAGTTGGAAGGTTCATGGGTGTTTTACTGAGGGAGAGCTACAAATGTGTCTGACTTGCTCTTGATTCAGACCAGCTCCAGTATCCCTGCCAAGCTAGATGCGTGAATGCTGAAATTCATGCCTCCTGCCAAAATCAAGTGACTTCCCTATCCTCAGTGATTTTCTAGGATTACTTGCAAATACTCAAGTCACTAAATATGAATCTATCTGCTAAAGTCCCCCCCCCCCATTTTTTTCGGAGTTACTATAATGGAAATTCCTAATTACAAACCCTCCATGGTGGGTTCCTTCTCTTGTCATCTAATTATCGACATTGGTGCCCAGAATGCTCCTTCCCTGAGAGTCCTCCTTTTATTCTTCCCTCTATATTCCATCTCTTTTGGATGGGCATTGCCCACCCCAGATAGGGGAGGAGGACCTGAGGCCTCTGGAAGAGGAAGGCAGCTCTGCTACTGTCTGCTTCCAAGGCAGCCTCTTCTCTGCTCTGCCTGGATGGTAGGTTAAGCAGTTCTCATCTAAATGTGAGAAGAGTTAATTCCTAACCCTGTTTTCCAGTTGGTGCTAATCTTCTCAAGAAGAGGTGGTGGGGCTGTTGGCTCTCACCTCAGACTAGTCACTTCCCAGTCCCTCAAAGGATCTAAGCAGCAGGAATCTGGCTGAGAGGAGATGCCAGAGGCCATGCACACCCTGAGAAGGCCTGGAGCTAAGGAGGAAATCCCGAGAAGTCTGGGGCATGCAGAGGAAGCTTCCATGAGGAATCTCAAGAGTCATTCACCAGCGCCCCAGCTTCGCTCTCTGTCTCTAGCCTGAGTTCCTCATTCCCTCCCTCCAGGATCCAAGCTCCTCTTAGATGAAGTGCAAAAAGTCAAAGGCTCTGTACTTCTCTTGAGGCAAAAACTTACCAATATGAGTCACATGGTGCAGTTCATTAATTTCTTTACCTGCTACTGTATGACAGACATTGTGCCGGGGGAGAGTGACAGTTCAAAGAGTACTCAGCTACCAGAGGATTGGGGCATCTAATCCCTTGCTTGCAGTCCCCCCAACTGTCCCCAACAAGAAGACAGTTAAGTGTTTGTCAGATATTTTTCCCTTTACCATCACAGAACCCCACAAACAAGTGTGGCTCAATGGGAAGCATGAAGAAGGCCTGGCTGGAGTTGGAAGAAGCAGCCCTATGGCACACTGCCATGCTTAGGAGTTGCCAGTGGAGTGCCAGCATGCAGTTTCCATATTCCTATCCCAACGTTATAACGCAAGTGATGTCTACCTTAGGCTTAAGGGGCAAAGGGCAGGCACAGTAAATGTGTAATTTAGCATCTTTCCATTTAAATCTCCATTTGCAGCGTGGTGGTAAAGTGCTTGCCCTGTGTGCTTCTGTTCATGGATGAGTGTCGATGCTCAGCACTGAAAAATAAGAGGCTATTTAATTTAATTTCAATTATAAAATTCTACAGCAGGTTTAAGCCTGCCACCCAAACTACTTGGAAGGGTGAGGCAGGAAGATCATAATTACAACTGCAGCATGAGCTACAGAGTGAATTTAAGGCAGCTTAGAAGCTGGGCAATTTAGAGAGACCCTGACTCAAAACAAAAAGATTTTAAAAAGCCGAGATATAACTCAATGGTAGAACAGTTGCCTAAAATTCACAAGACCTGGGTTCAATCCTCAATTCTGAAACCAACCAATAAATCAATAAAAAGAAAAGAGAGAGGGAGGGAGGGACAGAGAGAAGGAGGGATAGAGTGAGAGGGAGGGAGGGAGAGAGGGAGAGAGAGAGGGAGGGAGAGAGGGAGAGAAGAAGGAAGAGAGAGAGAGAGAGGGAGGGAGGGAGAGAGAGAGAGGGAGGGAAGGAGAGAAGGAGAAAGAGAGAGAGAGAGAGGGAGGGAGAGAAGGAGAGAGAGAGGGAGGGAGAGAGGGAGAGAAGGAGGAAGAGAGAGAGAGGGAGGGAGGGAGAGAGAGAGAGGGAGGGAGGGAGAGAAGGAGAAAGAGAGAGAGAGAGGGAGGGAGAGAAGGAGAGAGAGAGGGAGGGAGAGAGGGAGAGAAGGAGGAAGAGAGAGAGAGAGAGGGAGGGAGGGAGGGGGGGAGGGAGAGAGAGAGAGAGTAAGAAAACAAACCAACTGGGTTAGTATATTTTAAACCAGGTTTGATGACCACTTGTATTGCCACAGATGTTTTGAAACTCTTCTGTGGTTTATGTTACTTTTGATTTGTCAGCTAAAAGAAACCAAACTTACTTCCTTTGAACTGCAGTTGTGCTCAAGTTTTATTGAAGTCTGAATCCTCAAGGATGCACAGGTTTGCAGACCCTCATGTGGGGGAGTTATTGTATCTTCCTTAACTTGGATGTTCAGAAGAATATAGATTAACTCCTCTCCCCCACATTTCAGCAAGTTTGGGAATATCATTGTTCAGAGAATATCCCCCTCAAAGTGCCCTAGAAAGAAACCTATGCTGGTAACTTAGCAGATGTATAGCACAAGCTGATCTGCAACTTTGTAGAGCCTAGAAAAGCAGTTATCAAAAGGTGGGGGCCAGCTTCTTTACCTTCAGTTCTCTTTTGAGATAAGACTTCAGGATCACCAACAATCTTCCATGGCTATGCATCTTCGAAGTAGACAGCAGTGCCTGCTTACTCACTGCCAGCAGCTCTCCCAGAAGCCATGCATGCCCTTCTCTAGAGACTAAGGAAGGCATCCACGATATAGAAAGTGAGTCTGTAGCAAGAGCAGAGGTATGTCTCCACACTGTTGGCAGGGTGACCTGGTTATCTCCCTTGGAGTAACAGCCCCAAGATAATGGACCTATAGTTGGGATCATGGGCTGAACCTAGCGGGGCCTCTGTGCTCACTGCTGGAGTGACTCCTTGCTCGTTAAGAGGATGCTTTTATCATACAGACTCTAGGGTCATCTTGCACTCAGATGGACATACTTCAAAGGTGATAGACCCTTAGAAACCATAATACCACATTCTCTATTTTAGATACGGTAGCTTATAGGGGTTAGGTTACTCCTCTAGACTTTTAGGTTCCAGTTTTCTACAAAACAAGATGTGTGTGGTCTGGAAGAAGTCTACTAGTAGGGGTTAGGTTACTCCTCTAGACTTTTAGGTTCCAGTTTTCTACAAAACAAGAAGTGTGTGGTCTGGAAGAAGTCTACTAGTATTACACATTGTTTTTGTATTATCTCATCTAATCTTTACTAGGACACTGCAATGTAGCATTACTGACTAGGAAACCCAAAGCTGAGATGGTCTCTTGCCAATACTTCTACATATAGAGTTAGTGGGTGATACAAACAGGCTTGGATGTCAATCGTATTCTCTACCCTTAGTCAAGCTTTTTGCTCCACTGTTCTACAAAGAAAGGACTTGTTTTAGAAATCCCTGACTTGGTATCTTCGTAAAGATGAGTTTGAGGAAGGGAAGATCAGCTTTTGTAACTGAACCAGAGTTGACTGCCTTCAGCTGTAGCTTTTTGCTGGCCTTTCCTCGTATGGATAAAATGAACCGAAAGGGGAGGGGTCACCTTGTTCAAATTCCTTTACAAGCAGGCAGAAGTTGAATCCTTTCAATGGCTCTACAATGCAAAAATGCTATCTTGGTTTTTTTCAGTGTAGCAACTGAGGCCAAGCGGTCTGGTCAAATCTTAAGTCTGAGAAGTGAGGACCCACCTCTGCTCTCAACTACCTGTGTTAAATCCCAGCTTCTGGTCTCTTGCATTATTTATTGAGCCCTGACAATTTGCCTTGTGTTGCTGGAGATGGGTTCCTTAGGGATATAACTCAGATTATCAGGAGGAAGTAGGATCAGGACTCCCTTGTCAAGAGTTAGTCAGTCTTGACACCTGGACCAGCTCTGATGAGCTAGGCAGGTATAGAGGCCATTTAGGGCCCCGAAGCCAGAGTGGGGAGATCTGTATAGCCCAGACAGATGTAAAATTTAGTCAGAACCTCCCAGTTGTGTTATATCCTGGAAAGGGGACAAAGGTTTATTCCGTATAACAATAGAATGTTCAGGGTTGATTTTGTCCCAACAGTAACAAGGGCCATTGTAAAATTCCTATTAAGGGGAGACTAGACTGGGAGTTTGATAAACTTGTTCTTTTTCACTAGAAAGCACAAGCAGAGTCATAAGATAGCCTCCTCTCTTAGTGTCCTGCCCCAGGTCTTGGTTAACCTTACTGCCGAATATCTTTCCTAGCGAACATCAGAACAAAGTATAAGAGAGGAAGTGCATGAGAATTTTGGAATAACCTGTGAGCTCAGAAATGGGTTGATTTTTATTCTATGGAAGAAACCTAGTGACAGCATGAGTGTAGACCTCAAATAACTGAGGGCAACTTATGAGTCTTCCCATTCCAGATATCCACCCATGTAGTCAACTCTGGTTGATGTATCATATCCCATCAGTGAATGTTACTGACATTAACCAAAGACTGAGTGCCAAGTTTTGGGGCTGAGGATAAAAATCCTGTTCTCAAGATGAAGAAAAAATGAAAGCCAACTCGATAACATAGAAAGAACTGTGTTGATGGGAAAATGCGCAGACTCCAGTGTATACCCCAATGAGGGCATGGCAAGAAGAGAGGACACTTCATCGGGGGAAGCTTCATTAAAGCTGGCCAGGGTGTGGCATGAAGATAGCTTAAACTGAATGAATCAAGCTAGAGACTGATGTCTAATATTAAACAGAACATAAGCCATGGTAATAGGATTTGGAGCAAAGATATAACCACTTTTCAAGTTTTCTGGATTGATATGAGGGAAAAAGTCCTTTCTGCCAGCTTCAGGTCTTCAGGTAGTTCTGAGACAAAACTATTAGCCAGAATCTTTTGTCTTCTGTTAAAGAAGACATGGGATAGTGGGCAGGGGGTGAGAAGTGCTGAGAGGAGGCAGAACTCTCTCACAGGTACTTGTGGTGCTGAGAGAGACTGGGGGCCAGAGTTCACCTTGATTCGTTAAGAGTCACCTCCGTCAGCCATTTGTTCCTGGTTTGTTTGAGACCTAACAAACAGCAAGCACTGCCTCTGACTGGTGGTTTAAAAGAATGATGTAGGGGCTAAAGAGATTGTTGAATTGCTGCTCTTGCAGAAGACCAGAATTTGTGTCCTAGCATCCGCATAAGGCAGCTCACAACCACCTATAACTCTAACTCCAGGGGATCCAACGCTCTATTCAGACCTCCATAGGTGCTCGAATGTGTACACACACATAGACATGCACATAAATGAAAACAAAATGAGTCTTCAAAAAAGAAAGAAAACGATGTAATGTTTTCCATCGTTTGTAAAAATAGCCAGGCATTACCAATAAGAAAGTAAAATATGATCATGACAGTATTGGAATCTGACTTGTATTTAAAGGGATTCTAAAAAGGGCACTGTAAATCAGTATGCGTCTGTATTTAGCTAGCTAGAAACCATGGCACCTAGGAGACCAATAAGTACATCTTACTACCACCTTAAACGTTATTATTTACTTTACTACAAAAGTAAGGTATTGGGGATCAAATCCAGGGCTTTGTGCATTCAAGATGAGCTCTCTGTTACATAGTTACATCCCTAATCCTTATATTAAAGACAGTGTCTCCTTACATGGTTCAGGTTGACATTGAGTTCACAGTTTAGTCCATGCTGGCTCAAACTTATGCTCTCCCTTCCTCAATTTTTCAAGAGCATGACTTTGCAGGCATGGGCGCCACAATTGACTCACTTTAACTTTTTAAATGAGACCGTTGGTTGGAGGGCTTATTTTGTTTTGTCTTGTTTTTCAGAACTGGGAGCTTTGAGGGATTATGTGGTTACTTGAGATGCTTACATTCTGGATAAGGTCACTGACTGTATTCCAAACAGTAGAAATGTAATTCATTCATGTTTTGAGCAGTCTCCTAGGGCTTTTCATCAATACTCATGCACTTTTTATATTGACTGGGAAAGTGGGTGGGGCATTAGGAACACATTAAAATCACCATATTATTTTCAAAGTATTTTTGGTTCTTCCAGATAGCTTTAGCTGACAACTTGACACAGCCTAAAGCTATCTTAAGGATCCTCAACTTGGGGGTTGCCTCAATCAGATTGGTCCCTGGGCATGTTTATGGGAGCGATTTCTTGATTGCTAATTGATGTAGTAGGGCCCAGTTTATATGGACAATATCACTTCAGGGCAGGTAGATGGTTCTGGGTACAACAAAAAATTGGAGGAACACAAGCCAGAAGAGGTAAGCTAGTAAGCAGTATTTCTCTGCAGTTTTTTTGTTTCAGAGATGGGCTATTACCAGGAAGTGTAAGCCAAATAAACCCTTTCCTCCTCATTGGTTTTGGTAACAGCAACAGACAGAAAACTAAGACCCAGGTCAATAAGATGTAAACTTCCCACATATGGGGGTATGTAAAAGAATTTCCTCTGAGGTTGGGGTGATATGATTTTTTCAAAATAGTTACAATAAGTATCTGTGCATCTTGAGTTTTTCTTGGTGCTACAACAAATAACTATACATTTAAGGACCTAAAACAGACTAATTTTTTTATAATTCTGGAATTTGGAAATCTAATATGGCACTTTCAAGCCCAAATCCTTTTTGGAGTTTGAAGAAAGACTGCTTTCTTGCCTTTTTCAACTTCCTAGCTATGTGAATTCTCTGGTTGATGCTGTTTCCCCCATTTTCAGGAAAAACTACACAGCATCTCTCTAACTGTTCCCCATGGCCACACCTCCATCTGGCTTGGTACCCCTCTTCCAGTTTTAAGGTACCCCATCATTATATTGGGATCACCAGATGACCCAAGGTTTATCTCATCCCGGGGAATAAATATCATCACAATGTTTTAAGACCATTTGCAGATTCCCCTTTTCTGCATATGGTGGCATTTCACATTCTAGGGACTGGAGTCTATGAGGACCATCATTTTTTCCCACTACACTGGGTGTGGAGAGTGGCAGGTAGTAAGAGAAAACTTTGTGCAGAGGGAAATCATAACACAAGAAGATTTAAGGTAAGGATGTTTACCTCACATTTTGCCTTTAGCTTGCTTTCTCTACTGAGGACCTATGGACATTTCTGGATCTCTCTCTTAACTTTTCACACATGAACTCCAAGAGCTAAGGCCTATTCTAGTATCATAGGGAAGGCAGGTTTTTTTGTGGGTATGCTCATAAGTGAGGGAAGGAACCCAATGTTCAGTAGGAAATTGTTCTGTGGTGGGTCATTCCTGTAGATGATTTTCCCGAATGGTCTCAATGAATGGATGAACTGAGTACATTTGTCCTCATTCTAGAGATGAGAAGAGGAAAGCTGGAGGTGTTAAATAAATTAACCAGGTTTCAGAAGGTCAACAAGTTGAAGAGCTGGGATTCAAATTCCACTTAATCTGATTTAGAGCAAGCTTCCTCTCATACTTTATATACTGTTTATTAAAGGCCAAGGTTATCCCACAAGTTCAAGCCAAAAGAATTTTATCCCCAGTGCTTTTTCCTCTCTGCTGTACTAATGACAAGATGGGGTCATATTGCTGGTTTAGAATAAGGTATGACAAAGGTATGACAAAGGAAGTACAGTAAGTTGAGTACACTTAAATTTGATACCAAAAAAAAAAAAAAAAAAAATGTGGTTAATTCCAGAGTTTACAGTTTCCGAGACTGTGGACATGTTTCCCATTTATTTTGAAGTCTATTTATTTCTAAATACCTGAACATTTAAAAGTTTAAAAAAAAATACAGTCTATTTGCTATTAATCCAGCTTGATGTGTGTACTGCTAACCAATGGGCTGGAGCGATGAAATTTCTAAACATTGAGCTGAAGGTCGGTATACTCAAAAGTTCCACAGCTAGGTTGGAATCAGGTTGACAAGGCTACTAATGAGCTCACGTGCGGAAGCCTTTGATTCTTATACACGTGCACACGTTTTTAATGGAGGGCTAATAGAAGAGCCTGTTGTGCAAAGACCACGGTGATACTGTGTGCACTCGCTTGCCACAGTGTGTATGGATGCGTGTGTGTGCTGAGGTTTATTGCATCTTTTCCTTTTCTGTTTCCTTCCTTTCTTCCCGTGGGAGCCATTTCATGCTCAATGCACATGGCAGGAGCACATAAAAATAAAGAGTGCCACAAGCATGCTTGGGATTCATTAACTCTGGAGGTTAGCCCTGGTTTCTTGGGTAAGGCAGATTCATCCTCTCCACGGTTATTAGAAAACCCTCACCAGATGCAAAATTATAGAAATTACAACCCCAATCTCTCCTCTGCGCCCATGAACTGCACGAGTGGCTGTGGAAAGCTCAGAGTCATAAGCCTCATGACTCAGCCCACAGGGATAGGAAGGACCAGGATGCTGTCCCAGAAGATGCCATCTCTATCAGATATGAACACTTCCCTCTGAGCCCCACCAAACTGCAAGATTCACCAGGGAAATAGAAGGCTGTATGTATAGGTCACTAAATTAGAGGCACTCTGCTGTGCAGTAATAACATTAGCCAGAATAGTAGAGATTGAACTGGTAGGGATGGAAACTAAAAATTTTAGTGCTACCCATGTTGGACATTAATATTCAGTTGTTAGAGTTTTTGCCCCATGGAGCCTTGAAATCTTCAAGGCAGTTATTATTATCAGTAGATAAGAGAGAGATTCTAAAATGAAACCAGTTGGCATCTCCAGGTTAAGTGGTACTTGAGTAGCTGGGGAGGATGCTTTCGATACTAGGCACATTGACCTGTGAGTTTGAGAGTTCTTTTGGTCATACTGCACTCTAGGGAGTTAGGATAATACTTGGTCAGACCTCAGTTTCTCCTAGTGACTGCCAGTGGAGGCTTAGTGCTCAGTGCGGTGTTACTGAGAGGTAATAAAATTTCTGGTGGAGCTTAATGGGAGGACTTTAAGTTATTTGGGGGGAGTGTACCCTGGGAGTTGCTTATG
Organism: Rhynchomys soricoides; assembly: GCA_019843965.1. Classification (NCBI taxonomy): domain Eukaryota; kingdom Metazoa; phylum Chordata; class Mammalia; order Rodentia; family Muridae; genus Rhynchomys; species Rhynchomys soricoides. Next base: position 934,957 of record JADRCH010000303.1, on the reverse strand, counting down.
AAATCTGTTCTCTTACTCCTACTCCTCCTCCTCCTCCTCCTCCTCCTCCTCCTCCTCCTCCTCCTCCTCTTCCTTCTTCTGTCTCTCTCTCTCCCTCTCTCTCTCCCTCTCCCTCTCCCTCTCCCTCTCCCTCTCTCTCATTTCCTAGTGGTAAAGCAGGTGGGTTTTGTTGCCTTACCATTGGGTCAAGGGATATGGTTCAAAAACTCCACAAGTACGGGTCAAAATAAATGTTTCCCTCGAGAATGTTTTATAGTAATAAGGAGTTGATTAACATGGGTGATGAACTCCATCAAGAAGCCAGCTTGGAATCTGAATTATGAAATCAGGAATTGGCAACTTTGCCTCTTTGGTAGCTTTTCTTATATAGCTTTCCTGACTTATAGTAGCTTTTCTTGACTTCCTGTAGCTTTCCTGAAGTCAGAAATGATGAGTTACCATTCTCACTTTACAGTTGAAATGGGCTAATGGATAGTTGGATGGTCATATCCAAATGATCCTCTTGCCAGAAATTGCCTGTTCTCCTGCCACTCTGCTTGAAGTTTCCTACCAGAGTAGTACCCTGTACAATGCCTGGCATATGTTGCTGTTGAACATACTTGTTGAATAGACGTGATCAAGGAACAAGGCTAATATTTTTCATTTATTCTCACTATCCAGTTCTGGACACAAAACCTAGCATACAGTTGCTGCTAAACAAATATTCATTGAATTGATTTTGATGGTGTTATTTCCAAAGTAGTGGCTTGATGAACAAATGGACTCTTCCCTCTTCCTGTATGAAATTTTTTTAAAAAATAATTCTTTTAATTGAAAAAATACCAACTCCAAACAGAAGCATAAAAGAACCAGAATTCAAAGCAAGAATTATTCACAACTTCCAAGTGCTTCCATCCACGGGCTTTAATGCAAGTCATTCTGCAGTTGAGAATGCTGTAGTAGTACTTACAGGCAAGCTAATGTCACTGCCATATGGCTTGAGAGCAGACCCAATTCTGAACGCCGATATGAGCAGCTTTCCCTTGTACTCCCTTGTACTCCATGCCCCACCCCTTACTTGTCTTTGTCTCTCGTTTGCTTTGGTCTTTTACCTTCTTCTTCTCCCACACCATTCTCCCCCACTGGTCCCTCTCTTTCAGCCCTGAGCTATCTATTTTAACGCTATTCTTATAAAGCATTCAGTGGATCTGAGAAGTAATTGCAGGGCTCAGAGAAGGTCACGGCACACCACCATCTGATCCCATGCGAGAAAGGGAACCAAGGATGTTCTGACCTTCTTTGAACTGACCAGGCCACTTTGTCCCCCAAGTGTGATCACATGATTGAAAGAAAAATAATCCAATTAATCTCTCTGCTACCAGATCACCCCAGCGCCATAGCTTTAGCCCTGGCTGCACAGAGAATCACCTGGGGAGCTCCTTAAAAAGTACAGATGCCTGATCTCCTTCCCCTGAGATTAGATAGTGAATTAATTGAACAAACTAGAGTCTGGACATCATCGCCTATAATATTCTCTTGATGGTTCTAATAAGGAGCTAAGGCTGAGAACCTGCCCTAGGTTCTTAGTCTTGGATAAGTAGCAATGAGACTTAATACTTTTTCTTCTTGCCTCCCTGACACACTTAGAAATTAGACACTACAAGTGGTTATCAAAAAGCAGTAGCAATTGCAAGATGTAATTATCCACCTGCAACTATTTAGTAAAAACAACTACAGATCTGCTTAGCTCAAAAACATATTCATGGATGATCTGATAGTCTCAGAAAAACTAGGAAGTGAGCTGGGCTGCAGTGAATGGTTTTCTTTTATAAATGAAAGCTTAGGTGGTAGGTTGAGCCCATGTGCTTCCTCTTAAAGTCCTGCTCTTACAATGCTTCTAAGGTCCAGGAGTCAAGACTTCTTTATCCTGCTCTGACATTCACCCTACAGGGATAATTGCCTTGGGAGAGAAAGCAAAAGTGCTGGCTGGTCTCTCACGCCCCATTGTTCTTGTTCCCCAGAAGGGAAGTGCCTACAGGCTTTCTTTAGCAAATTAGTTGATGAGATTAGCTAATGATCTCTCTGGAAGGTCAAAGAGCCTAAGGCAATACTAAGGGACCAAGGCCAGAACTGGTAAGAGAGCACCTGCTGTGAAGTCAGACAGAGTTGACAGTGCAGCCCCAAGCCAGAAGAGACCTAGAGTGTGACAGTGTACAGTGTGTGTGTGTGTGTCCCATGTTGTGGTGAGAAGTGGCTGGTGTGTGTATGAAGGAAATAGCTACTGACTGTCAGTGAAAACCAAAACAAAGCCACTTCAGTTGACTAGACCTGAGGCTCAGCCTGCTGGAGCCTCAATATTCTTACCTATAAAATAAGAATAACCCTCCTTTCTGGACATGCCGTATAGTTCTACAAGACTCAAGTTGAGGTGTTCGTGTGTGTGTGTGTGTGTGTGTGTGTGTGTGTGTGTGTGTGTAAATCAAGATGTTCTACCTGTGTAACATCTTTATTGAAAGAACAGCATGGTGCATTTGAAAGGCTGATGGACAGAGGATGAAAAGACCTGGTATTCTGTCCTACTTCTGCCTCTTGTTAGCCACAGACAAATTGCCCCACTACTTCCTTTTCTGTCACATAGGACCATAGTCACAATACTATCTTTGGAGATAGAAAGTATCAGTGGCAAGACTCACGTGAAAAGTATAGCACTATTACTTGCTGTGCATGTATAAGGTGATATTACTTGTCAGAGTCACCTCTTTGAATAAATATATGAGCCTTTTGATGACCATCAGATTGACTGGTCTTACATAGCAATCTGTATTTATAACACATTGTCTTATAGCCCATGAAGCTGGCTTCCCAACATCTGTCTCACTCAAAAAAATCTTGTCTAAGTTAAAGATTAGTCAAGATAAGTCATAAAAATCTTGTTCTCTTTGCTGGTAACTGGTTTAAGAAGAAGGAGTTGACCCAAACCTGGGCAATGAAGCATATGGTAAGCCTGTCAAGGGACCAGAGGCAGAATGATCCTATTCTACATCTGGACACTGACTGGTGAAAGGTTGTGATGCTTGGAACAACATCAGCATCTAGAACTCATGAGGAAAACTGCTCTACAGCATCAAGATGTACTGTGGGTGGCACCAGGGAAGACAGGGAGAGTTTGAGGTCGTTGAGAGTCCTTGAGCAACTGAGTCAACTATCACTGAATCCCACTTTTTATTCACTTACAAGATTTAAGTTTTAAAAATTGCTGCAGCAAAGGTGTCTTAACTGATTTCCGTTGTAATTTGACTAATAAATTATGCAATTCTTGACACTTAGTTTTTCTTATTGACATATTCATTCTGAAAAAACTTCCATCCTCCTTATTGTAAAGATGGGGTTGTAGATTTGACAAATATGAAAAAGTTTAATGAAGAGAATGCAAATTTCCCATTCCCTTCTTTCTTAGAGGAAAGTCATAGCTAACATTTGGGCTAACTTTCCTTTGTGCCTTCTTTTAGCCTGTGTGTGTTTTCTTGGTGTCTTTACAGAGATGGGAAAGAACATCTCAATGGGATTTGATGGGCTCACACACTTCTAAAAGGGTACTGGGGGTAAGGGGGGAGAGAATAAAGGATGAGACAAATCTGGGGAGGCTTTTCAGGAAAAACGTCAAACTGCAAGAGGTGTGGCAGGAGAAGAGAACAGAGAAGAGTTTCTCATTCCTGTGTAGCCCTCAAGGTTTTCCAAACAGTTGGTGGTAGCTTTTGCTGACTTTCAGTGCTGGGCAAAAGGAAGTTATATCTTTCTTTTCCCTCCATCTTCTCTCTTGGGCTAAGCCCAGCAGAGATAAGGCTTGACCTCTCTGTCTGGTGGAAGCAAACACTGCAGCCAGCTGGCGCCTTCGTATTTTGAAGAGCTCATTAAAGGCAACCCAGTGATCTAATTAGTTGAGGTGAGAGTTGTGTTTCCAGGAATCAGGCCATGAGGCTTGTACAGATGCTTATAATTCAGACAGACAAAGATTATAATACTTCATTTATGGTCAAGATTGCCACAGAGAAGCTCTGAGCTGTGTGTGACCCACACAATCAATTTGCTTAGGTCAAAGATTATTAAAAACCTGGGTACACTTTCAGATTCAGATATCTAGCTATCTATAATCTATCCTCTGTCTATCATCTATCTATAAGCTATCATCTATATATCTATGTATCTATCATCTATGTATCTATCTATCATCTATCTATTTGACATGGGGATCAAACAATGTTGAACTTGTACTTCTGCATAGGAAGTCATTAGGTGAGGTCAATTCTCTACCAATCAATTCAGGAATTTACACTTGTATAGTGTACATGCCAGTGAGGTGTCCATAAGTACCAATATTCTTATTGTTTGATTATTTCTATAGCCTTTGTTGTAGAGGTCAGAGTTCTTCTATTCTTTAGGGATTAGTGCTGGGGTGATGGACAACTTTCATCTTTTTGGCAGATTAGATAGAGTGATAATGGTTTCCAAAAACATTCTTAGGGGTCATTAGGGAAGATTCATCATTGCTTGGCAATATCTGCATGTGCACCAGATGGGGCTCTTTTTCCTCTATAGCCTAAAGGTTAACCACCAAATGTTTCCAAGGGACATCAGGATTTCAGGAATTGTATCAGAGAAACACAGAGCTAGGTCAACTGGATTCTGATTCTGTTTTGGTTCAAATACGGAATGCTCCTACAGGTTCAAGTATCCAAACACTTGGTTCCTCACTAGTGATGTTGATTTTGAGAGGTTGCGGAACCTTTGGATGTGGAGCCTAATGGGGGAGGTAGTTCACTATAGGTGGGCCATGGGGGTTACAGATTTGCCCCATTTTTGGCCCAGGTTTCCTCTGCTTCTGGATCTGCCAAGATATAACAAGCTGTGCCATATGCTCCTGCTACCATACACTGTGTGCCATCTATCATGGCTTCCTCACCACAGTAGACTATGGCCTCTAAAACTGTGAGCTCAAACTAAATACTCACTCCCTTTAGGTGCTTCTGCAAAGTATTTTGTCACAGGGTTAAAGAGCACCAAGCACAATCACTTTGGCTTCTTCCAAGTTTTATCATCTGCAAGTGATTTTAGTGATTCAATTTCTGTCTGTATCATAGAGTTGCCATGGTAATCAAAGTGTGGTGTTGCACACAGAAGACCAGGGATAGCACAGCGACCTCGTCCTCTTGTATTGATTTCATTTAAAAATCCTTTTGAGGCTCATGAAATTGAAAAGCTTCTGTAAGGCAAAGGACACAGTCAATAGGAAAAAACAGCAACCTACAGATTGGGAAAAGATCTTTACCAATCCTACGTCTGATAGAGGGATAATATCCAATATATACAAAGAACTCAAGAGCTTAGACTCTAGAGAATCAAATAAGCCTATTAAAATGGGGTACAGAGATAAACAAACAATTCTCAACTAAAGAATATCAAATGGCTGAGAAGCATCTAAAGTAATGTTCAACATCCTTAGTCATCAGGGAAATGCAAATCAAAACAACCCTGAGATCCCACCTCACACCAGTCAGAATGGCTAAGATCAAAAACTCAGGTGACAGCAGATGCTGGCAAGGATGTAGAGAAAGAGGAACACTCCTCTATTGTTGGTGGGATTGCAAGCTGGTACAACCACTCTGGAAATCAGTTTGGTGGACCCTCAGAAAAATGAACATAATACTACCTGAGGACCCAGCTATACCACTCCTGGGCATATACCCAGAAGATTCTCCAACATGTAATAAAGACACATGTTCCACTATATTCATAGCAGCCATATTTATAATAGCCAGAAACTGGAAACAACCCAGATGTCCCTCCACAGAGGAATGGATACAGAAAATGTGGTACATTTACACAATGGAATACTACTCAGCTATTAAAAACAATAACTTCATGAAATTCACAAGCAAATGGATGGAACTTGAAAGTATCATCCTGAGTGAGGTAACTCAGTCACAAAAGTACGAACACAGTATGTACTCACTAATAAGTGGATATTAGCCCAAAGGTTCGGAAGACCCAAGATTCAATTCACAGCAACCATTGGACTGAGCATGGAGCTCAGGGAGTTTGCAGTCTATGGAGGGAGCAACATTGTCAACTGGCCTGATCCTCCCCCCCCCCCCCCAGTGCTCCCAGAGACTGGATCACCAACCAAAGAATGCACATGGAGGGATCCATGGTGCTGGCCACATATGCAGCAGAGGAGGGCTTTGTTGGCCATCAAGGGGAGGAGAGGCCCTTGGGCCTGTGGGTGTTAGATGCCCCAATATAGGGGAATACCAGGGAGGAAAGATGGGAGTGGGTGGGTGGGTGGGGGAATACCCTCATAGAGGCAGGGGGAGGGGGGATGGGATAAGGTGTTTCCAAAGGGGAGACCTGGAAAGGGGAAAACATTTGAAATGTAAATAAAGTATTAAAAAAATCCTTTTGGGGACATATTTACTACTAAGGAATTTTAGAAATTTTCCATATCCAAGACAATGTAAAAATGTAAGTTTTCTTTTTTGAGTTTTTAAGGAAGATTTCCATGTGATCTCTTATTTGATTATGGAACCTGGAAGTGGATCTCTATAAATGAATCTGCTAGGCTTATTTCCTGGTCTCATGAACTTAGTTTTAGTAGTCAGCTCAGCTGGTTCCTTAGTCTTTCCTCATTCCTATTGGGTATAATCATTCCCACCATCATCACAGTAATAAATAACAGTTGCTATTGATCATTCATGCTTTCTATAGCATATGTCAGATGAATGCTCTTATTTCATACTTATGAAAACCTACAAGGTATTACTGTTCTCAGATTACAGATGTGGAAATGGAGACTCAAAGAATTAAATAACTTGAACGTGGGTCACAGCTAATGCTTCTTGAATGCTAACTGTACCTGGCACTGTCCTAAGTATTGGTTTTCACTGCCTCATTTGATCTTAAAGGCAACTGTATTACGTAGATGCTTAATTATTCACATTATTATTTCATGAAAAAGCTGAAACTCGAAGAAGTTAATTGACTCACTTAAGGTCACATAGCTCATGTGACTTATAGGCATGCAAACTGACCCTAGGGTGTATGTAGTTCCCTGTCTTTTCCTTGAGTGCAGGACTACCAGACCTGAGCCTGTATACCCCATTTTATTAGTCATGGGTCTCTAGAGTAACAGAACTTATAGAATAAATATCTCTCTCCACATATATTTAATATATTATATACTACTCTTATTTATTATATATCCATTATATTATTATTAATTAAACATTATATTTATTTATACATAATTAATATATAATAAAACATTATTAAATATATTTAGTAATAATGAAATGATATATTTAATTAATCAATATATTAATATAGTCTGTGATACACACACACACACACACACATGGAATTTATTAGAATGACTTACAAGCTGTGGTTTAACAAATCCAACAATGGCTACCTATATACAGAAGGCATAAGCAAGAATCCAGTAATCATTCAGCCCATGAGGATGGATGATTAGCTGGTCTTCAGTGTCAGAATCCCAAAGAAGTAGGCTCTAACACCAGTGAAAGAATAAATTTGCTAGTGAACCAAGATTAAAAGTGCGTTTTTTCACCTCAAACATCCAGATTTGAAGTGGATCTTCTCACTTCGAATTAAGAAGAAAAAAAAAATCCTTCACAGGTATGCTCATCCATTTTTGGGTTTTAGTCAATTCCAGATGTAGTCAAGTTTACAGCCAAGAATAGCCATCACAGCCATCTGCTCTGCTCCAAGGCAGGCTATAGTTTGATCTTTTAAAGCTTCTGGGAGGAAGACACCAGGTTCAGAGAAAGTCATCAGCATAATTCCAAGGGAAACGACAGCTTAGAGGGTCTTACTGTCTATAAGGCTTTATAGCAGCTCTGCCATATACATACCTCAGAGAAATAGATACCTTCAATCTAGTTGCTTCTAGTTGTCAGAAAATGAATTCTCAGAATTCTATTTGAGAGAGCCAGAGAAATGCTCTTCTCTGCATAAGATATATGTGTCTCTGTGGAGCAGTGATCTGGCAGGCAGTCTGGCACCTGGTTGAGCACAGGCTGAAAACTCTGGGAGACCCTGTGAAGTAATTCGAAAGGGACCAGAAACTTTATGCCAAGGCTAGCGGGAGGCTTACCACATACCCCGCCCCAGGTAGAGGTGTGGCCACACAGCCCCAAGCCATCCCCATGTTAATGAGACACCTAGAGGATTAGCCACGCCCCTTCCCAGTTACTATATCTGCCCCGCCTCTCTGGGAGAGGCTGGGGTACAATTCCATTCATGTCACTCTCTACATGATGAAAATAAACATCTTAGAATTATGGACTGTTTCTTCATCTGGACCCACTGTGGGAGGCAAGGGATCCAGCCCTCAATTAATGAGCCTGCTAACCTCTCACCGAGGGAATCCCAGGGCTTCACTCAAGCCTGAGCAGTTAGCCTGGCGCCCAAAGCCACGACCCTGTCCCAGCGGGAACCCCAGCTGCATTCTGGCTAGCCCGTCTGCAGCAACTGCGGTGCCCCGGCTAGAGAGCTCACAGAGACTGCTGGTGCCCCGGCTAGAGAGCTCACAGAGACTGCTGCTGCACGTTCCCCCGGGAATGGCCCCCACCCCCACCTATGGGAAGGGCCCACAGAGGCTTCCTACAGCCCCCACCTGCCTATCGGACTGTGTGGGAAGATGCGTGGCCACTTTCCACATGACTGCTGTCCTGCCCAGAGCCGCAGCACTCCGGGACAGACACATGGGACTTCATTCCATTTCGCCAGGCTTGTCCCAACATGTATCCTCAAGTTCATACATGAATCCTAAGTCCCCAGTGTCCTGGCAGTTGGAGATGAGGCCTTTGAGAAGTAATTTGGCCAGGAGGATAGAGCTACATGGATAGGATTAGTAAGGTGAAAAGGGAGAGCCTGCCTCCTCTTTCTTTGCTCTCATGTGAGGACACAATGGCCATCTGAAAGTCAGGAAGCACTCGCTCACCATATGCTGGTTATGTTGGAACAAGATGTTCTGCTTATGAGACCTATGAGAGACAGATTCCTGCCCTTTAAGTCTTCTACCTTGTATTCCTGCTACAGCTGCCCAAGCTCATTTTAGGGATTTTTTATCAATGCCATGAAGTGAGACAGAAGTGTTTTTGATCTGTAACTATGGATGTGATATTGTGGTTTGGTGTAAGATTCCCTAATGAGTCTAATACTTGTCACTCAGAGATGTGAGAGCTGGGACCAGAATGTAGACATTCTGTCTACTTTCTTGTTCTTTATGTTATTTACATGTGACAGATAGGTGGAAGGCATCAAGGGATGTTTACTGTTTGGTAGGCCATGACATAACACTTTGTATATAATAACTGAAATCTTATAGGCATACTGCAAAATCTATCTACTAGTCCCATTTTATGAATGAAGAAACTAATGAAGAAAAATGAAGAAAACAACAAAGGCTCAGCAAAGTTAGGCAACATTCTCAGATTTGTACAATGGCTTGATAACTCATGTTCTTAGCAGTTCTGTGACCCCTTGGCTCTTTGCAATGATTTTCTGAAAAGACTTTAAGTGAACAACTGTTGCTGAGAATGAAAGCAGAACGTCCCTTTAACAAAACACTAAGACTTGGTGGTTAATGATCAACAGAGATTTATTTATTCCTTCTAGCTCTGGAGGTTGGGAAGTTGCCCATCAAGTGCTGGCAGATTTGGTGTCTGCTGAGTGGTCTCTTCCTAGCCTTTTCTTAGGGACAGTTTTATTCTTGAAGGCTTTGCACAAATGACCAATTACCATCCCCCCACACAGTCTCTCCTTCCATACTGTAAGTTGGAAGGTGACAATTTTAACATATGTTTATTGATGTTCTTCAAATTATAATGGGATGATCCCTGGGAGTTAAAATATTTAACGCACTGAATCTACTTCATAGGCACTGTAGTTTAGCAACACAGTGTACTAGAGGGTAGACCGTTCATCCTTGCACTCATGGGCCTGACTGCAGGGGAGGCTCACAGACTCTGTGCAGCATTATAAGACAGTGTCATAAGGTATAATGCTGGTATGGAAGAGACCACAATTTGAAATTTAAATTTCAAATTTCTATGTGTGGTGGTTTCTATTGAATGTGTGTAAATCTTAGCATCATAAAATGGGAAAAAAATTACAATTTGAACCATCTTAAGTCGAACCATTGTGAGTTGTTGACCATCTGTACTTGGCAGTCAGCCTGCCAGACTGTAGCAGCAGGGGAAGCAGTACTGAAATGTATGTGGTCACAATGCCTGATGAGGTGGGGTTTGCTGAAAAGAAAGGGATCTGCCAGTGGATGAAGATGTCATAAATGCTTTTGGCAAAGGAGAATGCTTGTAGAAATGTCTTGGCTTTTATGCCATTGCTGAATATTATTTTTAATGAAGAATCTGTGCAGATTTAATGATTTAATATCAGAATGTCAGGTTAGGTTTTTTAAGTTCAAGACATGAATTGTCTCAAATTCTGGTTTTGTGGAAGGGATCTCACTTTACAATAATGAGGCATATATCACACTAAACAATACAGGGCAACTGTGGTCTCTGGAAATTATGGAGGACTTTTGGTGTATCTGATCACTTCATAGGGCTAAGTGGCAGTTGTCTTTCCTCAGAAACATGGGGTATAGTGTGGCAGGCTTGATTGGGACTAGCACAAATATAGGAAGCACTCGTGGGCTTTGATGGTTATTTTTCTCATCAACTGGACTGGATTTGGAATCACCTAGGAGACTCACCCCTGAACATGTCTGTGAGTAACAGCCTGAGTGGAGGGGGAAGACTCCATCTGAATTTGGGTTGGCACTGTCCACTGACCAATTCAAATGGGAAAAAGAGGAACCAACTGGGGACCAAGCTTCTGCTCTTCCTGCTTTCTAACTAGGGATGCTGAATCACCAGTCACTTCACCCAGTCACTGCTCTATCAGGGATGCAAAGTGACCTGCTGCCACCTCATACTCCGGCTGCTATGTCCTTGCTGAGGTAGACAATGCTCTCAAATCATGAGGCAAATAAAACTTGCCTTCCTGAGGTTGCTTTTGTCTGGTAATCTGTCACAGCAACAAGAAAAGTTAACTGATATAGGCTCACCACCTAGGAGAACAGACTCTAATGTGTGTTTGTAAATGCCTTGCTTGGTTATACAGGTAGATGGTACAGTTGAGATGAGGAGTCCTGGGTCTCTCAGCACACAGAAAAGGAAGGACCAAGTCGGGTACATAAATGCATGCTGTATGGTTATTAATGTTCAATCATTTTGGAGATTGAGCCCAGGCTTGCACCTCACCTCTGAGCTGAGCTGCATCTACCACGGTGTCAGGAGCTTGCCCCTTCCTGATTTCAGTGTCTTGAAGTTTGAGGGGTTTTGTTTTATATTTACTTTTATAACTTTCAGACCGATGGATATCTGCTTATGTTTTTCTGTGGGTTGCCCTTTCCTACTGTAGGCTTCCTGTTACATTACATCAATACAGCTCACAAAGTATATTTATTTTATTGTTTCCTGAGCCCATTATGTGCTGAGTAGTTCATAAAATGAAAGTGAACTTTCTTCCTGACCTGACTGAATGCTTATGCATTCATAGAATACTTCCTTTTTTTGAAAAGCCAACATGAATAATTCTTGAACTGCAGAAACAAGTGCTCAGGTATTGAATTATTATCACAAGGAGTTATCTTGGAGTTAAAGCATATGCATTAAGTTATGGAATTGAAACTATTTGCTTTACTAAAATTACACACACATACACATGTGCGTGCATATATATCACACACATATACACCACACTCACACATACACACTCACACACATACACGTATAAGCACACACATGCATACATGCACACACACTCACATACACACATTTCACAATATAGGAGCTCAGTAGTTAGTGGTGTCATGCATGGGTCCATCTCTGACACAGCATCAGGTGCGGAAGTTCATGAGTTAATATTTGCTGAATGAATGAACTCATCTTTGAGCATTAGACTTATTTTCTCAGATATTGATTAGACATCTCTGCTTTAATAGCCTGTAACAACCTTAAAATTATATTACTGGGATCTGATATATAATCACAGTTTGCTAAATTAATTTTTCTATTTTTCTTATTAAAAAATTAAATTAGAGGTCAGAGATATGGCTCGACATGTAAAAGTACTCGCTGCTCAAGCCTGATGACTCTAGTCCAGATCCCCAGAGCTCCATGGTAGTGTGTGCCTGTAATTCCAGCACTCCAATGAAGAGGTGGGGGATAGAGAAAAAGAATTCCCTGGAAGCTGGAGGGGCCAGAAAGTCTGGAGCATTCAGTGCAGCCACAAAAAGAATGGAAAGCAGGAATTCACCCAAGGTTATCTTCTAATCCTCAGACACAAACGTGTATACATATATACATGCATGTGAACATACACCATGCATACACAAACGCACACATAAGTATTCTTTTACAAATCAAAGTATTATTTTAGTTCTTGGGATCAAATACCCGAGGAAGCAACTTAAGGCGGGGATAAAGTGTTTGTTCTGCCCTGCAGTTTTAGGGGTTTCTATTTTTTGTGTTGGGGAAGAAACTGTGGCAGATAGCTTTGCAGTGACAAGAGCTTTCGTAGATGCCTGGTCGCAATTCTATAGGTCAGGAAGCAGAGAGAGCAGGTAGGAAGTTGGGCCAGATTATGGAGCCTGAAGGCCTGCCCAGACTGATTCACTTTTCTCAGCTAGGTCTCACCTCTGGAAAGCTCAAGAATCTCCAAAACAATGTCACCTTCTGGAACCCAGAGTTGAACACATGAGTTTATGAGGGACATTATACATTTAACCCAAAAAACACAGAACGGAAGCTCTTCCAATGGAGATGCATGATTTTGGATATGAAGTTCTGTGTGATCCTGATGCTAACTCCTCTCAAGGTTTACATACAGCATTTCAAACATTTGTGATGTAAACCTTAACACACATATCTCTTTCATAGTGCAATGCAAGTAAATAAAACAAGAGCTTCAACTTGACCTGTGTTGGGTGGACTTGAAGGCACCTCACTGCTCTGTCGTAAGGAAAAGAAGGATGGAGCCTAGAGAATTGATACTGCTATTCCATAACATTTTTGGTCTCTATAGGAGGCCTCCCCATCAGAATTTCCCCTTTCATTTGAAAAAAGGAAAACCCAGTACACAAACAAGTAGTAGGGTATTAATTTCTCTTTTGCACCTAAGGGGAAGCACATGCTTGTATAAAATTTCCATTTAGCTTTGGAAGCAGAATGATTTGTCATGTAGAGTTCACACAGAATACAAATGTTCAGTGAGAGTGGCCTTCCTCAGATGTCACAGGCAAATGTAAGCTTGACAGGATTTCAGGCTGACTGTGTGGGTTCTACTGGGGCAGTGGACAGGGATGGGTGGATCCTCTGTCTGGCCTGGGGGTGAAGGCCATCTGGATGCCTTTATCTCTCACAGCTAGCTTCAAGAGTCCCTTTCTTCTGTTCCCAGTGCTGAAACGATCATCCAAACATTTGCTTGTTCTTATTCCCTCTAATTGTCCTTTTGAAGGTTATAAGCACTCATTTTAGTGTCTGTCCATAACTATTCAAAGGCACATGTTTTAACCCGAGTTTATCTCTTCCTCCCTCCCAAAGCACGGTCAACAGTCCCTCGACACCCAAAAACTCATTTGTTCTGCTCTCACTTTTGTCTACAGTAAAAATTTTGTTTTCAAAGCTATTATTCTAGGCTGGCATTAAAATCCTAGGATTCTTCTTCATTTGTTATTTTGTAAAGAACAAAATTGAGAAAGAATATGCATGTAAATATGTGTGTGTGTGAGAGAGTGAGAGCATGTTACAGCAAGCTGGAATGAGATATCTTTAATTACTGATAGGATATTTATGTCTCCATGTATGCTTTAATATTGTCACTATTCTGTGTATCCACAAACAATATTACACACTATCTAGTATGCTATAAATTTTATAAATAATATCTCCTTACAAGGATCAACTATGCCATAACTGTAATCACAAGAATGGCATGAAGAAGGCAGTATGGCAGCATTGTACATATGTGCTTTTCCAATTATGCGTCTCATGAAAAAAGGCTTTTAATGTATCTTCACTTGAAATGTGGCTGGTGTCAACCAGGATGGAATGAAGGTGGTAATTTACACTATTTTAACAATGGTACAGAGAAGCAGTAAAAAGATCTAACTGCCTACCCAAGAAGAGAAGTAGAAACACATCAAAGAGGGCTTTCTGTAAGAAAAACACAGATTTTTCCATTGATTTGAAAACAGAAATGTACTTATCATAGAGGTGGTGTCCTGAGTATGTAGTAAAGACCCCCAAATTGACCCTCATACCCTGAAATTTGTTCATTTCATAGACTAAAAATCTGAACTAGGTTGCTTGTATCAACATTTAAATCTCCCTTCGACTAGTCAAAAGCTGTTGGCTTACCAAAGATCTTGCTCTCCTATGCATAGGGAATGGAACTTTTCATTTTGGAAATGGCTTGTGGATTTGTGATGTCCAGCCTAGAGTTGAAGGTGGAGATGGCATAGGTTGTCAGTTGTCAACCGCAGATTAACAGAGATTAGTTGATTCAAACAAGGGCTATATACCTGATATCGTAGGGTTTCTGTTACTGCAATTTTAAATACCATGGCCCAACAACTTGGGGAGGAAAGAGTTTAGTTTATCTTTCAACTCCGGGGTTATATTTTATCACTGAGGAAAGTCAGAACAGAAACTCAAGACAGGAACCTGGATGCAGGACTAAAGCAGAGGCCATATGACCTCTGCTTACCAGCCTATTCCTTATGGCTTACTCACCTTGCTTTCTTAAAGAACCCATAATCACCTTCTGAAGGGTAGCATTGCACACAATGAGCTGCACCCTCTCATATCCATTATCAATCAAGAAAATTCACCACACATTTGTCCATAGGCCAGTCTGGTGGAGACATGTCTTCAATTGAGGTTTCCTTTTCTAAAATGACTCTAACTTGTGTCAAGTTGACATAAAGCTAGCCAGCACACCTACCCAGGGCCAACTTTCCCCTGACAAGAAGCAACCTGAGAGTCTGAAGGGCATACAATTATTCAGTAGGAACACTGAGTCGGGAAGACAAGGGTGCTCACAGAAAAGCTCTACAGGCCCCCCCCCCCAGATTGCCTTGCTTTCTAATATATATACATTTAAAATTTCTATGACAATCTCAGTTCATAGAACATGAAGCCCATTGCTTTCTTCATGTCCAAATTGATTGGGATAAGGATAGGCATGAGAATGAACTACTTGGAGTCCATCTAAGGGAAACTTAAATGTTGATGCAAGTGACTTAGTTCAGATTTTTAGTCTATGAAATGAGCAAATTGTTGGATGCGTGGGTCAGTTTTTCTGACTTTACTAAATACTCAGGAAACTACCTCTCCAAGCCTTACTCTTTTCAGTCTTAATATTTGAAAACGTCTCCAGCTTCCTGGGGTGGATGTGAGGGGGTGAAATGGGATATCCAGGTGAAAGTGTTTAGTGGCTTGATAGGCATTGGGCTGCCTACCAAGCTTCATTACGTATACTAATGGGTTCATTAGTATAGTTCAGTGTGGATGGACATAAACAGACCCCAGCCTTTTCCTGCTCAGGCTCAGCTAGTCACATGAATGCATATGCTTGCAGTCCAAGGGTCCTGTAGTCTTTTGGGAAATCAGGAAGCTGGCTCCAGGACAGTGGCACCAAATTATGTGCCTCTGAGTATATCTCTATACAAGCTTCCTAGAGCCTAGAGCATTTTGATAATGAGTCTAGGGATGTGATCTACTAGGTATATCTTGCTACAGAACTACCAATTTAGAATTATTCTAAATTGGTACCAATTTAGATACTAAATTTACTACCAATTTAAATATTCTACAGAATTATTATTACAGCATAAGAACCACTGGATTACCTCTGTTCTGGGGCACAGAGGACTCTGATCAGAAAGATGATGCTAAAACACACACTAGAATCCAGCGGAGCCTCTCCTTGCTCTCCATGAATATGGTGAGAGCAAGTCTTTTTTTTTTTTTTTTTTTTTTTTTTTTAGTTTGGATTTTATTGTAGTGGGAAAACACCATGCATGATCCAGGCAACTCTTTTTTTTTTTTTTAAAAGTTTTATTTTTTTATTATTTTTTTCAGTTTTTCATACCTTCTTTACATTTCAAATGTTTCCCCCTTTCCAGATCTTCCCTTTAGAACCTCCCCATTCCCTCCCCCCTCCCCTGCCTCTATTGAGGTATTCCCCCACCCACCCACCCACCTACTCTCTTCTTCCCTCCTTGGCATTATCCTATACTGGGGGATCTAATACCCTCAGGCCCAAGGGCCTTTGCTCCCCCTGATGTCTAACAAGACTCTCCTCTGCCGAATATGTGGCCAGCACCATGGATCCCTCCATGTGTATTCTTTGGTTGGTGATCCAGTCTCCGGGAGTATCGAGGGGTCAGGCCAGTTGCCACTATTGCTCCCTCCCTGGGGCTGCAAACTCCCTCAGTTCCTTCAGTCCCTTCTCTAAGTCTTCCATCTGAAATCTCACACTCAGCCCTATGGTTGCTGTGATGTGACTCTTGGGTATTTCGAACTTTTGGGCTAATAACCACTTAACAGTGAGTACATACCATGGTCATTCTTTTGTGACTGTGTTACCTCACTCAGGATGATACTTTCAAGTTCCATCCATTTGCTTGTGAATTTCATGAAGTCATTGTTTTTAATAGCTGAGTAGTATTCCATTGTGTAAATGTACCACATTTTCTGTATCCATTCCTCTGTGGAGGGACATCTGGGTTGTTTCCAGTTTCTGGCTATTATAAATATGGCTGCTATGAACATAGTGGAACATGTGTCTTTATTACATATTGGAGCATCTTCTGGGTATATGCCCAGGAGTGGAATAGCTGAATCCTCAGGTAGTGTTATGTTCCTTTTTCTGAGGGTCCACCAAACTGATTTCCAGAGTGGTTGTATCAGCTTGCATTCCCATCAGCAGTGGAGGAGTGTTCCTCTTTCTCCACATCCTTGCCAACATCTGCTGTCACCTGAGTTTTTGATCTTAGCTATTCTGACTGGTGTGAGGTGGAATCTCAGGGTTGTTTTGATTTGCATTTCCCTGATGACTAAGGATGTTGAACATTTCTTTAGGTGCTTCTCAGCCATTCGTGTTTCCTCAGTTGAGAATTCTCTGTTTAGCTCTCTTCCCCATTTTTTGATAGGGTTATTTGGATCTCTGGAGTCTAGCTCTTGAGTTCTTTGTATACCTTGGATATCAGCCCTCTATCAGACGTAGGATTGGTAAAGATCTTTTCCCAATCTGTTGGTTGCTGTTTTGTCCTATTTACAGTGTCCTTTGCCTTACAGACACTTTGTAATTTTATGAGGTCCCATTTGTTGATTCTTGATCTTAGAGCACAAGCCATTGGTGTTCTGTTCAGGAACTTTTCCCCTGTGCCCATGTGTTTGAGACTTTTCCACACTTTCTCTTCTATTAGATTCAATGTATCTGGTTTTATGTGGAGGTCCTTGATCCACTTGGACTTGAGCTTTGCACAGGGCAATAGGAATGGATCAATTTGCAATCTTCTACATATAGATTGCCAGTTGGACCAGCACCATTTGTTGAAGATGCTGTCTTTTTTCCACTGTATGGTTTTAGTTCTTTTGTCAAAGATCAAGTGACCATAAGTGTGTGGGTTCATTTCTGGGTCGTCAATTCTATTCCATTGATCTACCTGCCTGTCACTGTACCAGTACCGTGCAGTTTTTATCACTACTGCTCTGTAGTACAGCTTGAGGTCAGGGAGACTGATTCCCCCAGAAGTCCTTTTATTGTTGAGAATAGTTTTTGCTATCCTGGGTTTTTTGTTATTCTATATGAATTTGAGAATTGCTCTTTCTAAGTCTATGAAGAATTGAGTTGGGATTTTGATGGGGATTGCATTGAATCTGTAGATTGCTTTCGGCAGGATGGCCATTTTAACTATATTAATCCTGCCAATCTATGAGCATGGGAGATCTTTCCATCTTCTGAGGTCTTCTTTAATTTCTTTCTTCAGAGACTTGAAGTTTTTGTCATATAGATCTTTCACTTGTTTGGTTAGAGTCAAGATATTTTATATTGTTTGTGACAATTGTGAAGGGTGTCATTTCCCTAATTTCTTTCTCAGCCTGTTTATCCTTCGAGTATAGGAAGGCTACTGATTTGCTTGAGTTAATTTTGTATCCAGCCACTTTGCTGAAGGTGTTTATCAGCTGTAGGAGATCTCTGGTGGAGTTTTTCAGGTCACTTAAGTATACCATCATATCATCTGCAAATAGTGATATTTTGATTTCTAATCAAGATTCATCCAAATTAACTTCAGTCTTCTTAGGGTCAGGCAGGCTCTCTCTTTTAAGCACAAATATAGGTATTATAGAGGTACCTATATTATTGGTAATTTCCATATTCCAGTTGGTGCCACTGTGTGCCCTGAGCATCTCTCGTCACCTTTAAACTATGTCCACAGCATCCTTCCATTTCCCTTCCTTCCTCTCTCAGAGAAAATTCACTTTTTTAAAAAATTGGTTATTTTATTTATTTACATTTCGAATGTTATTCCCCTTCTCGGTTTCCCCTTCACACCCTCCTATCCCAGCCCTTCCTCCTGCTTCTATGAGTGTGCTCCTCCACCCACCCACCCATTCCTACCTCACCACCCTGGCATTCCCCTACACTGGGACATCAAGCCTTCACAGGACCAAAGATCTCCCTCCTATTGATGCTCAACAAGGCCATCCTCTGTTACCTATGCAGCTGGAGCCATGGGTCACTCCATGTGTACTCCTTGGTTGGTGGTTTAGTCCCAAGCTCTGGGAGCTCTGGTTGGTTGATACTGTTGTTCTTCTGATGAGGTTGCAAACTCTTCAGTCCTTCCCCTAAATCCTCCATTGGGGTCCCCCTGTTCAGATGGTTGGCTGCAAGCATCCACATCTGTATTGGTCAGGCTTTGGCAGAGCCTCTCAGGAGACAGCTATATCAGGCTCCTGTCAGCAAGCACTTCTTGGCATCAGCAATAGTGTCTGGAATTGGTAGCTGCATATGGGATGGATCCCCAGGTAGGGCAGTCTCTGGATGGGTTTTCCTTTAGTCTCTGCTCCACTCTTTGTCCCTGTATTTCCTTTAAATAGGAGTAATTCTGGGTTAATATTTTTGATATGGGTGGGTGGCCCCATCCCTAAACCAGGGGCTGTGCCTAACCTCTGGATATGGTCTCTACAGGTTCTCTCTCCCCTTTGTTGGGTATTTCAAGTAATGTCATCCCCGTTGGGACTTCTAATCATCTGTTAGAAATTTTCAGGGACTATGACATGAGGAGGGAGTTATAAAGCCAAGAATATCAAAAAGACCTGAGTGCCAGCACTGGCTCTGACATCTTCTGACTATGCCATCATGGGTAAACTAATTAACATTAGGGGGGATCAGTTTTTCTTGCTAAAGTGAATCTTGTGGCTCACTTTCACTTACCACAGAATCTGAGTCCTAAAAATGCTTACTAAATTATTGTTATTGTTCATCATTGAGAGTGATACTATCTATAAAATTATACTTCATATTCAATAAAGTACAAATGTAAGATGCTTAAGAAAATGGCAACAAATAGAACTCTTGGGTAGGTTCCTTTTGTAAGTTTTATATTTCTCCAAAGCTGAAGACTGCTAAAGAAGTCATCTGGTAGGTTCCATATTTCCCGAGCCCTCATATTAGAAGGCTCCTTCAAGCCTCTGGTGTTTGTAGTTAAATATCCATTGGCCTGAGAGGGAAACACACCTGGCTGCTGCTTGCTTGCTGTGCTTGTCTGTCTCTACCTCCAATCCTTCATTAAGTGGGGTCATGTATAGCTGTAGCCATGCCTGATTGCCTGCAGGCCCATACATGTAGGCTGAAATAATTAAGGCATCACAGGCACATACCTTGCAGTTGGCATAATTATCTGTGTGTCTAGTGCTGATGCCCCAACAAGCTTGCTGCTGTGGTCTTCCCTGCAGATGGTTACACTTAACCACAGGTGGAAACCAGCCTCCACTTCAGGGTAGCGATGACTTATTTTCTCTGGTAGGAGCATTTCCATTATCAAGGATGTAAGAGTCTTTTAATTCAGTTTTTCAGGGGATCTGAGTACATGGTTGTAAGTTTTTCATTTGTTAGTCCTACAACTTGGACTTGTATGATTCAGATCTAGCCAGTTTGATGTGTCTCAAACACAACTGTGAATATTGACAGGATAAATGGACATCCCTTTGGCAGACAGTCAAATGCAGAGGAAAATTTATCTTTGCAAAGGTTTGTCTTGAAACTCCTAGTAATATACAAGACCTTCCTGTTTTCATGATGGCCTTTTCCCTTCTGAAACAACACTGTTAGAATACATCTAGAAATCAATAAACAGCAATTTATGTATAATGAAAGACATTTATTTTAGGCATATTTCCCCTTTCTAACAGCATGTCCCTTTTGAATATTCAGACTTGAGGGTAGGCTACCTGTCAGTGTGTATTGTTCTCCTGTTTTAAAGAACTTGTTTGATAGCATTCACCATTTGGTGTCTGTCCTCTGTGATGAATTCTGATGAGAGCTTATAGAAAGCACCACTGTGGTATTTCTTTTGGATCATGAACTCATTGAGAACAACTATTGACTAAACACTTCATAGGTGATGCTAAATTGGATAATGAGGCTCCAACAGGATCTAGAGGGCAGTCTCTCCCCTCTGAAGTCAGGTTGAAGAAATATAAATCCCCATGCCATAAAAATAAAATGGGTACATGGGACAGTGGATCTAAGTCCATGGACAGCAAAGAGGGATGACTGAGCAAGCAGGGCCTGGATAGATGTGCTGTTAGATTTAGTGATCCCAGGATCTCGATCTGTGCAATGTCTCCACTATGTGACTGAAGTTTCTTCTTCGAAGCCTTTTTATTTAAGAATCTCAATTTTGATAAGGAGAAGCTATCACATTTATTTTCTGAGTATATACCATGAAACAGACACTGGTATGTGTTCTGTAGGTGGATAAGCCCATGCACTTCCTCAAAAGCCTAAAGAAGTAGGTGCTGGTATTATATGCTGCCTTCATTGTATACATTAGTAAAATCAAGGGACAAAGGGAATATCTTAACTAGGGTTTCCGTTGGTGTGATGAAACGCCATGACCGAAAGCAACTTGGGAGAATGAGCTTATTTCTTCTCATAATTTCATCCTTGAAGTCAGAACAAGAACTCAAGGATCATGGAAGCAAGAACTTATGCAGAAGCCAAGGAGGAGTACTGCTTAGTGGCTTTCTCAACCTGCTTTCTTATACACTCCATAATGAGTGGCACCACTCACAGTGATCTGGGACCTCCGATATCAATCTCCGAAAATGCACACGAGGGTTCTTTCCAGCTTCTGGCTATTATAAATAAGGTTGCTATAAACATAGTGGAGCATGTGTTCTTGTTATATGTTGGGGAATCTTTTCGGTATATGCCCAGGAGGGGTATAGCTGGATCCTCAGGTAATACTACATCCAATTTTCTGAGGAACTTCCAGACTGAGAGGTCTTTGGTCCTATGAAGGTTCTATAGATGCTCCAGTGCAAGGGAATCTAGGGCAGGGAGGCAGGAATGGGTGGGTGGGGGTGGGGAGAACACCCTCATAGAAGCAGGGGGAGGGAGGGGGAAGCCAGGAAAGGGGATAACATTTGAAATGTAAATAAAGAAAATATCCAATTAAAAAAAGAAAGAAAGAAAAGAAGGAAAAAAAGAAAAGAAGGAAGAAAGAAAGAAAGAAAGAAAGAAAATGCACACAGGTTTGTGTATAGGCCAATCTGGTGGAGGCATTTCCTCTATTGAGGTTTCCTCTTCTCAGAAAACTTAAACTTGTGTCAAGTTGGAAAAAAAGAAAGAAAAATGAGTAACAGGAATTAATGTTTTGATCAAAGTCACACAGTTTTTATGTAGCTGCAGGAGAATCTGAACTGAACCTAGGTCACTGGACTTCAGAGCTGCAGCTTTTAGCTTTTGCCATTTGTGCTGTTTTTTACAAGGCAGCATGCTCTCTGTTGGCCCATAAATACATTATAATTTGATGTTAGCAGGCTTGGAAGTCATTGAGAATGCATTCTTCCCTCATAATCATCAGCTTTCAAACCAGGACATGAAATGGCAAGACTCTGATTATTTTTCAAAAATATTTGTGGTCCTGGTTGGAGACATGGTATTCTAAAGTACCCAAAGGATCATAGGATTACTATCAAGTGGGAGATTCTTGGTAACAAACAGAGATATGCCATTGCTCCATAGTAAGAGGTAATGAGGATGGCGAATTGCTGCTTCTCAGCTGTGCTTCCAGGGCACACACCTGGCAAATACATCTCTTGCAAAGTAGCCATTCTGAAAGTGGAACTGTCCATGCAGATTCAGCCAGGAGTGGGTCCCAAGCACAGGGAGCTCAGCTGAAGCTCTGGGCAGAGGACAATGCCAGGCAGAGGAAGGCAGGGACAGAAGTAGACTGCATTCATAGTCCCTGGCCATAGCTCATGACCTCAGTTAAGTCCCCATGCCCTCCTCCTCACAGGAGGAGGCTCCCCTCAGCTCTGTATGTCTCTCTTATTCAACCTTTGAGAGCCCTGACCAGCCTCACAATTTTCTGGAATGCTGCAACTTGGCACCATGCTCCTCCCTGTGGACAATCTGACCAGAGCACGGTACCACAACAGTCATAGCCAACAGTATGTCTCTCCATCAAATCTGGATGCATCCTGGAGACTTCAAGAAACAGCATAAATCCTGTTTTCCTTTTTAAATGTAAATCAGGCCAAGAGTCTCTTTAGTTATTTCCCATGCTGGTCCTCATAATATTCAGTAACACACTCTGTCTGTCTTTTGCACTATGCTCTGTGTCTTGTCTGGATTATTTGGTGGAGATCACAAGGACTGGGAAGTTCAGGAGAGGCCTGAGAGAGAGCCCAGTAACAATGTGATGAGCTGTAATCAGTGTAAGAAAGAGGTGAAGACAGAAAATGGATAGCATGAATTCTTCCAGGGACTGGCACTCTGCTGGTAGAATAGAATGAAAGTAATGGTGTCCCTCACAACTCACCCATCACCTGTACCCAGGACCTGCGGCATCAGCATATCTCTTTTTTTCTCAGTGATTCTGCAGTGGTCCCCGTTGCTAGGGTGACTGGCTCTGGTTGTCAGCCTTTGGGGCTTGGGGAGAATCTGCATGCTGTCAGCCCTGTTCTCTCCCCTTCTATTTAGTGTGGTTTGTGTTGCTTCTCTGAAGGGAGTAGTACTGTCACCATCTCTTTCCCTAGCCAGTGAGTCTGGCTATGCCTTCCTTTATGTCTTCTTCCTTCAATGTACTTTGAGTCACATACAAAGCAGGAGGACATGACAGGTTGCCAAGTTGAGACCTGGATGGCAAACAAGGTTATGCCTACTTTTGCGTTTTTTTTTTTTAGGCTTCCATCTCTTCCTGGGTCAGGGACAAGGGGATGCTGTCTCTTGTTTTCTTATTGGGGCAATGGCAGAGTTTCTGAGGAACTTGCAGGTGTCTGTCTTCCAGCATGGTCCTTCGAGTTGCACTGAGATTCTGGCTTCTTATAATTACTTCCATGTTGACTATTCGCTTTTATTTATTCATCTAAATTGTGGATGCCAACTCCCTTCCTTGGGAATGCATGTTCTAGCATCAGTTTCCTGTCTCTGCTTATAGAGGTAAGTTCAGCTGGGCTTTCAGTAGTCTAACTAAAGGTTTTATGACACTCCTGCCCTACACCACTTTATGTCTGACAATGCCAGGGAGCCAAAGCTGGTGGAGAGCTATATCTTGGAGGAGCCAGCAAAGACCAATGACCTTGACTCTGAGCTCTGAAGTCTGATCCTCAGAAAACACACTCTAAAATATCTTTTAGGTAAAGAAAAAGTAATTAAAGCAATTCTAAATATTACTGCTTCTGAAGCCCTTCAAAGGGTTGTTTAAAAATAACAGTTGAAAATTAGTGAATTGAGAATATTCAAGTAAAAGATTTGAGTAAATTCAAAACTCCTAGTGTTCCTTAGTATTACAAGAGGTAAAGATGTGGGGGATTATCTGACTGGTTTTGTAGATGATCATCCTCAATGGGCCTTTGATTTCACAAAGAAAACTGAAGACCCTAATTTGGAAGGGAAAGGGTCCAAATTTGGCTCTAAGAAGTTAAACTGAAACATCTTGTTTTCATTGTGGATAGAATTAAATTTCCATGACTACCTTTTATTTGGGAGAAAATGTGGCTTTTATATACACAAATAATAATGTATATAATAATTTTATATATTATGTACAGTACAAGAATATTAACATTAGTTGTTAGTTATGTGTGTGTAGTTGGGAGAGTTGATTCAATACATGTGGGAAAATATTAGGCAACATCATTAAAGAGATCAGCCCTTAGGGCATGAGCTCAGGGGGTCATTGAACATAGTTAGCTTCAAGATGGTGCTGACAGTAGAGAATAGCAAGGTGGAATAGATCTGAGAGAGGGGAGGGAGAGAGAGAGAGAGAGAGAAAGAGAGAGAGAGAGAGAGGAAGAGGAGGAGGAAAAGGAGGAGGAAGAAGAAGGAGGAGGAGGAGAAGGGGAAGGGGGAGGGAAAGAAGAAGGAGGAGAAGGAGAGGGAGAAGGAGAAGGAGAAGGAGAAGGAGAAGGAGAAGGAGAAGGAGAAGGAGAAGGAGAAGAAGAACCCCAAGCTGGTCTTGAACTCACTATCTTACTGCCTCCAAATGTGAAATTACAGGCGTACTCTGTCATACATAACCAAGGCACCAGGCTTGATATAGTATGTTATATAGGAGCTTCCCAGCAACAGTTGTCTTCAGTTCATTCCTCTCAGTTTTTCTTTAGAGATAGAAAGACTTGCATAAGAATATGCTCTCTGTTCTCACTATGAAGTTAACTCACACACTGAGCTGTCAGGACGCATTCTTGAGGCAGATTGGGTAATTGAAACACAGGAAGATGAAACAAATAGGTTCAGACCACTAACCTGGATCACTTGTCAGGTTAGTAGAACGGAACAGCCCTGAAGAAAAGTGAGACTGTACACCACCACATACCAAGGCAATCATAAACAAAGCAAAGGTTTTCATTGGCAAAGCATGGTTAGAATATTTAACTGAAACCAGCAGCAGAGTCAACATATCATGTTTATAATTTTAAAACTGTTGGCAATATGTGTCATGATACATAGGAAATGGACTATTTGCAATAGGCAATGTTTCAAGGGCATTCTGAACCAACTAAGCGTATAAATAGCCTAAAAGGGGCTTAATAATAACACCAAGATAAAACTTAGAGTTATAGGATAATCAATGCAATTAAGGTCCTAGAAACAACTTGGACATTTTGTTTTCGTTTGAGCCTTACCATTAGGCTCCTCCCCTTAGCTCAAACCTTACAAATGCTCCAATAGGAAGTTATTTTCCTGATGACAGCCAGAGCCTACCTTGCTTGCTGGATGTACTTATTTGTAAATCATTGGGTTTCCTAAAAGGGGATGTAAGATACCCTCAGTTGCTAGAGATTACAAAAGTTGTACAGGCCAATGCCATGTAGAAGCATTTATCTGTGATATATTTAAATAAAGGCAGATGGAAGAATGTTCGTGTAGATTTCAAGACAGAAATAAGAATGTGTGGTTTTCTGAGCTCCCATCAGATATTGCTCCAGCTTCCTGTCAGGTACATATTATGTCCTACAGTATGTGTGCACACACAAACCCCAGGGGAACCCAAAGGAAGGAAATTGTGGTAGGCACACAATTCATCTCTGGCTACTCACCTGCCAAATGTTGGCAGACTATTTTGGGTCATGATCCACATGTGGACCATGGGTTTACCTCTCTGGGCAGCATGTGGTTTGGAAGGCAAAGGCTGTAAGTTTACACTCCCAGATCCCATATGTATGTGGTTAGTGGACAACTGTGGTCTCTTTATGCATACATGGCCACAAATCATTACAGATTGAAGCCAGGCTGAGGGCCTTGAGCTGAAAACCCTCTGTTTGAGTTGCCTCACTCCCAAATGAGCTAGGTGAGAGGGCTGGGCATCGACGGCTTCAGAATGAAGCCTCCACTCTCCCAGAAACCTGCTATGTGAAGCTGCAGCAGCTGGAGAGGAAGAGAAGCTCTCTCATTGCCTCCTCTCACTTACAAAAAGCAAGGAGGGAAAGGACTTGCAATCTGATTGAAGGTTTTCAAGCATGGTTGTTTCTGATCTGTCTTTAGAAGCAGAAAGGATACAGCTACCTCCACAGTGAAAATTTCTACTCCCTAACTACGCACTCCTGTTTCACTTTTCTCATCTCTACTTTCTTCAAGTGACCTTTCCCCTCTTCCCTTGGTTCTACACACTTGCCTACTCTTTTCAATTCAGAAAGGATTTGGGGCTGTAAAGAGAAGGAAAAGAAGAGAGCACAAACTGACCATGGGGACCAGCCTACTTTGTTATTATTGAGCTTCCAGTTAGCAAATATCCCTAAAGATCAAAAACAGGAAATAGATCTCCTGTTTTATTATAAAACAGGAGGAAATAGTTGACTTCCTGGATGTTACTGATTTCATTTGTGTGTGTGTGGACAATGCGTGTAACTAAGGATTTGGGCCCCCAGAATTGTGTGTTTGTGATAAAATATTTCAAATGTGTATCTAAGTATAGAAAATATCATAGATTCTATATCCTCTTGACTATAAAAATCAATACTGTTCTACACTTCTTTAAGATATTATAGGGGTGGTATATCAAATATTAGTAAAAGTTTCTTCATAGCTCTCTTGTCTCCTGTCTTAGTTTGGTTTGCACTGCTGTGATAAAACACCATGATCAAAGCAAACTGGGGAAGAAAGGATTTATTTCCTTTCCATCACTGAGGGAAGTCAGAGCAGGAACTTAAGGCAGAAACCTGGAGGCAGGAACTGAAGCAGGGACTAGGGAGGAACACTGCTTACTGGCTTGTTCCCCATGGCTTGCTCAGCCTGCTTTTTCACTGAGGACCACCTACCATCATATGATACTACTCACAGCAAGCTGGACACTCCCATATCAATCATCACTGAAGAAAGTGCCTTACAGACACCTCCAGAAAACCTGATAGGAACATTTTTTTCAGTTGAGTGTCTTCTTCCCAGATAATACTAGCTGTCAAGTAGACAACAAAACAAAATAAAGCAACAAAAACAGAAATAAAACAAAACCCAAGCAGTACATCTCCTAAGTATCTAAAGAACATTTTAACACAGGGCTTATTATTTCCACATTATTCATCCATGATACTGTAAATAAACATTCAGATCATAAAGCTTTTTTTTTTTTTGCATAACAGATAAATATCCTCCCTGAGAAGTATGTAACTCCTAAGAATACATCTGACACCTCATCACAGTGAGCGCGCGCGCGCGCACACACACACACACACACACACACACACACACACACACACTATACAAGCCCTCCCTTCTTAGGTTCCCTAGCAGCAAAGCCAGCAGGAAGAATTTCTTAGTAAGACAATCTGTAGAGGAGAGATGGAAACAGCAAAGTGCAGGACAGGGGAACAGTGACATAAAGCTGTGGTTTCCCTGGGCTAGCCTCAATCTGATTCCTGATTGGAGGTACCAGATTTTGTACTATGAACATCACAGGCTTATCTCATCTGAAGCCAGGAGGCCTGGCAGCCATACTCCTTACTGGTCAGTTATTGACAGCAGGACAGTTGATGAGGGCTGGGGAAGGAAGGACAGACTTCCAGGCAAATCTGGTTGAAGTGGCTCCTGCCAGGCTTTGGAACAGGACAGCTGTGAATGGTCAGCAGCTGCCTCAGATATTGGAGCCCTGAGCTAGCCCCACGAAGAGACTTCTGGCGGTGGGCAGTGATTAGCTGTGTTCGCCACACTTTACGCCCATCCTGCATAGTTACGTTATGCTCCTCCCCCTGCATTCTCCTCTACTCTTCTTCTCCACCAAGAGGATTTTACCCTCTTGCTGCATCTTATCCTGCATTTGAAAACTGTTCTGGATTGTACCCAGAAGGGGAATTGTTGGAATGTGAATATCTTCCACATCAGCAGATGCTATCTCTCTGAAGCACTGCCATCAACTTCCTGTTCTTCCAACAGCCCATGCATG
Organism: Rhynchomys soricoides; assembly: GCA_019843965.1. Taxonomy (NCBI): domain Eukaryota; kingdom Metazoa; phylum Chordata; class Mammalia; order Rodentia; family Muridae; genus Rhynchomys; species Rhynchomys soricoides. The sequence continues at coordinate 906,711 of JADRCH010000303.1, read as the reverse complement.
GCGCTTTTACTGCTAATCCTTGTGAGGGTTTTCAGACTTAATATTTACTAAACTCAAACTTGGGAATGAATATCTACTTGCTGTTAAAAGTCACATTTCTTTAATTATTCCTCTAATGAATAATCGGGTTTATGCTTCAACAAGGCTCCCCTTTCATGACTGGACTGTCCAGAGTAATTCTCTTTCAGGTTTTATCTTTATTCCCAGAAGCTCTTTGTATATTCTAAAGATGATGTGAGTTTTTTGTTTGTTTGTTTTGATTAAATTATTTTCTTATACTTATGACTTTTTACTCTGTGATGTTTTTTGATGTACAGGTGTTTTAAAGATTTAACAAAATCAAATTTCTCTAATATTTTTCTTTATGTCTTCTGCTTATGTGACATGGTTATTAATTTTTTTCTCTAAGTTGGGTTTGTGTTTGTTTTGATTAAGGTAAATTATTTAACAGTTCCCTTATGAGGTCTGTTTTTGTGTATTGTGTGGTGAGAACTGTGCTTCTCTTGTCTGATAAAATAGAGTCAGAGAGAGAGAGAGAGACAGAGAGAGAGAGAGACCGAGAGAGCAAGAGCACAGAAGTCACTGGGCCTTAGATATTTTACTGGCAGGAGGAAGAGGAAACGAAATCTAACACTACCTTGTGAGACTTGAGAAATAACTGGAGTGACTGGTTTTGTCTTTTGACCTGGATGGTTCCAACCATTGGACTTGATGAAAACTTAAGTGGCTTTTCCTTCTGTGAAGCCAGACTGTGTCTTGCTAAACTGGCTTCCAGTGTGCAAATACATTCTGCATTCTTTGCTTTACTTTAACCTTGTTTGTGACTTCTTAGCTTATCATCATTGGTTATAAAACTGTGGTCTGTGGCTTTCAAAGACTGAACCACCAACCAAAGAGCATATACGGGCCAGACCTAGCTCCTCACCCCACACACATATGTAGTAGAAGTGCAGCTTGGTCTTCATGTGAGTCCCCCAACAACTGGAACAGGGGCTGTCCCTAAAGCTGTTGCCTGTCTGTGGATCCTATTCTCCTAACTGAGCTGCCTTGTCTGTCCTCAGTGGGAAAAGATGCACCTAGCCCTGCAGAGACTTGATGTGCCAGGGTGGAGGAATACCATGGAGTGTCTCCTCTCTCAGAGGAGAATCAGAGGGGAATGGGAGGAGGAACTAGGTGAGGGGGCTGACTGGGAGGAAGGTGGCAGTGATTAGGATGTAAACTGGATAAATAAATTATTGGGAAAAAAATCTCCTGTGGTCCCACAGTTCTTTCCTGCTAATGCTGAATATATCCTTCATTACCTTTTCTGGTTTCTGTTGGTGCTAAGGGAGGGTCTGCTTTCTGAAGGCCTTGCCACCCTCTCCCTTCTGTTTTCTGTAGGTTCACTGTGAGGGGCCTGGGTGTGGCTTCAGGCTTCTGTGTCACTTTCAAGATTTGGGGGTGTGGTCTCATGCTAGGTTTATACACTTCTTTTCACTATGAGAGAACATTTATTATGGTTTCAAATCTTCCTTTTCCCTTCATTCTGTTACTTCCTAAAATACTGCTTCATGCATTTTTTTCTCTCTTCAAATGTTTCAAACTTCTCTCTTTACCATTCCATTGCTGTTTTCCACTGCAAACTAGCCTCTGCTGTAGAAAGGGTCTTTTTAATTTCTCTTATCAAACTCATTCCATCAGGAATTCCATTGCTCCAATGAAAACAAACTCAGAAAATGATTTCTTCCCCCAACTTCACTGCCCCTGTGACACCAAGATTATCTTTTTGCTTCTTGCCTCTCCCTGTGAGTCAATTCTTAGCATCTGCAGTTTTGTGCTGTACCCCCAGCCTCACAGCTCCCTGCTGTCTTTGTCTTTTCCAGTTTTCTCCATGGTACTCATCATAACTAGCATGACCTCATCCCTCATAAGTCTTTTTATCTAATTGTGATTTGTTCTCTTCTTGTCAGTTTATAGGTACTAATGATAAGATAAAGATTTTTTAAAGAAGAGTCAAGAGTTGTGTTGAGTTTCTTAACTGTGTGTGCTCAGCACCTAGAATGTTGCTGCTTATAATAAAAACTCAACATGTGGCTGTTAAATGAGTACATATATTTGAAGGAAGAATGAACTGGTAGACTTGAGTCTCGAGTATTTCCTTTTGAGTTGAAATTGTTCTGATGAGATAGTCTCCATTTAGGTAGATGAAAATTGAGAAACTCAAATACACAATGAGAAAAAGAACCTGACATAGGTTTAAAAAATGTGCCAATATTTCAAAGTCTCAGAAGCTCCCAGATCCTTGCTGTATCTGATGTTTAAATCAGGGCCTTGTGGCTGCATTGCAAATGAAGAGAAAGTGAGATACACAGAATAAAAGGAAGTAGGAAGGAGTAACCAGTCACCCAATCTGGGAAGCTAAACAAACAAACAGCCAACTGTTTTTCCCAGCTTCCGCTGGAGGTGCTGGAAATCACAGGAGACTTTCCTGGGACATGTGTTGCACAACAAATCCTAACGAATACATGGATCATCAAAGAGATTTCTATTTTATATACTGAGAAGCTTTATGCTCCAGGAAATGGGTAGGCCATCTGGGCTCTGCTTATCCAGATGGAGCTCTGATTGAATATGTGAGAAGAAGAGGGAAACTTGGTTGTAGTGAACATGATCTGTTTGGAGTCAGCATGGGGGTGCATCAAAGGTGGTGGTGAAACAAAGGGATTACTTTTCCCACCCAGCGCGTTCAAGGGAAGGCAGTCTTGGAAGTAAAAGGACAAAGACAGAAAGATCAGCTTCCATTTCCTCAAAGTGATGATGTTATTGGATGCTGTCATTGGCCATGCATCTCCTTGGAATGGGGATTTGGTGATAAATACATGCAAGTATCATGTTGTGAGAAAAGAAAATTATTTTTTACTATAGGATCTAAGATGCTCCTTTCAATAAAGAAGAATAACCTGCATTTATGTAGCATAATGTATACACCTTTTTCAGAGAATATTGGATATATTCAGCCCTGTCAGTCTGAAAATGGGGCCTGACCCATTTTTCTTAACTGTTTCTCAGTCCCACCCTGCCAGACTCTAGTATAGTGCCAGATTCACAAAGCATTTCTTAATCATTCTTTATTATATGAATCTAAATTAGCAGCTGAAATGGAGAGAAATTATGCAGTCACATCTCAGCTGGCCTTGGCACAGCTGGAGCCAGGAGCAAGGCTCTTAATTTTAAGTCAATATTCATCATACGTGTTGCCAAATGCGCCAGTGTCCAAGGACCACACTGATGCACGAACAGGAAATACAAGTGTTCTTGGCAACTGTCCTGTGCCAAGGGTCATTGATCTTGATGAAGAGTCACTGTTGATTTACCTAAAGTTCAGTAATCTACCAATGAAAGCACTATTAAGAATTGCTTAATGTCAGCACAACCTGCCAGTTAGGGAGAGCTTGGCACATCTGACATACTGGCTGCAATGCCAGAGTCCATTTAACTTAGGAAGTTTTATTAAAATCTCCAAGATTGGCCTAGTTTCAGTGAAGCGATGCCAAAGGAGTAGGAAGAACAAAGCAGTGCCCTAGGTGTTCATTGAGAAGGACTCACTTTGTTTCCTCCTAAGACCAGTACCAGTCTTCAACACTGGCATAGGATGTCTTTTCTTGAGGCTTCCACTGTACCTTATACCTTAATGAAAACCCATGCAACCAGCAGAGCATCCACCTGCCATTATAGGAGCTTACCCTTGCTTTATTTACTATTGGTGTATACAGCCTTTTTAAATGCCTTCCCCTACACGTGTTAGCAATGTGTCTCTCTGAAGCCATTTGTTAACAGCAATGCAACAGACGGTTTGCCAACTTCAATGAGCAATTAAAAAAAAATAGGGGTTTGAGTTTCCTTCTCCAAGGCTCTCCCATATCCCTGTACAACGACAGAGTAATAATTTTCACTACATTTGTTTTTCAGTGACTCCCTATCTTTCTCATTTTCTTAAAGTGAGTCAAACCATTAGCATGTCAGCACCAGGATAGCCTGCTCCTCAGCCCAGCTGTTTTCCTTGAGATCCAAATAATTCTGAGTCTCCCTTGAGCCTGAAGCTCTGGCTGACACCTGACACCAATCTATGAGACTTACAGGTGGAGAATCCAAGCAAGCTGTGCCTAGACTTCTGACCTACAGAAATGGCGATGGAGAAATATGTGTGTTGAGTGAGATGCTAAGTTTGGCTAATATAACAGAAAGCTACTACAGCTGGGCATGGAGAGATCCAGGACTTGTGCTGCTAAGTTTTCTGTTACTTTGATAGAGCTAGAGTCATTTGGGGAAAGGGGACCTCAACTGAGACAATGCTTCAGATTGTGGACAAGACTATGAATTTTCCTAATGGTTGGTGTAGGAGGGTTCAGGATGTTGTAGATGATGGTCCTGTACAGGGTTGTGTAAGAAAACATGCTGGGAGGATCATGAAAACATGCTAGAATTTGATGTTCCTCCATGGCTTCTGCTTCAGTTCTTGTCCAGAGCTCATGCCTTAGCTTTTCCTGATGCTGGACTGGGCTCAGTGTGTGTAAGCCAAATATACTTCTGCCTTCCCCAAGGAACCTTTGGCCAGAGTGTACTATCACAGCCATTAAAAAGCAAACCATGTTAGGACCATGCTTATGGACTGATCCTCTATGAGCTGGAATAAGCTACTTTAAAACATTCTGTACCAGTGCTAGCAAGTTCCAGGAGCCAATTATATGATAGTCACCCCTATTATAACTACTTTTTTACAAACCCATGAAACCCAAGTATAGACCTCCCCTCACTCTGAGGATAGGTTTTTCTGGGGCCAGTTTTTAGTATCTTCAGCAAAAGTACAAGTGTATGTGGAGGGTTGGTTGTGGTAGTGTCAAGATGTATTTAATGATAGCCATCATAATAATGGGGGGCACTAGAAATCTTGGGGAAAGTAGATGAGAATAATGAAGACTAATTATTGGTTTGGGACACTGAAGGGTTCTTTTGTTTGAAAATCAGGGGTCAAAGCTAAAAGACACGATTGCTAGTTGAACTAATATGTGAGACAGAACCCAGGGATATTTCAATGTGAAAGGGAAGGTGAATGGGTGGATTTGAAGGTCTGGGGTTGTTGTTGTTGCTGCTGCTGCTGTTGCTGCTGTTGTTATTTGCTTGTTTGTCTTTTTCTTCCATAGATGGCCATTTGCTCTTCAGCTGAGCCTAGACAGCCCTCATGATCCTGGTACCGCCATCCAAACAGCTGAGACTGCAGGTGTGTGCTATTGTGCCTCTGGATCTAGATTCTACTGCTGGTGGCTTGTCTCCTTATGGTTTAGAGTTAATCTCATCTGGGATGCCTTTTGAGCTCAAGGCTCAACACTGTGAACCCACCTTCACTCCATTCCACAGATCATATGCAGAGAAGAGAAGGCAAAACGGTTGCCTGGTGCAACATAAGAATAGATTTGGGGTTTCTTATGTCTAATGTCTGTTTTCTTTGAGATTCTTGGGAAAGGGATATAATTGATTTAACAAAGTGCTTGGGGGATACAAAAGTGGAAGGTGCTGAAAGTTCCAGTGAAGACAGAAAAGCAATACAAGAGCAAACAGAGATCAGGCACATAGGCAGGAAACAGCCAGACGTGCTTCAGATTAGAGAAAGCCAAGCCAAAACATCTGGGGAACAATAATCGGAAACAGATATTCTCCAAGTGAGAGCAATCTGGAAAGTAGTAATGTGGTGGGAAACCTGGGCAGTGCTGCTATGAAAAATGGGTTCTTGAAGGTTTGTGCAGCAGCCAAAACCGACTGTGAAGGGTTTGGAAGCCATAGCTGGGCTGAGTCCATTGTACTTCTGTAAGTGCTCAGATCTGAAACTGCACTTTCAGTCAATCCTTCCTGGCTGTGTCTAATGATCTCTCTAGATGGGAAGAACAGAGCTGATGCCCTGCAAAGGAAGAAAAGGGGGGATTCTGAGAAGTCCTCTCAGTTTAGAGCAGCTGAGTCTTGAGACTAACAGCTATAGTCTCCGGGCCAGTATAGGGCTATATCAGCACCAAGACTGTTTAACCGTCACGGCATGAATGTACCTGCAAGACCTCAGCCTCTAAGAGCTTCATTTTCTCTCTAAATACCGATTAGCTAAAATAATTACATATATGGTGTTGCAAAAATACAGAGAAGAGTACATGTAATATGCTTCTAACTCAACAAGCCGACAAAGTAGGCACATTTGTGGAATCTTAGCCCACTCAGGGCACTGAATGTCACCTTATTGCAGAAGTGGCACTCTTTCATTGTCATCTCTTTCTAGAAAGTCACCACTTATTCTTGCAAGGGTAGCCATTCAGCTGAATTCTAACAGCATATATCAGGAGTCTCATTGCGAACTTTATATAAATAGAATAATCATTGGCAATATCTTTGCCTAGCTGATTTGACTCTTCCTTAAATGTATGAGTTTAGCATGTATTGCATGTAGGTTACAGGTTCTTTTTATCCTCACTGCTGTATACTCCTGTGGCGTTACACCACATTTGATTTATGCATTTTGTTAGCAATGGCCTTTGGGTTGTTTCCTCGTGGGACTATCACCAGTAATCTTCTTGACTATTGGTCAACTTCTGCATACACATATTTTCTCCTCCTCCTCCTCCTCCTCCTCCTCCTCCTCCTCCTCCTCCTCCTCCTCCTCCTCCTCCTTCTTTCTTGGAGAGAAGATCATACTATATATCCCAGGCTGTCCTAAAACTTACAGCAGTCTTCCTGCCTCATCCTCCTGAGTGTTGGGATTACAGGTCTGCACCACCATGCCAGACTTATTTCCTTTAATCTTAGATAGCTTTAAAGAGTCTTAGCATAATTGTCTCTAAATTTCTTTTTATATACCCAAAGACCCACACGCTTAAGATGCACTTAGTTATTTTTTTCCTCTCTCCTACCTGGGGAAAAGTTTGAATCAACCAATTGCAATTATTAATTAGTATTCTCAGCTAAGATAGATGAGTATTTATTTACCTTTCCAGAAGCATTAGAAAGGCAAATAGAACACACAATGCTTCCAAGGATCCTTTGAGAAAAACCTTTGTTTGAAGTGTCCAATAGCTTTCTGTTCGGTGGCCCTGAAAGAGCAGGTTGAAGGCTGTCCATTTCACATGCCAGGGACGAGGCCTGGATGCCATTGCTGTCCAAGGAGAGAGAACAAAAGAAGGTCAAAACTGGGAGCTGCCACCACAGATGTCTTTTACAAATTCCTGAAAACCACCGGCAAACTCCTTCTTGACATGCTTTAACAGAAACATCTGATAGTTCTTCCCTCTCCACTAGAGACAATAGAGTTTTATTACCTGTTTGAGGTTCAGGTGCATATAGCACACAAATGTTAGGTGCCTATTTTCTGGCTCCTCTCAGTTCTTGGCTTAGACAACATTTATTTCCCAAGGAAGACCAAATGTGTCCTCCAGCTCCTATTTGGAAGAAGAGACACAAAGGGAAACTAAAATCAAGTTCAGCTTCTGACAGGTCATCCCGTTCTTCCAGGGCCAGCATTTCTCTTACAGCACATGTTTTCCTGAGGCAAACCAGATCCAACATGATGCATTATTTAGAGAACACATTTTGCATTAGTTTGACTGCCCAGGGCACTATTGATGTGGTGAACTAACGTTGCAATGGAAAATGAAAAAGAGAAACAAAACTTTCTTGCTTTGTTCAAATGTCTTTGTAATCTATCATAAAAAAATTAGATCCATAAATTAAGGCTTTGTCATCCTACTTTCTGTACTAAGAGGGGACTTGGGTTAACTTGAATAACAACAACAAAAGGACTTATCAGGTTATCAAAGACTTGAATTAACAGCCAAACAATAAGATCTCAGGCCCAGAAACCAGTGTGAAAATTTTGCCTGCTTTCTGTCTATGGGAAAAACCCATATAGTTTAGATTTGTGCTTGTGACTCAGTGACTCAGGACTGGCTGGCATGGGAGGAGGGTGAGGTAATGGGAGTGGGCTTACTTAGTCTCTGCTCCTTCTCTCCACATGAGAGGTGGGTCTGTTACCAGAAAAGGGGCCAAGTAGGTGCTGGCAGACAAAAGCAATAGCCTCATGCCACAAGGGTGACAGATGAAGCCATCACATCACTGAAGGGAACAGTACAAGAAACAAGGAAATGTGTCCTGATACGGAGGTAACTTCGGTAAGTGTGTTTCAGAAGTCCAGGATAAGTGACAGTTCCAGAAGTTGGAAGAGAGTTTACTTACTCACATGACATATCAAGGGGTAGGTTTGTTCACTGTGGCTACATGGCTTTCCTACTAAAATCACTGGGCTTCCTGTTACTTTCATAACATGCCCTCTTTCCTTCCTGTTGCTATGATGAAACTGCCGATGAAAAGCAACACAGCTTGTAACTGCAGGTTATCAAAGAACGGCAGGCAGGGTGTCAGGAACTGAAAAACAGCTGGTCACACCACATCCACACTCAAGAAGCAGAGAGAGAAGAGTGCACACAACCCCATGGCTCAACTCATTTCCTCTCACTGTGTACAGTTCAGAACCTGAATCCAGGCAATAGTGCAGTCCCTAGTATGCTAGGTCTCCCTATATCAATTAATATAATAAAGACATTCCTGCCCAGGCATGCCCTCAGGCTATGCATCTCTTGCTTATTCTCTCTTCCTGGGTAATCCTATATTATGTTTAGTTGACAAAACTAGCACAGTTATCAATAATATGAGGGTTCTTGGTGGTATGTATGGTCTGAACCTTTATGCCCCTGAAAGAATGTCTATGTTAAGACCCTAACCTCATGATATTTGTGGTGGGGGGCGCAGCCTTCAGAAGGTGACACCATCAAGAGGACCTAGCCTTTATTACTAATAGTACCCTTCGCCCTTCGCCTTGGATAGCTCTCTGGCTTCTTCTACCATGCGAGCCACAGCAAGAGACGTCTATCCATGAGCATAGGTCCTCATTAGACATAGAGCCTTCCATCACCAAATCTTGGTCTTCTAATTGTCTGGATCTATGAGAAACAAACCCATGCCATCTCGTTATTTTGTTATAGCATTTGAATGAATTAAGAAGGATAACCATTCCAGTGTGGTTGACCAGCTATACACTCTGGATATAATTTTTGCATATTTCTATGACACTGGACTGTAATTTTCCTTTGCCCTATTTTGCTATAGTAGCTCCCTCTGTTCTCAGTCCTTCACCAAACTGTATTGAGTTACACTTGTGTGACAGCCTTTATGGGAATATATGTGTTAGGGATGAGCCAATAGAGTAGACATAGCTCTGGGTTTTTGTTATACTTAGAATTTATCATGGAGGAGAGATAACAATTAGGTGACTTACTATGAGGTCTACCCTCAGCATATTACCATGGACTATAGCTACCATGTGGTATACCAGTTCTCTAGAGTTGACTCATTTCCCTGGGCCGAAACATTATGCCTCTTGACTGGTAAGCCCCTCTCCTTATAACTGTTCCCCAACCCCTCACTTAGACTAATATGTTAGGCTGTGTTCACTACAGCATTGTTTCTAATGTCCAAAATGTGGAAATAAACTAAATATTTTTAGATGGATGTATTCCATCTAAGATAAAAATATTCTAATGTGTGCATGCAATGAGATACTATTCAGCCTTGAAGAAGTCAGAAATTTTGCAATTTGTGACAATAGAGATGAAATTTAAAGACATTATACTAGGTGAAATTAGTAAGTAACAAATGCAAACACTCCCTGATTTCATGTATGACCTATGTAGCAAGGTTCTTAATAATCAAAAAATAACAGAATTTTTGTTCACACCAACCTTGGTGTGAACAGCTGGGTAGGAGCCTTAGTATAATGAACACAATAAATAAAAATAAAAGAGAAAACCCCACACACCTTAACAACATCAGTGCCAATTTCAATTAAAGTAGCGAACACCTATTAAAACTCTGCACATTATCGAAAATGCACCTGGCAAGGTGGTTCAGTGAGTGGAGACATCTGCCACCAAGCCTAATTACCTGAGTTTGATCCCCAGGACTAATGTGACAAAAGGAAAAATGAATCTCAAAAGTTCACTTCTACACATGTACCATGGTGCACACGGGTACACACACACATGTACGCAAGCACGCACGCACGCACGCACTCACACAGAGTAATAATAGAACTTTGCATATCTTTTTTCTGCTGGCTGTTTTTGAGGATGTCTTATAATATGATGTGTATTTAATAGAAAGATGTACATTTTCTGTATTGCCAAGGTAGGCTTCTCATATAAAAACTAACTTTCCATAAGGGACAGGACAGTCTTGACTTGATAGACTAGTTTACTTCTCTTGTTGGAGCTAAGGACTCCAGCACTACAATGTGGACTGGCTTCTTGTCTCCTCCGATTCCCTGTAAGCCATCACTATTTTCCATGTGCGGAAGAACCTGCATAATGAATTTGTCCATTTTCTTCTCTTAAATGCTAGTTAGCCAAATGTTTCTCTTCTGTCCCTGCTTTCCTGGTGGGTTTTGTTTGTTTGTTTGAACCATTTGGTTGCTGTCATAAATTATTGTCTGGCTACCAGACCTTACTTTATATTCTGCTAGTGCTGTGTCAGTTCTCTCTATGGGAAACCATGGGTCTCTGTCACTCTGCCAGATGCAGGTGGTATTAAAACGGCACCCCTAAGCCAGGTGTGGTGGCACATGCCTGTAATTTCAGAATCTGAGAGGTAGTGGCAAAGGCAGGTACATTTCTATGGATTTGAGGCCAGCCTGGTCTACAGAGCATGTTCCCACGCAGCCAGGGCTACATAGAGAGATCCTGCTTCAAAAAAACCAAACTAACCAAGCAACAGCAATAAAAATAACAAACCAAAATGCCACCCAAAGGAGCCACAGGTGTCCTAGGCCTTTTGATGCTTTGATGTGTTCGTTCACCCTGTATGAATTCTAACCTCAGAGTACTGAGATTTAGAATTTAGAAAGAAATAGTACTTCCTGAAAACCCTGACAATAAACTGTCCACAGACTTGACTGTCTGCAGGTTTTAAAGTGTTACAAGCATCTGAGCAGTTTCTTGCGCGGTTGAGATAGTCTGGAGGGGAGCCCATGCAAAGATCAGGGGAAGCATCCTTGGAGCAACTTCATATCCCTGCTTTAACCAAACGCATGCTTCGACAGCCTTTCTTGTTTCTTCCCAAGGGCAATCTCAATGTGGTTTTTGTTGTTGTTGTTGTTTCCAGAATGTAGTTTGTCTGGATCCTGGGTCCATGGTAGGTTAGGTAGGAAAGAATCGCTTTGTTCGAAGGGAAGCTTTTGGCTTTGAAAGGCTCATGCTTGGGAAAACATCAGAGTCTGTGATCCTTCATGTTCTGCCCAGTCCCAGGGTAAGCATAGCTGGCATTTGGCTTTGAGGTGTGGTGGGATGTCAAATGAGAGCCATAACCCCTCTCGGATCTGATTGGGGTACAAGAGCCTCCAGTCTGAGGGGGTTAATGAATGATTTGAGTGAGCACTGAGCTCCTCAAAACTGCAGGAGTAAAGGAAACGGTAGCTCTCGTGAAGAGGGGTCTTTAAGATCAGGGTAGAGTATAACAGAGAAGATTTTCTGTTTCCATAGGAGATAGATATTATTATGGGCAATAAGGAAAGGGGGAAAGGTTGTTTTTTTTTTCCCCCTGACTTACTTGGCTAGGCTTTTATAAAAATAAGTGTTATCTGCATGAAGAATAAAATCAGGGTGATTTGTTATTAAAACTATCCTTAAGATGCCAAACAATTGTTTGTAGATGGTGGTCAAAGAGCCAGATTATCTGCTCCTAGGGCTCGGTCTCCAAGGCTTTGAAATACTCTTGGCTGACTAATTCCCTGTGGACAATCTATATTAACAGGTGATATTTACTTTGCTATCAGCTTATGCAGCATTTTTGACACTTTATGGTACAATGTTACTTATGTCTCTGTTGTAGAGGATGTGAACGACAGGCTAAATGATTGAATCAAACTCCTACAACAAAAAAAAGCTGAGCTGGTGTTTGAATCTGCGTTAGAACCAAATACCTGATAAGACTTAGGCTGTGGCTGGTCAGCTCCCATTTCCTTGCCTCATTCTAAACCCCCAAGAGGAAGTGTGAGGAGCTTGGTAGCTCCCTGGCAGAGAGGGCAGGCCTCAGTGGAGTGTGAGTTGCTCCCAGATGCAGAACAGTATTTTGATGATATGGCTGTGACTCCCTGGAGTTATGTTTTGGCTTCTAGGCAGGAGTCAGGGGCTCTATCCACTCAGTTTGCAACCAGCCATAGTTGGGCTGTTTTTTCCTTTATTTATGGTTTGTGATCACTGCCAGCAATTTTTTTCCGAGGAGTGCATTTAAATATGCCACATTTGTATTACTTTATGTGGATGCTGGGTGAACAGTTATGATAAATCAAGTTTTAGGTGCCCTGTGGGGAAAGTGCTGATGGAGAAATACATTTGAAGAAAACTTTTCTCTTAGCAGTAGTTACTTGAGGAAACAGGCTCCATTTATCTTTCTGGGGCTTATGTGAGATGAATACAGACCACCCAGAATCATGGGTCTGCATATCAGAGGAAGAAAATGAGGACTGTGCTTAGCTCTGGGTTTCTTCAAGCATCTGTGCTGCATTATCGGAGCTCAGCTCCTACCTACTCTCTCCCTGCCCCCCAAGCTCTCCTCCTCACTTCTCAAGCCTGATAAACACTGCTTTCACCTTGACCTTTAAACACAGCCCTCCTGTAGCTGGAAGCCACTGTCTCAGAAACACCTTTGCCAAGCCTTTCTCGGCCCCCAATCTGAAGTACCCATGATAATGATATCTTATCACTGGTTCCCCTTCCTGACTCTGCTCGCCATTTGTAATTGGAAACTTATTTGTGTAATGCTTGTCTCCTTCCAAGTCTTAAAGTGTTCTTATATCCATTAGTGACTCGACAAGTGTCTTGCTCTGTGGAATGTATTATCAACATTTTCTGGAGGAGTGTATTCATCCTCGACTCTATAGGAACTTGCAAGTACATAGTTCCCATTCATAGCTCTCTCACGTTCTCTGTCCCTTTTTGGGGGAGGGGCATAACCTCACAGATACAAATACTTGAAATTCCCAATACTTACTATCATGGCTGACGGACAGAAATGTTTAAAGAAAATAAAATTGAATGGACCTTGCATGTTTTATACCTGCTCTTTAACAGTATGGAAGAAAATATTTCAGTTCAGTCTAGCTAGCATTTAAAGCACCCATTTATCCTGTAAGTTAGCTGCATCATAGAATCTGAAAGCAAGCTTTCTTTTTGTTGTTGTTACAGTATCACTTTTTAGTGTATCCATGTATCTTCTACTTGGGTTGATTCTATATAGATGGTTCTGAGGATATAAAACTTTGTTAGCTGACAGTTTCACAAGAAAGACACACAAGACAATAGTTACAATGTTGCAAATTCAGGATATAAAATACATATAGAGTAGAGCTGTAGCATTCACAGTGGAGGGGAACCTTGCTCCCCAGCCATGACTGTATCTGGAAACTTCAGAACTGGAATTGTAAAGATTTGGTGAGTCTAGTTGTAGATTTTGGGACCTGAGGAGGATGACGGAGTGTCTCAGTAGAAGGTGGATGCTGCTGAATCCTGAAGTGTGAGGCGGGGAACATGGACATAGAAAGTCTGGAAGGACAATCATAACTGATGGCAGAGGGCATCTAAGAAACTGTGGTCTTTGTGGTTTTCTCCATTGTCTATGGTCATTGTTGTTACTGGAGTTTTGATTTTGTTTTTGTTTTTATTTTCTCTTGAACATATACTGATCTACTGCTGAAGGTTTTCTTAGCTAGTGAAACTGAGGCTTCTGTTGCAGAATTCAGGAACATTTCAGATGCTAAAGTTGAATATTTCATTCATTCCTTCAAAGAATGTCTATTTACTCCCCCACTAAGTACTAGGAACTGAGTATAATTAGGTTCACACAGAGTTTACTCTCAACGAGATCAGTAGAATGAGGGGCAGACAGATGAACACAGGAGAAAACAAAAGCATCACGGTGTAAGTCAGCAATTCTCAAATATGTTATTCTTAGGATTCCTTTATTCTCCTGAATATTGTTGAAAAAATTAAAGTATTTTAATGAGACATATATGTCAATATTTATCATACTATACAGTATAAGAAGAAATGAGGAAGATTTACTAGCAGAAAATCATAACCTAATTAATGTTAACACAAATGCTACATATTTAATATTTCTAATAAAATTTAATGAGATGAACATTATTGTTTTATATGCCTTTGAGACTCTTTGTCTGACTCCATAGATGCTAGATTCTCAGGATAGCTGCTTCTACATTCAGTCAGCTGCAATATGCTACTTTGGTTGAAATACATGAAGTGATTCCGGTTTCCAGTTATGAAGCTGGAAGCAAGGGTTAGATTATTGTTACACTGTCCTCTGAATTGCCAAGTGGTAGTTTTTAAAGTTAGCTACAAGATGGGATCTGAAAACAATCAGGTTTTTTCTTTTAATCGGGTCACAGCCACAGTTGGTCTGTCTTATACTTTGGTGAATATTTTATCTTTGCTAATACCAGACATTGGTCCTGTGAAAAATACTGGCTTACAGAGAAACTAGAGGTGCATTTTATCATAAAACATCAAATCGTAGAAACATAATGGTATAAAATAAAGACATAATCCACTGGGAAAACCAGTAATATCATGTCCAAGGTCACAAGAAGACTCTCGAAGAAACAGGATGTAGCCAGGTTGATGGTAGTAAGTTTTCCATAATTTGAAATTTTGCTTGAAAATATAACTTTTGCCACCAACAAATACCAACAATTGTTTCTTTAGAGTGACAGGCTCATTTCATTCATTTTCCAGATCTGAACAACCATAGATTTTATGTACAAAAATGACATTCTATAAATAAAAAGAGTGATACAACTTCTAGACCAACCGCATGGATACTTTTCTTTAAGGTATGCATGGAAGAAAACCATGGCATCCCATCTGGATCAAGAGTTCTGTGTGCACTTCCCATTTTGCCAACCAGTTACAAAGTATGTTCTGAAGGGTCAAGTTTACTAAAGACATACTTTGTAATGACATCAAGTATGACTAGAACATATTTCCTGTTTTCCTACTTTTAACTTTATAGCATGTTTCTGAAGAACACAATAGCTACTGGCATGGTTGGTTCTGGTGTCATAGTCCAGGTCAACTTGCTGCCAGCTCCACACAGCATTCTGTTTGCAGCATCAGCACCACTGTCAACAAAATGACCTCATTATTCCACACTTTGAGCATCTCAGCACATCTTGGGTTCCAAGCATTCACATGAAAGACAATCCTCAGTAATGGTTAGTTGATGTTGCTGCTGGACAAACATAAACAAAGTGGTCATGTATGTAGACTCTCTCATGTATGAAGAAAATGTATCATTTTGAGGAATACATAGTAACTCAGCTTTTATGTTTCAATCTAGTTCTTTAATCCAACAAGGTATTATGTTGCTGGGTAGCAGCAGTTCTGTGAATTCTTTTTGTATAGAGCAGGGCATTCGTCAATTCAACTGTAGAAAGCCTTATTGTCTCTGGTCTTCTATAGGTTTCTCTGGCTAGTAAAATTTAATAGCTCTCCTTATAAGCTGCCTTTGGGGATTTCTTCAGTTCTACTTTAAAAGATGTAAGTAGTCATACAGATTATTACATTGAAAAATATAAGCAATCTTTAGCTTTTAGGAACTCATTACAGCTATGCATTAACTATTTCACTCCTTTATCTTTAAACTTGGAATCTTTGCATTTATTTTGATGAATTTAATTCACCCAAGGAGGGCAAATTAGTAACACCAATTTGTTTATGAATAGGGGATTTTTGTTTTTACTAGCAAGGGGTTCTGCCCATTTTCTCTAAATACACTTTGCATAAGTATTAAAAAATATTAGTTTGTGACAGTACAAGTCTGTCAATGTGTGTACCACCATAAACCCTCTTAGCAGACAGTGAAGGTCGGAATACTCCAGACTTTGGATTGTGTCGTGATTGAATCTCAAATGTCTTCCTCATGGGCTCATGTTTGGACCCTTAGTTCTTACCTAGTAGTGTTCTTTTAAGAAAGCTTGGGAGGTGAGACCTCACTGATAAAGTAACAGTACGCTAATGGGAGCAGGCCTTTCAATCCTTCCCCACCCCGTAACCCCCATCTAGCTGTATGCTTCATGGCCAGCACCGTGTTACCAGCCTCTGCCACAGGCTCCCGGGCCAAGAACTGATCTGACTGCCCACAATGCCATCCCCTGTGATAGACTTAGGTGAGAGCCTCTGAAACCAGGAGCCCAATTCTATTATCCCTCCCTTAGGTCATTTCTGTCAGGTTAGTCACAGCAATACAAAAGTAACACAAACTTGGATGGATTTTTTCCAGATCATGACAATATCCACATTTTCACCTGATTCTCCCTGAGCCCTAGTCTAGAGTGGAAGCAGTAGCTGTTAGCTCCAGAATGAAGCTAGATACCTCCTTAAGTGACCCGCCACTGGCCTAAGATATAGCAGACACTTAAAGCCCACTATGGTATTATCTACCTGCAGAGGAGGTTTTAATTGAAGTGACATGGACTATTAGGGCAAGAGAGATTTATAGGCTGGCTGCTCTGTAGTGGAAGTCCTATGGGCTTATGTTACAAGCCTGAGCTCACTTGCTAATTAACAGGGGAGCTGAATCAACATGCTAATGCTTTGATATACAGTAAAATTGAATTAGGAGCAATTCCTTTCTGGATGACAACTTTCTTGCCATAAGAACTATACTGCGTAGTTTAATTCCATCACAACAAAAAGATCACAAAATGGAGATAGGTAATAGGAGAGCTAAGCTAAGTGGGAGGGGACTGCCCCATCGCCAACACTCTAAAGCACTCTAGAGATTTCAACTTTTCCTCTAAAGGAAAATGATTTGCTAACACTTGCCCCTTGCCTTTCCCCCACTTACCTTTCTCTTCTCCCAGCTTTCTACCTCTTCCTCTTCTACTTCTACCTTTTGTTCTCCTTTTTCTTCTTTTGGCCAACACCTCTCTTGTCTTTAGTGTGGATAGGAACTATTATTCTGGAAAGGCTGAAGTGCAGTTTAATGATTGAATGCATCTAGAGCATATCTGAGGCTCCAAATTTGGCTCCTAGAGTTGGAAAAAAATGTAATGGCTGTTATTTAAAAATATTTAGTGGTATTAAAGTCAATTTTTCTAATAAATAATACTACCAACCTTAAGACTATTCTTTGAATGTAATGGAAATCTACTGCAGTTCATCAAAAACTTTAGCATTTAACACATCTGAGAGTTTTATAAATTGAAATTTTGAATGCAAATTTAAAAAAAAAAAAAAAAACTCTGAAGTTGGAATGCATTTTGGCAGAACACTGCTGCTGTCCCTGTTCTTACTGAGCCCATCCTGTCCACGAAATGCACCAAAGGGTGTAGTCACAGCTGCACACCCAGATTATTTTTCTTTGAAGCATTCAAATATCACAGACTGCAAACCCTCACCACCAAGCTGGCATTTATAGAGTCTTATTTTAAACATGTATAGTTCAGCAACCCTACCAGCCCAATCCTCCACCCATCAATTTCTCCTGCCTGAAATTTGTAACTGACCCCTCTGGCCCCACCATTACTGCCTTTTCCCACCTGGCAAACAGTCTCACTGAATTCTGGGTGGCTGGTATTCACCAGACTTCTATACAACTGCTCCTGTTGAAAATGGCACCAAGTTAGGTAAAGAACAAAGACTTGCTGGCTTCAAAGGAGAACCTCCAGTTTCTGCACAGAAGGGGTTTCACACCATTTCAGTTAACAACAACCGCCACCTCAGGGCAAGAAAAGCCTCCCACCCACCCCTTACTACAAAGAAATGCCAAACAAGCAGCCTTCAGCCTTCACTTTCTTTCTCTTGTGTGCTTAGCACAAAACCTGAACAGGACAACAGTTCTGTAATAATCATTTGGACCATGACTGCTGCTTGTTACACTTCTTCTGCCTTATATATCTCAGCGATTTTTGTAGCTCTGATGTTCTTTTCTCACCCAGGCTTAGAGAAGTGCTGTGGATTGCACATGTATGTGCAAAACACACACACACACACACACACACACACACACACACACACTGGAATTGGAATTGGTTGACTAAAAGAAGATTCTGGTAACTTCTTGAAAATTACAGGATGAGTCATAAATTTCTTCTTTTTCTTCTTCTTCTTCTTCTTCTTCTTCTTCTTCTTCTTCTTCTTCTT
>JADRCH010000303.1:748971-888420 GCA_019843965.1 Rhynchomys soricoides | reverse complement strand
TTCTTCTTCTTCTTCTTCTTCTTCTTCTTCTTCTTCTTCTTCTTCTTCTTCTTCTTCTTTTTCCTCCTCCTCCTCCTCCTCTTCCTCCTCCTCCTCCTCCTCCTCTTCTTCTTCTTCTTCTTCTTCCTCCCCTCTCTCTTTCACTCTCTCCCCTCCCCATTCCAGTCAGCTGCTGAAATGAACCTTTGTCTTAACTGCTATGGTAGAGAGAGAATGAACACATTTTAAAAATTACAAGTGTATGTTCAATGTTACCTTTCCTTATTCCTAAACTCAAAGAAGAAAGCGAGAAGTTGTTTCCAGCTTATTATAGCCCTGATTTCAAAAGAGAAGGAGGCAGAGTCCTGTGTGGCACATAGCCGATGACGTTGAGTCTGCTATGTTTCCGTTCTTGTTTCTCCTTTATAGTGAATCCCTTCCTCAGGCTCTCATGCCCCTTCTTCCCTTCATCCCAAATATTCAGGCCTTTTCTACACCCTCTCTAACCTCTATCCCCTCCTGGTTTCAGTTATTCCAGAGGTGGACAGGCTTAGGCTCAGCCAAAGTTCTTTGCCGTCTTTTCAGCCACACCAGTTGGTGATGGAAATCTGGCACTGGGAGATGAGGCCATCTGTGGTGATGGTGACATTTAAACCTATTTACCTCCCTGGAAAGTTGGTCAAAGCCTCTCTTTCTCTGTACTCAGTGAGGCTGAAGATTACAAACACACTGGGATTAAAGCTATGAGATGAAGTTTGGGGCAAACAAAACCTTCTCGAAAGACAGAGCAGCTATTAGCTGCAAGTGATAAGCAGATATCCAATGTCTGGAGCAATAACAAGGAACACTCCTGCCCCAACCGACTCTGCAATGGAAGAAGGCAGCCAATTGGCTGAGTTACAGGCTGGATTTTGGGTACCAGTGATGAAAAGGAGAACCTGTCATTTCTTTGTTGAATGCCCTTGAAATAATTCTGGCTGCATTTTGTGGCTTGCAAGGTACATGAAATTCTCCTATTCGGAGAACTGTTCTTGGGTTTAGTTAATGAGCTGCAGAAGAAAAGGACCACACTTTTGACCTCCAAATAGGACCCCACAGCTTGACCAATTACCTAAACCACAACACTGGAGTCCAAAGGGCTTTGGTTGTTTCCCAAACCCAGCCAAGCCTCCAGGCTGCTAGTGAGGCTATTCAGAGAGGCATGAAGTAAGCTCCAGAGCAATGCCAATTGCGTTCGACAATGGTAGCACCCCTGGGTAGAGGCCAATTCACCATGAAGCTGCTAAAGCCGTTAGGCCTCTGTTGAGGCCCTTAGAGAGATCCCAGCAATGTGTTCACGGTTGCATTTCTGTTGCAAAATTTACAAAAGTGGGTTATTTAAGATGCAGTGAGTTCATTGCTGTCTTCAGTTCAGCTTGCCTTCTGCTGAATTTCTCCTATTGTATGGGGTTGGAGAGATCTAAGGTGACTTAGAGATGGGTTTAATTTTGGCTTAGTGGGAAAGATTTATGAGAATTAAAGTCAATTCTGTATATGGCTGCTTTATTCTTGGCTATCTTGCTATAGAAATGGCTCTAGGTCCATGTCCATAGCCGACCATGTTTGCTTACCTGGCAATGTAACAATGAACTGGACTGTAAAACAGTCCCAGGGTGCTTGTACACATGGGGAGCTGGAGGGAAGTGGAGGACAGCCAAGGCTTAAAGTGTCTGAAGCCTGAGACCTGTTTCTAGAGTGAGTACAACAGCCACCTTATTAGTAAGGTTATTATAAAGATTATATAGAATACAGTGTGTGGCAGTGCTAACCACTGCTTGGGTGGCAGGAGAGGTTATTCTTCCTTCTTACTGAAGAATCTGAGATATCACTAGGAAAAGTTGATATTAGACTCCTTGCCGATTATGACTCTGGAAATATACTTTTTAAAATGACCTTCTTATTGTCCAGGTTGTGAGAAGAAAATTGAAGATTCCGGTATTTGGATAGCAAATGATAGTCATTTCTCCCATTCTAAATGAATAAAACGTCTCAAAACACCAAGCAAGGTTTGGAGGCTTACCTACAATCTTGACATTTGGGAGGTGGAGGTGGGAGGTAGGAGGATTGCAGCGTGTTCCAGACCACATGGACCACAGAGTGAGACTCTGTTTGAAAGAATTTTTAAAAAACATCTTTGAGATGCCTTACAGCGACATTTATAGTAAGAATAAGGACCCCCTCCCCTAAATGTCACTGTCAGAGGCAAAGTCCATCTGATACTATTAAATAGCTCTCTGCTTCATTGATTGCACAGTTCTCTGAAAATAGAGAGAGTGAGTGACTTCGAGTTTAATAATATATGGTGCCTGTCTGGGGACATAGGTGCTCAACAATGACTAATACTCCTCTCTGATTGCTCTTTTTATTGGTCCTTCATACATGGCCTCTATTCAGTCTGAGTTTTAAAGATGAAGTTGAAATAGACCCACTTATTCTCCATTTGGTATCATTTCTAAAGTAATGGCTGAAATCATCTCTAACTGGGGAGATTTTTTTAAAAAATGACACCTTGAACATTTTTGTCAGTTAATAAGCAATAGGCTGGCTGGAAACAAAGGCCATGTATGCCTCTCTCCTGCCTAGCCCACATTCCATTTCTCTCTCTCTCTCTCTCTCTCTCTCTCTCTCTCTCTCACACACACACACACACACACACACACACACACACACACACACACTCTAAAAGATAAAAGGTGCCTCATTTAACTGAAAGCCAATTTCCCCACACTGGACAGCCCCATCTTCCTCCCTTTCATCCCACATCACCTTGGTGAAACTTCAAGAATGTGCCCATACACAAAAGAGACCTCTCTTCTGGGAGGCTGCACCCTTGGGGCCCCAGCAGGTTTGCCAGGCCAGTTATAGTTCAGGGATCTTAACTGTGATTCAAAACATCAGACATATTGCCATATAGGCTACTAAGTATGAACACCTATGGGTGGTGGATGGCAGGGAGAAAGAGAGAGAGAGAGAAGAACCCACATACACCACAAATGGCTTTTCCCATTTGCACCCACCCAGCCAAGGGAGTAAGGAAATAATTCCTCTTTTGTCTGCCAGCTGGCTTTCAAAGCCATTGGGATGAGCCTGCTGGACCTGTCTGGGAAGCTTGTTAAACTGTACCGAGTAAGTCAGGAAGAGGGAGGGGTTAGGGGAAAGATTAAAGGGCGAATAACAATCCGTGTGAGGCAGTGGCCCCACTCTGAAGAAGCAGATGATCTAAGGAAAGGAAGAGTATCCCTCTCAGACCAGAGACTGCCTGCAAAATGCAAATGACCTGCTCACAGCTGCCTCTGGCAGACAGCCACCCTCCTCCCAGGGAATAAAGTGAGAGCAACAATTCCCTCCTGAACCCCCAAGCTTAGAGACTTCAAACAAGAAGAAAGAAACCTGACATGCTCTTCTCCCTGCATATCCCAGGGACTCATCCAGCCCCCAAATTGTGCAGATGACCTCATCATCCGCAGCTGTGTGTTCCAGCCACCCCCCTTCAATCCCAGAGAATCACATCTGGCGTGGAGCTTTGGTACCTGGGGCTGACCATAACTGGCTTTCAATCACATGATGCAGCCAAGGGGCAGTCTTTGCAATGTTTCTGAGTAATGAACGGCCTTGGTTTCTTGCAAGGGGAGGACAGTAAGGCCAGGGCTGGGTACCTTTTCAGTTTTCATCTTTACATTCATGTGCAGTTATAGACATAGCCTTAGAAATAATGTTCAGTCTCTTTGAATCAGTTCTGCCTCTGTTTTATTATGGTTGAGCTAACACTTATGAATGTGGCATGGATAATGGCCAGATCAACAGACCCCGCTTAGGAGTATGCTTGAGGAATCATGTAGTTCATGTAGTTTGTAAGAAAACAGTGAAGTAGTGTAAGAGCCATCCTCAGTGGACTACGGTTAATTAATTTACAGCACATATAATTGATTAAAGAGTATTATTGAACATATAAAGAACTATCGTACATTGAGAGAAAAGGGCAATCAATAAAAAACTGAATCGAGTTGGCACAAGAAGTCCAAATGATTATTAAATATGTAAAAGTTTCCTAAAATGTAGACATCAGATAAAATAAATTAAAATCTGAATAAAGCCCACTATCAGGTGTTTACTGTACCAGATTTTTACTTACTTACTCTGTTCTCTTCTTTATTTTTAGGTTGTGGTTTCACTATTCTTACTGTTTGCCCAGGCTGATCTGAAAGCCATGAGACTACTGCTTCAGCTTCCTGAGTGCTGGGGTTACAGGCATGTGGCATGGTGCCTGAGTGGTGCTAAATGTTTTTGAGGGTGTGGAATATCAGGAATTCTCAAATTCTTACTGGAACTTAGGACCATTTTGGCAAAAGTATCTATTATGGAAACATACATCTTATACACCAGGAGGAGTGATCTGTATATAATATAGATTCATGTTCCTAGAAAACTTATACTCAGGATGTATGTGTGTGTGTGTGTGTGTGTGTGAGAGAGAGAGAGAGAGAGAGTTTTATGTGAACCTGACAAGCTAGAGTTATTTGAGGAGAGAGATTCTCAATTAAGAAAAGGCCTTCACAAGATTAGCCTGTGGGGAAGTCTATACAATTTCTTGGTTGATGTGAGAGGGCTCAGCCCACTATGGGTAGTGCCACCTCTGGAGAGGTGGTCCTGAGTTATATAGGAAAGTAGGTTGAGCAAAGCCATGAGGAACAAGCCAGTAAGCAGTGTTTCATGGCATCTGCTTCAGTTCCTGACTCCTCTTCTTGCCCTGACTTCCCTGAGTAATAGGGAGTGACCTGAACATTGCAAAATAAAACAAACCCTGTGTGTTTACTCCTTGTGGTGCATACCTGTAACCTCAGATATTGAGCAAGCTGAAGCATAATCAGGAGGATCACAAGTTCAAGGCCTGCCTGGGATAATGTTAGTTCATGGGTAGCTTGGGCAACTTAGTGAAACCTTATCTTAGAGACCAAGAGCAAAGGATGTGATCAGTGAGTGGCCGTACTTTCTTCCTGTATGAGGCACCAGGCTCAAATTCTAGCACTGAAACAAACAAATGAAATATAAAACAGGATACATATAGACACGTTAAGTTACCTGGTTAAAGCTTATCGATATGTTTTGGGGAAGAAAGCTGAGACACAAGGAACATACTTATTACCTCATGAATAAACTTTAACAAAGAAAGGAAGTTGGTGATGTAGGGATGGCTACACAGGTGTAAGGCTGTAAGGGAACAGGGAGGGGCTGACTATCTTGGAATGTTGGTGAAGAGTGGTTGTGATGAGAAAGTCTCTCCTAAAGCATCATTGGTCTCAGTCTTGTTCTAGGTGTTTGCTGTTTGCTTTGTGCGTCTTTCCAATGCAGATGATATTTAACAACAAAGTAGAAGTTAATAAAAATCACAGAACTGTAGTGAGAAGAAACTGTGTGAGAGAAGGCACTAGACTGTTGACCAGGAGCAGAATCTGGCAAAACCCGAAAAGAACAACAAAACATTGTTAACTGTACAGTCCATATGTTGGAGTTTTCAGAGGAGGCTTTATGAAAGAGTATTAGCCTTGATTTAAAATATTTAATCTCATTGTAACCTTCAATACGTTGTTTTAAATGTAGAAATGCTTTGAATAAGATTGATTTCCCTTTGAATAAGAGAAATCAAAGGAGAACAAGCAGATTAGCATGGAAAAGAAAGAGGAATGTGTGTGCACTCAGACCAAAGAATTCTGAGGTGTGGCATGGCTGTAAGAGTGTGAGCCGCTACATAGCACAAAAATACTTTCTTTAAAAAGAAATTTTATTTATTTATTTATTTATTTATTTATTTATTTATTTATTGTGCATGCACATGTCTCTCTATCTGTATGTAGTACCCGAAGAGCCAGAAAAGGGAATCGGATCCTCTGGAGTTGGAGTTACAGGCATATATAAAAATGATTATCAATATTCTGTACATACTAATTAATGCTGGAACCTCATACGGCAGCAGTTATTCCTTAACCATCTGGTTCCCAAATAACCACACAGAGACTTTTTACTATTTCAAAGCTTAGGCCTTAGCTGGGCAGACTCTCAACTAGCTCATCTAAGTTAACCTGACCATCTAGCCTCATCAAGGCACGGGGCTAGCTATACCTTCCAGGCCGTAGTTATGTTTATCTCTTCTGCTGTCTCCTGGCTAAAGGCGTCCTCTTTCTTCTTCCCAGAGAGCCTTTCTCCCTCCCAGGAAGTCCCGCCCATCTCTCTCTACTGCAGAATCACAGGCGTTAGCATTTTATTAACCAATTAGCTTGGAGAGCAAGGTTTGCACATCAAAAGTTGGTGTACGGAAGAATTAGTCCTCTTGGTGCAGCCCTATCTAGGCTCCATTGTCATTATATTCTTGCTGCTTTTGATTTTTCCCCCCCACATATCTTCAAAAATCGTTTTGCCACACTACAAAATAAAAGCAGACAAAACCAAACCCTCAACCCCTCTTCCTTTCCTTTTCCCTCCCCCCCTCCCCTCCCCTCCCCTCCCTTCCCTTCTCCCTTCCTCCCATTTTCCATTTTCTGTTCCTTTTTTTTCTGTGCTAAGGGGTCACATCTAGACTCCTATACATGCTAGACAAGCGCTCTAGAACTAAGTTACATTACTGTCGCTTCCTCCCTTTTTCCTTTTTGAAACAGAATCTATGTAGCTCAAGTTGTCCTCAAACTCAAGGCCCTCCTACTCCACCACGGGAATGCTGGGATTTATAGGTACGTGCCACCACACCCAGTTTATTTCATGTGTTTTCCTACTGTTTATGTGTATATATGTATATGTATGTGTGTGTATTTTCAACATCTCAATATTTATCATTTTAAACTTCCTTATTTATCACCTTTAGCATCTAGCGTTAATTCTAAAACTGAATTTAAAAAATATTTGTTTATATATTATCAAAAGATCAGTTGCATTTTGATTGAGGGAGGTCAGATGGGGTTTAAAAATACATTACTTCTTTTCTATTACTTCCACATTCTGCCACTGAGTTGCCAGATACTGTTTTGGCTTGTGCGAGTTCTCAAGTCTACTGGACCTTTGCTTCTCTGTATATGCTTTACTGGGCAGAGAGGATATCCCAGAGCACTGGATCTAGGCCCCATTTGTAGCAGAAGTATATTCACTGACTAATAAGTAATCAAATTTAAAGGTTTAATTTGTGTCTTAGTGTTGCACAGGGTTATTGCTTTCTTTATTTCAAACATATTGCCCCCCCCCACACACACCTTAAGTTGCTGTATGAATGCAATGTCTACATGTCTGTTATTGATGGTACCTTTTGCAAGGTATATTCAGTAAACAAGGCATGCTTATGCCCTGCCACCTGCTATTGGAGCCTTTTGTCAGGTTAAACTCCATCAGAGATCCTGCTACTTTTACTTAATTCTAACTTTATCCTTTTTATGATAATCAAATGTCAATTGCCCAAGGCCAGGGATGGAAAAGTACTGTAGAATGTGCCTAGGGGTTTCTGAAGTAAAAGATTGGGTAATTTATATTTTTAATATAAGTGATTTAGAGCCTGCGGCTTTGATCTAATTAAGTCAAAAATCAAATTAGCTGAAGATAAAATGAAGATGGAATGGAGAGGAATCTTCCTGGCTCTCGTTTTCTAAAAGAGGTTTGTTGGAGAGCAGGCATTTCTGTCCTTGGCTGCACACTGGTATTAGTTGAGCAGCTTCTACTAGTGCAGATGGCGAGGATCCTACCCTGTAGACTTCAGGGTAACTGGCATGCTCATTTTTCCAGATACCAGACAATTCCAACTCGCCTCACATGGTTTTAATATGCACTTGTGGTTGAAAATGACATAGTTTTTAATACTCAGTGAACTAAATATCATCCAGGAGACTAATCTAAAAGTGGAGACTCCAGAGCTCTAGCTCTATACCTCCTGGTACATGGATTAGAGTCAAGTTTAGGGATCTGCACTCCTCACACATACCCACAGGATGTGTTCTACACAAAAATGTGGCTCTCTGATACACATGGTCCCATCTTCACCCCACCATATGATATTAACTCAGTTCTTGCAATAAATTCCATGTACACATATCTTTTTCCAGCTTGAAACATTCTCAGAGGGGCTTCCAGGTCCTCTCCTGCTCTAGCTGTTAGTCATCATCTTGACTTTTTCAGATACCCAATTCTAGCTACTTCCTATGTGTGCAGTATGTCCTTTCCAGAATTGACTTGTGCCCTCTTTGATATTGTTTGCTTAAGTAATTACCTCTCTCTTCAAAAGCCTTTCTTTACTCCCTTTACCCACCCACATCCTGCCCTCCAGCAGCTAGAATGCTAGGACTTCCAACCTGATCCTTTCATATTAACATTGTTGATATGTTGTTCCCCTGTGTGCCTCATGTTCGCTTTGCTTCTTACTTGGATTTTGCTTTGGTTGGTTGATCCTGAGGTGTGGAAAACTAAACTGATCATTTTTCTCTATAAATGGCACACACTGTCTCCATTGATGAATCTATGTGTGTTGGCATCAGGACCACCAAACCAGTGACGTCATACCCAGGTGACCCACCCACCTGTTGCCAAGGCAACAGCCACCATAGTCCCAGAATCCCCTTGGCCCACAGCCCACCTTTACTTGTGGCTATGTCACTCTCCATATATAAATGGAAGATCCCTCTGATTTCTCTCTCTCTTTTCCCTTTCTCTTCTCGCTGCTACCTTACCCCCTCCTCTAATACCCCCATCCCCCACCCACGTGGAGCTGTTTGGCCTGGTATGGTTTCTGGAGCTGTGCGATCTCCTCTGACCATCTCCACAGATCATAATGCCGCTCATACCAGACAAGATCATTTTATATTACAACATTGGTGCCATCTAGACTCCAGGAATTTCAACACAGGTTGCTGCAGGGTCTGGGCAAGCCAGGACCTTGAGTGACCTTGTAGCCATCACTGCTGCCAGAGGACTGATGTCTCATGGACTGCCACTACTGCCATCACAACCCCTCCCCCCACCCCCCCCCCCCAGCTTTCATCCACCACAGGGATTTCCCTTGCCACTGCTGCCACACTGCTGTTGCTAAGCCACTGCTGCCAGGCTTACAAACTTTCACCATGTGGCACCACACCAAACAAACAGTTCCATGCCTCCTACTATCTGACTGCCCTGGCGGCAAACACACACCAGCATTTTGATTGGTAAGAGTTTCTCCAATCGGCAGAGCCTGGATGCCCAGGTAGTGTCTGGCCAACTCTTTCTGGGCTGAAGGGTTAGCATTTCACTGCCCCAGTCCCTATGACTGACCTCCTAGCTGACCTTCAAGTTAGGACCTAGCTCTTGGGTGTCCTTCCCTCTCGAAAGCAGTTCATACCCCCCCTCCACCCTCAGCTGTTAAAAATCCTAATACTAGGTTGAATTGCTTTCTGGCAGTTTCCAGGAAATTGCCAGCCGCAGCTCCTAGAATTCTCATGACAACTTGAATTTCTAGCTTAACTGACCTCTGGTTACTGAACTTATTCTCTAGGACACCGGCACCAATAGTTCAGTAACATCCCCCAACACCCAATGGGTACTAAATGGTCTTTGAACATACCTCCAGGAACCCCACTGGGATGTCTTCTGGCAAACCTCAAATCTCTTAAATTAACACCTGATACACCTCTGCAATAAGGTTTGGATTCAGTACTCTTTAGAAAATAGTTCCAAATGGCCAGCTAATGGCACGTTAGACACGATCGTTTTAAAAGATCTCCATACTTATTGCCAGCAGTTCGGTAAATGGAAGGAAATCCCATACATCCAAACTTTCATATATCTTTGCTCTCATCCCTCTATGTGTTCTTCTTGTTCTCCATCTCAACTTCTCTTAGCCATGAAACCTATTCCTCTGCCACTAGATGACTCCACAACCCTAGACCCAGCTAAGGAACCTCCTCTCTTCTGCCGCAGACCTGCTTCCATGCTGCCTTCCGCACAACCTAAAACCCAAACTGCTGTCTCAGTTTCTCCTTCTCACCAGGAGACCCAAACTGCTGTCTCAGTTTCTCCTTCTCACCAGGAGACCCCAGGGCCTACTAGCTCGACCTCTCCCGACTCCTCCCCTCCTTCTGAGCCAGCTGCAGGTCGCTCCAATCGTCTTGCATTGGCACCGACTTTCACCCCTCCTATCACGAGTTCTAAGGCCACAGCCACACCCCCAATTCCTTCTCCTCCAGAGACATCTGAGCCAGCACCAGTCCTTCCTCTAAGGGAAGTGGCTGGAGTTGATGGTCTAGTCAGAGTACATGTCCTGTTCTTGCTGACTGAACTTTCTTAACTAGAAAAAAGACTGGGTTTGTATACTTGTAACTCTCCCAGCTTTATTAAAGAGTTCCAGTACATCACTCAATCTTATAGCTTGACTTTCCATGATGTTCATATGATTCTTACTAGTAATTTACTTCTGAAGAACGCAAGCAAGTTTGGGAAGCAGCAAAAGCACATGCAGATGAAATTCACCAAACAGATATTACATATCCAATCGGATCTGAGGCAGTGCCTGACCAGGATCCTCGATGGAATTACAATTGCGCAGGTAGTATCTTAGCCAGAGACAGGTTTATTACATGCCTTCTGGCTGGCCTAAGAAAGTCAGCCTTAAAGCCAGTAAATTTTCAAAAACTCCAAGAGGTTGTCCAGAACAAACAGGAGAACACACCCCAAATTTTAGAACGCCTCACAAGGGCTCTACTGCAATACACTAATTTAGATCCTGAAAACCCAGAAGCCTCTCAGGTGGACCCTCGAGTTTGGGTTGTCCAGAACTCCTCTGTTGGTAAACATCATTCTCCCATTGTCATCCAGTTACTGGACTCTACCAGTTCCTGTTACAGGATTACCAGCCGCTGCCCACAGGAGAGCTGCTGTCCACAGAGGAACCTGATGCAAATGTTTACCAGGTGGACCCTGGTGGTGAAAGTCAGCTACACCCAAAATTAACAAAGTCCCTACACAGCAGGAAGCAGTTTAAGAGGCACAAAGCCCTGATTCCCTTTTCACCATAAGCTTCCCCCTCCCTTTTTTCTCCTTCTTTTTATAATAATAAGAAGGGAGGTATGTTGGCATCAGGACCACCAAACCGGTGAGGTCACACCCAGGTGACAACACAACCCGCCCACCTGTTGCCAAGGCAACAGCCACCATATTCCCAGAATCCACTTGGCCCACTGCCCACCTTTACCTGTGGCTATGTCACTCCATATACAAACGGAAGACCCCTCTGATCTCTCTCTCTTTTCCTTTTCTCTTCTTGCTGCTACCTTGCCCCCTGCTTCTAATACCCCCTTCTCCACGTGGAACTGTTTGGCCTGATGTGGTTTCTGGAGCCTTGCGATCCCTGCTGACCATCCCTGCCTATCAAAAAGTCACTCATATCCACCCAGATCATTTTTTATAACAACTTGTACTCGTGTACTCTCTCAGTTTGAATTCTGACATACCCTACAGGCTCATAGTCTATCTGATGCTATTTTAAAAGGCATGGAGCCTTTAGGAGCTGTGAATTGACAGGCAGAAGTAAGTCACTAAGAGTGGGCCTTTGAAGGCTGTGTTTGCCTCTGGCTCCCGCCTGCATGCTCTGCTTCTAGGTCAGCCATGACATGAACAGCCCCTCTGCCTCATGCTCCTGCTGCCTTGAGGGAGCTGCTCTGTTCTACCCGTAGCCTATGAAATGGAATACTTCTGAGATTTTGAGCAAAAACTGAACCTTTCCTTCCTTTAAGTTGTTTCTCTCATGAATTTGGTCACAGTAAAGGGTCTTCTCTTACAGCAGACCATGCTTGGTGCTGGAGAGATGGCCTGACAGTTAAAAATCACTTGTTAATCTTTCAGAGGGCCTGGCTTTGACTCCCAGCATGCACATGGCAGCTTACAACTGGATATAGCTCCAGTTTCAGGTGTTCCATGCCTTCTTCTGGCCTCCTAGGTTATCATACATGCACGTGGTACATAAACATGAAGGCAAAACACCCAGACACATAAAATAAAATAATCAAAAGTAGGTCATGCTGCCTCAAATGTCCACACTTTTGCTTTATGCAGATGCTCCCATGTTTTGCCCTGCCCTGTCTTTTCCTTTTCACCTTGTTTGTGATCTCTGTGTGCTGATGAAAGTAAATCAAATTCATAGCTTCTGTCTGTCTCACAGTATTGTTTAGGGTCCACTTACCAGTACATCTTACTCATCTGGTTCTCTTTTCGTGGATGCCCAATTTGCCCATAACTCTCACCTGTCACTGGAGACCACACTGGATATTCTCTTACATAACTACTGATGGGTTTATGTGATTTTTCCTCCTGAAATACATACCAAATGTATAGGAAGCCCTTGGTATAGGACATGTTCTCTGGCTGGCTATGTAGTCTGAACTCCCTTTTTGTCTCAGCTGCTTACCTCGTATAACTTGGCAGTCCTTGGGAGGAACTGTGCTCCCTTAGATTACTCCAGCAAAGGAAGACAAGGGTTTTGATTCGACACATTACAGTAAAAGGCAGGTCAGGATATTGGGGTTATAAGAGATTTAACAGAACTGCTTTGAGATTTAAAATCAGTTATTCATCTATCCACCAGAATAATGTGTATAAAAGTAATTTACTTACTGAAAAGATTACCAAGTATTTGCAAACTAACGACAACAGTAGATATTTTCCCAAGTGGAACTGAGAGAACCAAAGGTTTATTCTGTATAAGAATATAAGTGGTGTAGAAAACATGATGCCTAAGGCTGGTTAAGCCAACCTTATGACCTAAAAAGTACTCAGTTGGAAATTAAAAAAAAAACAAAGAGAGTGTATATGCATATTTCCTGCAGATGTACGCATGCCACAGCACACATGTACAGGTCAGACAACTTTCAGGAGTTGGTTCCACCATATGAGTTCCAGGGATGGAACTCAGGGTGCGGGACAGAACAGAAAGCCCAACAAACAAACACCAGAACACCACTGAGTCCTTCAGATGGAGAATTTGGCTGTTGTAGAACAACGTTCTAAAGCAAGCATAGAAGACTGGAGGGCTGTGCTGGGCAGGAGTCAACATAGAAGACCACAGAAAGGAGGGGGTGTGCTGGGCAGGAGTCAACATAGAAGACCACAGAGAGGAGGGCTGTGCTGGGCAGGAGTCAGTATAGAAGACCACAGAGAGGAGGGGTGTGCTGGGCAGGAGTCAGTATAGAAGACCACAGAGAGGAGGGGTGTGCTGGAAAACTACAGAGAGGAGTGGGTATGCTGGAAGACTACAGAGAGGAGTGGGTGTGCTGAGCAGGATCTGCTTTTGGAGAGTGAGGTCCTTGAAAAACAGCACAGAAAAATCATGACGTCATGTAAGTACTGCACTACACACTGCACACACCCCATCCAGACCTTACCAGCTTCCTTTAAACACAAAACTGTCAAGGCTTAGAGAATTTGAGCAATTAAACCTCAAATCATGCAAGTAATAAGTAGCAAAGCTAGTACTTGAATCGAATGGTTTATTGTGATGTTTTAAGTGCCTGATATTTGGCTTATAACTAGTGCAGAAAGAAACTTATGTTTAGAATTGTGTGGGCCAAGTTGAATTTCTAAAATTGTTGAACATGCCAGGCATCTACATTTTATAAAGACCCGAGTGAAAAAGGGCACACTATGTGACATACATTAGAGACTTTATGAACGTCCCTTCCCTTTTGGAGCTCTTCTTCCTACTTCAGGCACAGGTTAGGGATTCTTACATATATTGAATAAATGTAATATGGGATTAAAGGTTTTCAGTTATTACCTGAAGTTTCACCTAGTTCAACGGTAGGGCCAAGATCTAAAAATGCATGGGGGCACGTATTTAAGAGGAAGGGACACTAGAATGATTGCTTTGACAAACCAAAGGCAAATCTGGTCTATTTGGGGTATACCCCAGGAAGGCTCTGGCTGCTGCTCTTTCTGAGCAATCTGTGTGTTACCTGCCCGATCTCTGGAGATGGAGAGAATAGGATATGGTTGGGATGATCTGAAACTAACTCACTTCTCTCCTTTCCTCAAGCCTCATGCAGAGAGTGTTGTGGGTTCACAAAGCTAAGAATCAGTGTTAACTCTCCCAGGAAACTGCTAGAGAGGAAATTAATTAACCCCTGCCAAGGCTTCCCAGCTGTGGGCAGGAATTAAGCTGTCATCCTTCTTGGATGCTTGGATCAGACCTGCTTTGGTTGGCTCAGCCTCTGAATGAACAACCGTTTCTTCTCCCTTTGGGCTGCCCTTAGACCAAGAACACTGCTCCAAGCAGGTAAAATGGGCATTCCCTTTCTGGGGCAGAATTGTCCAGTCCCTGCCACTTGTCTCCAGGGTTGACAACTCAGTAGAAGCCTCTTCCATGAGATTCAGCTGCAGTTACCCATAGCTGAAGTAATGCGATTTACAGAGGCCTTGAGAAAGTAGCTTTAGCTGTGCACACCAAGGAAACTTTGGCTGTTTGGGATCCTCTGGCATCTAGACCATTGTTAGCTCTCCAGAGGGAGGCTTATACCCTGTGAAAATCAAAGCTGCTGTAGGCGCCACTTTTAATGAGATCTTTCAAAGGGATCAGCCTAAATGGTCCATCAGAATCATAATGTCAGGTGGATTTCATGCTCTAGACAGATCTGACTCTCTCTCTCTCTCTCTCTCTCTCTCTCTCTCTCTCTCTCTCTCTGTGTGTGTGTCAAGCAAACAGTAATAAAAATAATTTAACATTCTTCTGGGAAGATATTGATTTATTAATAGGAGCTACTGGCTTTCTGCATTGATGGCTCCGGGGACTTTCACTGTATGGTTGCCATGCCTGGCTCTCCCCACCAAGCCTCCAGAGCTTGTAGCCATCAATTTATCAACCCAGGATGACAACTTCATTGTTGTTCTTTGGAAACCCTGGCTTTTCAGAGCTCTCAGGGTGTCAGGCTCCAAGATGCTTTTGGAAAAGTATTCTTGTGTAGAGTAGAAAAATCTCCTTGAAAAATGCTGTGTCTTTGGAAAATCAAGAGAGAACCCATTTCTTGTTCTCTTTTACCCGTAAGAAAGTATACCCCTTTCTGGAACTTTCTAAAAAAAAATCAGATGGAAATAAAAACCTTTCAGGTTGTGGGGCTGTGGGCAGGCCAGATGTTATCACTTTTTTTTTTTTTTTTGACTTGTGGAAAGGAATTTTGCATTAACATGAAAAACCCATGAATTTTCCTAGATTGCTATAACAAATTTCTACAAGTTTGGTGGTCTAAAGTAACTTAAATTTTTTCTCTTACAGCTCTGGAGGGCAGACACTCTCACCTTGGTGCTGGCAGGCCTGGGTATTTCAAGAGGGCTCCAGGGGAGAATGTTTCTTCACCTTTTGTAGCTTCTTGTGGCTGCCCTTATTCCTGGGCTCATGGTCTCTTCTCATACCGTCCTGACATCTGTGTCTGCATTCATGTCATCTGCTTTTTAGATTCTGACCCTTCCTCTTCCCTCTTCATTCTGGCTAACCTGGTCTCTGTAGTATGACATCATCTCAAAAGAGAATACACACACACACACACACACACACACACACACACACGGGGGGGGAGGGGAACTGGAGGTTTGGAGATGGAGAGAGTCCTGCATTTATAAGATAGTAACATTTTAGACACTACTTATGAACGTTAAGGTTAGAATGAAGCAAAGCTAGGGTCGACTACCATGCGCCCATGCTATTCTTCTGCCATTGGCTCATGCTGAGCCTTTCAGTCCTGTAGTTTCTGCAGAAATGTCTCCATACATGCTCTATGGATTATCTGAAGGCAGCTCATTTTTCAAAAAAGGTGCTGAAGTCAGATCCCAGGGCTACATGAACTAGGAGAGCTGGGCTCTGAGCAGGACTTCTACAAGGCCTCCTTTGAAAACAGGTTCTGACCCCTCTCAGGGAGGAGAAACCAATGCACCAGGCCAAGTGGTGATCAGGTGCTGGCACAGTGCCTAAGTTTACTCCCAGTGTTCTACAGGTACCATGTCACTGCTGGAGGTTCAGAGATGAAAGGCAGCCACAACTCTTAAAAGCTTCCTTACAGTCTACCTACTAAAGCAGGCTCCTCACACTCCAGTGTGCAGAGGAATCACCTGGGAGCTTGGTAAAATGAAAGCTTGGATTCAATAGGTATGAGGTGGGCTGGAGATTCTGTGTGTCTAACATCTCAAAAAGCAAGGATCTAAAGGGGGGCAAACAATCCACAGGTAGTTCATTTATAATATGGTTTAAGTGTTTTGCCTCAAATGAGAGAGTAGGGGAATGTATCTAGTCAAAGCTTGAAAGGAAAAAGGATGAATCCTAGGGAGAATGAACAGTCTTTTTTTTTTTTTTTTTAATAGCAGCTTGCCAAGTAAAGGACTCAGGAGAGGGAAGGGAGGGAGACAGAACAGTACATGCAATGGGATGGAGACAAGATCCCAAAGGGGCAGAAATAGAAGCATGACTGTGGCAGAGTATAAGGTTGGGAGGGCAGCATGAGCTGAGGCCACTGGGCCAAGTAATGTGAATCAGATCACATAGGCTGTTCTCCTCTGAGCTTAGAAGTTTGGATTTGGTAGAGCAAGGAACAGAAACTGGAGGCAGAGAGTGACTTCTGTTGCTACCCATTCTGGCAAATGACTACATAGTTTTTATTGGTAAATGGCAGGGTACTTAAAGGATTGGCAGGTAATGTACTTCTCAAACAAAGGTTTTTCCATGTATAGTGGCTTGCATGTAGTGGCTGAAACAGGAGGATTGCCATGAGTTTACAGACAGCTTTGTGCAACAGAGTGATAGCATGCTGTAAAACATGTAGTTATTGATGTGAAGGTATTATTTAAAGCCCATGGGCATGCCAAGGCAATACATATTTGAAATCAGCTGAACTCTACTCTTCTGCAGTGATGACAGGGCAAGCCAAGCTCTGGTCCTTTGGAAATACTGGATAAGCTGGGGATAGCAGGTCAGGATCAGCAGGGATGGAAGCACTCTCTGGTTTCTGCACTCAGCCTGCCTCCACTCATGCCTTTCTCTTTACTCTGGACAGTGTCTGGTCAGCATAGAACCTTGGAAGTTGTTGGAAAGCTTTGCATTTCCATTCTCCATTCCCATTCCCACTACTGCCTCAATATTGGAACACAAGTTGTAGAAACTGTCCTAGGTTAAGAGACCAAAAGAAAATTACAGCCCCAGGAGAGTATGGAGGTATCTACCATCAATATAAATGTCCATCATTTATTTGATAGTTGGTATATGCCAGACTTTATACTAGGAATTTGACATATAACCATTTCATCCTACAGGCATTAGTTTTCCATTTTTAACATTTCCTGATGAGAAAACTAAGGCTCAGAAAGAGAGTGCTATTTTTTCAAGGTGGTATAGCTAGGAATTGAGATCATGACTATTTGACTCCAAGATGCCTCTACAGAATCACTTGAACCAACAGCCAAAATAGTTCTTGGTTCAGTTTAATTAGTAATTGTTAAATATTCAACATGTAGGGCAGTGATGTGGTCCAGGCATTGTGGCTACAATCAGCAAGTACCAGACATCAGGCTTCATGAAGGTTCATGAAGAGCAGTCTGTATTAGAAAGGCCAACGGACCAGTTAGAATGCTCTGCTCACAATGGACAAAACCATTGAAAACCATTACAGAGAGGTGGCCAGAAAGCTGGTAGTAGGTAGAAAGAACAACAGAATGAATCAGAAACTACTTATCTGCAATTAGGGGAAGTAAGTGGAGATGTATCTCAAAGATAATGTAGGAGCCACATTTCTAAAACTGGTCAGGTGGTCAGAGGCAGATAACAACTGTCTTAAGTAAGGGCATAAATCATCTTCTGTTTTGCATCCAGTGTTGCCATCACTGGATCCAGGCAAACTTAGATCCACCCTAGGTGGACCTAGACATCAGGCAAATGGATGCAGGAGTGTATGTGCACGGGATCTGCTTTTTATATTTTATTTCCTGTCACATCTATCTTCTATTCTGCATTTTAGTCTTCAGACTATAATCTAG
Source organism: Rhynchomys soricoides (assembly GCA_019843965.1). Classification (NCBI taxonomy): domain Eukaryota; kingdom Metazoa; phylum Chordata; class Mammalia; order Rodentia; family Muridae; genus Rhynchomys; species Rhynchomys soricoides. The sequence goes on along the minus strand of JADRCH010000303.1, from coordinate 870,399 downwards.
AACCCTTGCCAATGACCTTAGTATTGATGCTACTGTTTTTTATGTACCCTATCCCATTGAAACCGAGAAACTAAAAAGCTAGGCCTGGTTAGCGCATGTGCTGAGTGGGAATCACCTCAGGGAGCTATTTTAGAATAAATAGTCTTTGGACACTTATTCTGTAGAACTGATTGGTACTGAGTAACTTTGTTTTAAGCTTTTCTTTGATAAAACTTGTATATATTTATTATATATTGCATGATGCTTTAAAAATTTGTATGTCTCTTTGAATAGATAAACAGAACTAATATACATATGCTTTATGTCCCTCTCTCTCTCTTTCTCTCTCTCTCTCTCTCTCTCTCTCGATGATGATGAGAACATTTAAAATCTGTCTCTTAGCTATTTTTTAAGAATTTAACACACTGGTATTAGCTACAGTCATCATGTTGTGCAATAGATCTTGGAGCTTATTTATCCCATCTAACTGAAATATTATATCCTTTGACCAATATTTCTACCCTCTGACCCTGTTAACTTATATTCTTGTCTCTGCTTCTATGAACTCAACTGTTTAAGTTTCAATATGTAAGAGAAATCATGCAGCATCTGTCTTATTTGATTTATTTTACATAACATAATGTTGTGGTTTGTCTCTGTGGTCACAAATGACATAACTTATTTTTACAAGCTGAGGAATCTCTCTCCTCTCTCTCTCTCTTTCCCTCTTCTCTCTCTCTCTCTCTCTCTCTCTCTCTCTCTCTCTCTCTCTCTCTGTGTGTTCTTTATCCACCAGTCAATAGACATTTAGGTTAATTCTATATCATGACCTGTGAATAGTGCTGCTGCAATGGGAGGGGAGGGAATGCATTTTTGACATGTTAATTTTATTTCCTAGGAAGTATGCTCAATAATGAGACTTCTGGATCCTATGGTAGTTTTCTCTGCATTTTTTGAAGAATCGTCATGCTGTTTTCCATTACAATTGTATAACTCTCTATTTCTATTATCCATGCACAAGGGGTTTCTTTTCTCCACATCCTTTCCAGCATATCTCTCATCACTTTTGTTACCTATTTGAACAGATGCATTGTGATGTCTAATTATGGTTGCAATTTGTTTTCCCTGATCATCACTGATGTTATGCACATATCCGCTATCCATTGTTATGCTTTATTTTGAAAAAAAAAAAAAAGTATTTTCAGCTCTTTGCCCATTCTCTAATGTAGTTGTTTTCTTTGTTTTTATTTGATATATTTTCTCCCATTCCATATCTCTGTGCCTCTCAACTGAGCAGTGCTATTGCAATATAGAAGCTTTTTAATTTGATGAGGCTTGGGTACTTTTGAACAAGAACCCACCGATGCTGGTGCCCTGAGCTGGCATTCTTTAAATCGCTGTGCTGCTCACCTTTGATGTTACCCTGGAGCCAGCCACATGACTCTCCATCTCCCCCATGCCTGCTTCTGAATCTCAGGACCAGTTTTGACTCTATACACATCTGTGTTTTCACTGCAGTGGAATCTTTCATCTTCTGAAGTATCCTCCATCTATCCTTTGCATTACTGGAAGTCACCCATTCTTCAAGAAAATACACTCACTCTCTTCATAAATCACTTTCTGTTAGTGTTAGCTCCAAAGTAGGGCAATTTTATGAGAGCTTTTGTTCTCAAAGATACTGTCAAAAGGTAATTATTTAAAGTATAAAAAGTTGGGTTCCTTCTGGTCTGGGCTGGTGCCCTGAGCAGACCTTGGGTGCAAACTCCTCAGCCAGTCCCACAACACCCAGAGGAAGCTCCACTCCCAGGCACTCTAACAAGCCCAGGATCATAGGATAAGAGGTGAGGAGGACACAACATCTGTCACAACAAAGGGAGAAACTGGGACCAGCTGGATCCAGGGACCCAGGAACCCCGCCTAACCAGTGGCACAGGTTCCTTCCGGTCTGGGCTGATACTCTGAGCAGGCCTTGGGCACTAACTCCACAGCCACTTTCGCAACACCCAGAGGAAGCTCTACTCCCAGGTGCTCTAACATACCCAGGGTCACAGGATCATAGGATCCTAGGAGCTTGGTTACACCAGGATCTCAGGGTCGCAGAGGCAGCTTGACTCCCAGGAGCTCTGTCACACCCAGGATCTCAGGATCTCAGGATCCCAGGATCCCAGAATCGCAGGATCCCATAATCACAGGATCCCAGAGACAGCTGGACTCTGAAGAGTTCTGACACAACCAGGATCACAGGAAGTACAGGCTCCCTCCAGATAAAAGGAGGGCAGGTAGCACTAGAGATAACCAGATGGCAGGAGGCATGCATAAGAACATAAGCAACAGAAACCAAGGCTACCTGGCATCATCAGAACCCAATTCTCCCACCATAGCAAATCCTAGATATACCATCATACTGGAAAAGCAAGATTTGGATATAAAATCACTTCTCATGATGATGATAGAGGACCTTAATAACTCCCTTAAAGAAATACAGAAGAGCACAGGTAAACAGGTAGAACCTGTTAAGGAGGAAATACAAAAATCCCTTAAAGAATTACAGAAAAACACAGTCAAACAAGTGAAGGAAATGAGCAAAACCATCCGGTGTTTTTTCCCTCTAAAAGTGGAAATAGAAACAATAAACAAATCACAAAGGGAGACAACCTGGGAGTTAGAAAACCTAGGAAAGAGATCAGGACTCATAGATACAAGCATCACCAACAGAATACTAAAGATAGAAGAGAGAATATCAGTTGCAGAAGATACCATAGAAAACATTCACACAACAGTCAAAGAAAATGCAAAAAGCAAAATGCTCCTAACCTAAAACATCCAGGAAAGCTAGGACACAATCAGAAGGCCAAACCTAAGGATAATAAGTATAGAGGAGAGTGAAGATTCCCAGCTTAAAGGGCCACTAAATATCTTCAACAAAATCATAGAAGAAAACTTCCCTAACCTAAAGAAAGAGATGAACATAAATATACAAGAAGCCTACAGAACGCCAAATAGACTGGACCAGAAAAGAAATTCCTCCCGTCACATTATAGTTAAAACACCAAATACACAAAATAAGGAAAGAATATTAAAAGCAGTAAGGGAAAAAGGGCAAGTAACATAAAGGCAGACCTATCAGACTTCTCACCAGAGACTATGAAAGCTAGAAGATCCTGGGCAGATCTCATACAGACCCTAAGAGAACATAAATGCCAGCCCAGGCTGCTATACCGAGCAAAACGCTCAATAATCATATGTGGTGAGACCAAAATAGTCTATGACAAATCCAAATTTGCACAGTATGTTTCCACAAACGCAGCCTTACCAAGAATAATACATGGAAAACGCCAACTCAAGGAGGGAAACTACACCCAAGAAAAAGCAAGAAAGTAATCTTTCAACAAACTCAAAAGAAGATAGCCACACAAACATATAAACAACATTGAAAATAACAGGAAACAATAATCACTATTCTTTAATATCTCTTAACATCAATGGTCTCAACTCCCCAATAAAAAGACATGGACTGACAGACTGGATCCATAAACAGGACCCAGCATTTTGCTGCATCCAGGAAACGCACCTCCATGTTAAAGACAAACACTGCCTCAGAGTAAAGGGCTGGAAAACAATTTTTCAGGAAAATGGCCCCAAGAAACGGGTTGGAGTAGCCATTCTAATATCAGATAAAATTGACTTTCAACCAAAAGTCATCAAAAAAGATAAGGAAGGACACTTCATACTCATCAAAGGAAAAATCTACCAAGAAGAACTCTCAATTTGGAACATCTATGCCCTGAATGCAAGAGCTCCCACATTCATAAAAGAAACTTTACTAAAGCTCAAAGCACACATTTCACCTCACACAGTAATAGTGTGAGACTTCAGCACCCCACTGTCAACAATGGACAAATCTTGGAAACATAAACTAAACAGAGACACAATGAAACTAACAGATGCTATGAACCAAATGGGTTTAACAGATATCTATAAAACATTTCATCCTACATCAAAAGGATATACCTTCTTCTCAGCACCTCATGGTACCTTCTCCAAAATTGATCATATAACTGGTCACAAAACAAACCTCAACAGATAAAAGGAGATTGAAATAATCCCATGCCTCCTATCAGATCACTACGGATTAAAGCTGGTCTTCAATGGCAACAACAACAACACAAAGCCCACATACACATGGAAGCTGAACAATGCTCTACTCAATGATAACATGGTCAAGGAAGAAATAAGAAAGAAATTAAAGACTTCCTAGAATTTAATGAAAATGAAAGTACAACATACCCAAACCTATGGGACACAATGAAAGCAGTGTTAAGAGGAAAACTCATAGCTCTGAATGACCCCAAAAAGAAACTGGAGAGAGCATATACTAGCAGCTTAAAAGCACACCTGAAAGTTCTAGAACAAAAAGAAGCTAATACACCCAAGAAGAGTAGAAGGCAGGAAATAATCAAATTAAGGGCTTAAATCTACCAATTGGAAACTAAAAGAACTATACAAGGAATCAACAAAACTAGGAGCTGATTCTTTGAGAAAATCAACAAGATAGATAAACCCTTAGCCAGACTAACCAGAGGGCACAGAGACAGTATGCAAATTAACAAAATTAGAAATGAAAAGGGAGATATAACAACAGATTCTGAGGAAATTCAAAAAATCATCAGATTCTACTACGAAAGCCTATATGCAACAAAATTGGAAAATCTGGATGAAATGGACAAGTTTCTAGACAGATACCAATTGCCAAAGTTAAATCAGGATCAGATAAATCATCTAAACAGTCCCATAACCCCTAAAGAAATAGAAGCAGTCATTAAAAGCCTCCCAACCAAAAAAAGCCCAGGACCAGATGGGTTCAGTGCAGAATTCTATCAGACCTTCAAAGAAGACCTAATACCAATACTCTTCAAGCTATTCCACAAAATAGAAACGGAAGGAACACTACCTAATTCATTCTTTAAGGCCACAGTTACACTGATACCAAAACCTCACGAAGACCCAACAATAAAAGAAAACTTCAGACCAATTTCCCTTATGAGTATCAATGCAAAAATATTCAATAGAATTCTTGCAAACCGAATCCAAGAACACATCAAAATGATCATTCACCATGATCAAGTAGACTTCATCCCAGGGATGCAGGGATGGCTCAATACCCAGAAATCCATCAATGTAATCCACTACATAAACAAACTCAAAGAAAAACACCACATGGTCATTTCATTAGATGCTGAAAAAGCATTTGACAAAGTTCAACATCCCTTCATGATAAAAGTCTTGCACAGATCAGGAATTCAAGGAGCATACCTAAACAGAGTAAAAGCAATATACAGCAAACCAGTGGCCAACATCAAACTAAATGGAGAGAAACTCGAAGCAATCCCACTAAAATCAGGGACTAGACAAGGCTGCCCTCTCTCTCCCTATCTATTCAATATAGTACTTGAAGTTCTAGCTAGAGCAATCAGACAACAAAAGGAGATCAAAGGGATACAAATTGGAAAGGAAGAAATCAAAATATCACGATTTGCAGATGATATGATGGTATACTTAAGTGACCCGAAAAACTCTACCAGAGATCTGCTACAGCTGATAAACACCTTCAGCAAAGGTACAAAATTTTGGCCGGATACAAAATTATCTCAAGCAAATCAGTAGCCTTCCTATACTCGAAGGATAAACAGGCTGAGAAAGAAATTAGGAAAATGACACCCTTCACAATTGTCACAAACAATATAAAATATCTTGGTGTGATTCTAACCAAACAAGTGAAAGATCTGTATGACAAAAACTTCAAGTCTCTGAAGAAAGAAATTGAAGAAGACCTCAGAAGATGGAAAGATCTTCCATGCTCCTGGATTGGCAGGATTAATATAGTGAAAATGGCCATCCTGCCGAAAGCAATCTACAGATTCAATGCAATCCCCATCAAAATCCCAACTCAATTCTTCATAGACTTAGAAAGAGCAATTCTCAAATTCATTTGGAATAACAAAAAACCCAGGATAGCAAAAACTATTCTCAACAATAAAAGGACTTCTGGGGGAATCAGCCTCCCTGACCTCAAGCTGTACTACAGAGAGGTAGTGATAAAAACTGCATGGTATTGGTACAGTGACAGGCAGGTAGATCAATGGAATAGAATTGACGACCCAGAAATGAACCCACACACTTATGGTCACTTGATCTTTGACAAAGGATCTAAAACCATACAGTGGAAAAATGACAGCATCTTCAACAAATGGTGCTGGTTCAACTGTTGGTCTACATGTAGAAGATTGCAAATTGATCCATTCCTATCTCCCTGTACAAAGCTCAAGTCCAATTGGATCAAGGAGCTCCACATAAAACCAGAGACACTGAATCTAATAGAAGAGAAAGTGGGGAAAAGTCTCAAACACATGGGCACAGGGGAAAAGTTCCTGAACAGAACACCAATGGCTTTCATCCAAATAATTACTGTAATCTTTAGCATTACTAATTGGCACACAGAGTTTAAGTGGAACAGTGTGGCATTTTGAAGCATGTGGATAATGATCAGATCAAGATAACTGGTGTATTTACCACCTCATCCTTGTCACTTCTTTGTGGTGGAGTACTCAGAACTCCCTCTCTCTATTCTCTGTTTTGAAATACTCAGTTCATTGTTGCCAACCAGTACTCTCTTATTGTTCTATAGAGTTGTCAAAGTTATTCTTCAACTATCTTCTCTCTGTTTCTCTTTTCTCTACACCTTTCTCAAGCTCTTGGAATCACTTTTGTATTTTCTACTTTTTTTTGACACCTACTTTTTGGCTTCTGGATACAAGTAAAAACATCTGTTGTCCTTCTGTGTCTGACCTTCTACACCTAACAGTGTCCTTGTCCTCTAATGCCATCCACAATGCTACAAATGACAGAAGGAACCTACAGACAAATGGGCCTTTTTCCAAAGCTACAAGGGAACTTAAAACCTCTGAACTTCTAAACTGAACATAAAATTTCATTAAATATATTTACATTAAAAATAAAAGGATAAAGTCTTTGAGTGAAGAAGAGAGATAGAGAGAGAGATAGACAGGGAGATAGAGAGAGAGAGAGAGAGAGTACATATTTTTCTATGTTATAAATAAAAGGAAAACACATGTCACAGGACTTCTGGATTATGTATACGCTTGCTGTACTTACCACCATGAAAATAATTATTATAAATTATATATATATATATTTTAAAAGAGATAAAAATATGACAAAAAGAAAGAGACTGAGAAATTAGATGCTAGATTACAGGCCATAGAACAGATATTAGGGGATCTGGAACCTACAGCTACAATAGAAATGGCAGTTACAGATGAGAAAAATCCACAAAGGCTGGAGAAATTAGAATGGCAACTCATAGAGATGGACTATATTGAATTAAGAATTCAGATTCTTCTTATGGATACTACCTTAAAACAATGTCATAAAATAAAATAAATGTTTCATTTTATACAGTTTGGAGAATTGAGATATATATGTATGTTGATGCATCATGGTATTGATGCATATTAGAAATTCTAGTGGGCCTCTGCCATAAATTTTGAAGGAGATGATTCTGAGATTACACATTTATTGAGATGGTGACTGTTTTGGAGTTGCCTTTAATGATTAAAGCTGATGATGCTCAGGCATATATGCCCATTAGGTTATAACAGTTTTATGGACATTATGGCATGAAGCCTATTCCAAATATATTTTACAGTCCTACAGGCCAAGCCATGTAAAAATCTAAGAGAAATTTAAAGGAGATGCTCATAGAACAGAAGAGGAATAATAAATATCCCAGGGATAGATTAAATGATGCTTTGTTGATTTGAATATTTTAAAAATCAATAGGATAGTTAACACAACTGATAAAACCAATGGATTTTAGAAAGAACTTCTAAATTACATAAAATTACAGAAATTCTAATACAGAATGGAAGAAAGGAAATATGTTGCGTTGGGGAGATTTTACATTTGTTCCAACAGGAAAATAGAAACTCTATCTTCATCAACACTATTGAAAATAAGATTTGGCCAGAGAATAACTGAAGATTTTGGCTACATACAAGAAGAGGAAGATTGAAAATATTAACAAAACAGGTAATATCTGATTCTTTTAATTGGAACAACTGTGAGATTGGCTGAGACGTGGAAAAATGTCTATACATAGTCAATGGACAGTCCTCAAGACTTATGTCATCCTTTCATATGACATAGATAAAAGTTTATATTACAGTTTTTATTTCAATCCAGACTAACTTAGGGAAGACAGGTGTCTTTCACCTGCTCAGACCTTGCACATATTGTACAACCTTGGGAAAAAACTATTACTTGTAAGAAACTATGTTCACAGAAAATGACAACCAAGATTCACCCCCAAGGATGCTGGGACACCTGATCCTGCCTCAGACTGTTTTGATGTTGTCTTCTTGGGAAATTTGTTCCAGAATAGCTTCAAGGAGGGTTGCTGATCCCAGATAACCTTGCTTCATCCAGCCTTACAGACTGATCCAGTCAGGACGTCACTTAAACCTCAACTTTCTCAGCATACAGAGACTGGACAATAAATGCTACCGCTGGCTCTCTTAAGACCATTTCCCCATTTTTCTTGGGTTCCCTAAAGAAAACTATACCCCCAAAGCAACAGGAAGCAATTTTAAGAAAACTTTGTCTTTTCCCAAGAGGTGGGGTGGAGAAATTTTGGTCATTCATTGGATGTTGGATGTTTGTTGTTATTTAAAAGGGGATGGTTATAAATAGTGATGGGTTAGGACGTGGAGTATATGAAATAGGGAGGACAGATTCAGGGATTTTTTTTTCCTTTTTTCTATCCTTCTTTCTTTATTATGTAAGGGGAATGGGGGTTGAGAAGAAAAAAGGGGGAATGTACAGAGGAGGAGGCCACCGTGAGAGGAAGGAGATGGCCAGGAGAAACAGCAAGCAATAAGGGAATACATGACTGGGAAATAAGTTAAAATAGCTCCAGAACTTGCCCACCTAGGCTTAGAGCTTGTAAATAAAACACCTGGATTGTGCTGTATGTCTTTCCTATGTGCTAGCTAGAATTTACAATTCATTTAACAAATTTCATTCTGTTTTATAAATGACAAGCATAGCCAAATCATCAACGATGTTCTTCTGGAAAGGGTGGGACCAGTACAAGAATCTTATGATGTTGTGATTGGCTGAATCCACATAAACAGTGGATATTGATTTATGGTTTGATAGCATTTAAGAAAATTGGTTGGCTATGTTTGTCCCCAAATCTCTTCTTGTTCAGTTTTATTTAATAGTTTTAGTAAAGCAATTCTTAGACAAGAAATATGAACGACCTGAATATCAAATAATGTCAGCATACATTGTAATTTTTAGTCTTGTTGTTACCTATTTTAGCCCATTTTATTGTGCGGATGTTTTGTGTGCTGGAATGTGTGCTGACATATAGAGTCCACAGGACTTTTGATATAGGTCATTAGGCTCTACCTACATTTTTTATTTTTTTAATTGTTGTGGAGATAGGGTCTCTCCTGGCTTAGAACTTGCGAAGTAATCTGGTCAGTGAGTCCTAGGATCATCCCTTCTCCAGTTCCCCAGTACTGAGTTTATGACCCATGCTCACTTCCTTCACATGTGTGCTGGGGATGTAGTTAAATCCTTGTTTGCAAGGCGAGCATACTGAGCCAACAACTTAGCCCATCTTGGTTTCCCCCCTAGTTTCTCTCATTGCCTTTTCATTAACTTTCGAGTAAAGTGTGGTCTTTCAGGGCCCTTTCCCCTTCCTTTCCTCCCTTCCTTCTCATGGAAGACGTGCACACAGAAGCTCACAGAGAAAGCACCATGGTTGTAGGAGGAGGGCTCTCCACCCCCTAAATTTGTAGGTGATGAGCTGGGTCCCATCTGGCCACTGAATACGGCCCATTATCTCCCACTAGGAAATCCCACCACAGATTCACTTGGGATAACCTCACTTACTGGGTCTACTGCACACTGATCAGGTTTATAGGGCACAATGTTCCTACACCACAGGGCAATTTATGAATTATTGTTTTCCCGGCAAGTAAGACACAATTTCCCTGGACTCTGAGGCTTCCTCCATGACTCAGAATTTCAGTGGTTTTCTGTTCTAGCTGCCCTGAATTCCTAAATTGAAATGGTAAAAGATTGCAGGAGATGAAGATGGTTATAACCCCTCTGTAGGTTTGCCAAAGGAAAAGAATTTTTCAAAAGTTTCAGGGAGACTCCTTATGTTATAGAAACAGCTTTGGACATAAGGCTGTCTCATTGTAAAGGCTCAAGTGTCATAACTGAGTGGTGTTTATGCTGGCTGTTGTTGTCGTTGTTGTTGTTGTTTGTCAACTTCATACAAACTAGAGTCACCTGAGAGGAAACAAATCTTAATTCAGGAATTGCCTCCATGACAAGCCCTGGAATGTCTAAGGCATTTTCTTGATTACTAATTGATACACTGTGGGTGATGTCATCCCTGTGCACATAGACCTGGGCTATATAAGAACTCAAGCTGAACAAGTCTGGATGAGCAAGTCAATAATCAGACTTCCTCTATGATCTCTGCTTCAGTTCATGCCTCCAGGTTCCTGCCTTGAACTCCTGTACTGACTTCCCACAGTGAGGAAGGGTACTATTAAGATAAATAAACCCTATGAAATAACCCTAAAATGAAATAAATCACTATGTTGATTTTTGCCATGGTGTTTATTACAGAAACAAATGGTAAATTAAAATAATGCTCAATAAATGGTAGTGGTTCTGAGCATGCTCCTAGGCATTTGAGTTGAGAGCAAGCACATCTGCTAATTTGGCCGAGCTTCCTGTGGAGCTTTGGATGCTCTCTACTTGCCAGAGAACTCAGTTGTACCGGCTCATCTTCAAACCCTCATCTATACAAAAGCAGGATCCTGAAGCACTAGCTGTTAGTTTGTTTTGTTTTATTGTTTGTTAATTATTGCTTGTTCTTTTTGCTCGTTGAAATGCTGAGGGATCAAATCTAGCACCTTACACTTGTCAGGCAAGTGTTCCACCACTGAGCCATATCTCCAGCCCTGTTTGTTTTTTAGTGACTAGTTTATTATCTAAGATTCCAGATGTGACAATCATGCCTGGTCGGTATTGGAAGGTGGAGGCAAGGTCAGTCTCCGAGAGGCTAGGAAATGCTGCTGAGTCTACCCTCTGCGCATAGTTATATTCTTCAGTAATTAGCAGTTTCCTGTATTGACTTTGCCATATTGCAAAACACAATCACAGAAAGTCAGTTCCTGAGAAGCCAAGTGGGGAAAAGCAGAGAAAGGAAATCTACATCCAACCATTTGTCTCATTAAAATCTATTGGCATCAGAGGAACAGAAGGCAGCAAAGAGTAAAAATCGGACAACACTGAGCTTTTAGAATATGTTGATGTGTGTGTGTGTGTGTGTGTGTGTGTGTGTGAGCATGTGTGTAGGGGAGTGGGACAATGTGACCTGTGGCTTCTTTGGCTCTCAGCTAATAACAAAGTCATTTGACAGCTGCAGTGGGGACCAGACTGTCTAGCACCCCAGGACAGGAGGTGCAAAGGACAGTTATAGCTGATGGGCAATGAGACCTGGGGATGACTTCCTATCTTTGGAGAAGCCTTTTCTCCTTTTGTGCCTGCTGGAAGCCAGTGTGACTTTGTCAGGAAGATGTTCTGTGAGTCAGGGTTCACCATAAGCAAGAATCCCCTGGTCTGATAAGATCTGTTTTAGTTTCAGAAGTTTAAATAAAAATTATGAATATATAAAATATATAAGTTCATATATTGACAGATGCCTATATTATGAAGAATAATAGTAAATGAAAGTAAAACATGTCAAGTGTTTAAAGATAAAGATGTGATTATTTAACATTCTCTGTGGAGATACATGGTCAAAACAAGCTTGCTAGTGTTTCAAAATAGTTACTTCCATGAGCCAATGGCTCTTTTAATGGTATATTTATTTCCTTAAAGTAGGTATACATTTTTTATTCTTCTTTGAGAACACTGAATGAAACCTGTTTAATGTTAAAAGTTGGAATTCTTGTCCCTTAAACAAAATAATCACTTTGCTTCCTTTCTCCATGATTAACATGAATTTGCTGTTGTTGGCTTGCAATAAGCAGATCAAACTGGTATAGTAGAATCCTTTAAAGCTCAGGCCAAATGACATAAGCTGGGAAGAAAAATGTCTAGAAAGGATAATGGAGTTCCCTTCCTATGTGACAGAACAATGGAATATGGAGCAGGAGAGGTGCCAACCTACAGCTGGGCATTGGGGGTGTACTGGTTTGGATGAGTATGGTCTCCACAGTGTTTGAATGCTTGGCCTTTAGGGAGTGGCACTATTAGGAGGTGTGGCCTTGTTGGAGCAGGTGTGGCCTAGTTGGAGTAAGAGTGTCACTGTGAGGTGGGCTTTGAGATCTCATACGCTCAAGCTACATGACTGTATGTCAAGTTGTGACATACAGTCTTCTGCTGCTGCCTGTCAATCAAGATGTGAAACTCTAAGCTCCTTCTCTAGCATCATATTTGCTTGCATTCTGCGATGTATCCTACCATGACGATAATGGACAAAACCTCTAAAGCTGTAAGCCAGCCCCAATTAAATGTTTTTCTTTGTAAGAGTTGCCACGGTCATGGTGTCTCATTACAGCAATAGAAACCCAAAACAAAACAGGGTATAAACATTGTTATGTACTCATATGGATCACTGCTGCAAATTCTCTATGCTGGCTCTTTTCCTGCTTCCTGACTTGTTTCTCACTTGCTGTGTGCATCCTCCATGAGGTGGGAAAGATGGGTATTTTGCCACACTCAGTACCTCACGGACACCCTACCACCCTGGGAGCTGACACTGGTCTGGTTGAAGCTATTTAGAAAAGCAAGTCTGGTGGACCAGTTTGGGTTGGGTGCTCCTCCACACCCTGCTGATATTCCCTACCCTACCTAGGTACACTTAACTGTGACCAGGGTTAGGAAACAGAACTTCAGCTTCCAGAGGTCATTCTTTGCAAAAGACTTAAAAAAGCATGAGGCCCAGATTTAATAACTCCTTAGAGGGAGTTACAATTTTGTTTCTCTTCTGAACTTCAGACTATTGGTGCTGCTGAAGGGACAAGACAGAACCAGTCTGCCTGGATGTGAAATCTGTCTCCTTGGTCACTGCTATGGTTTCCATCTGTTAAAAGTTTGGAACCATTCAACAATGTTCAGATGTAAGTCCTTCAAGGAAACTGTGAAGCTTTAGTCTCATGAATGGATTAATCCATTGATGAATTTATGGCTTAAAGAGGTATGAGAGGTGGTAAAAATTAGCAGGCAAGGCTTATGGTGAGAAAGTAGGCCACTGTGGTATTACCTTGCATAGTTTATATTGTCTCTGAGTCCTTGGTGCCCCTCTTTCTTTCATTCCTGTTTGCCATGAGGTGACAGCATCCTTGCTGGCTATAGTCATGTGAAACCTCAGCCATTGTCTCTCAAAGTTTGGAATAGGCCATTTCGTGCCCTCCCGAGCTGTAGAATTTCTATTGAGAAGTCTGCCGTTATTCTGATGATTTGCCTTTATATGTCATTTGGGACCTTTAGGTTGTAGGTTTCAGCATTCTTCCTTTGTTCTGAGTGGGTACCATTTTAACTATAATATGGTGTTAGGAATTCAACTCTGGTTCTGTCAGTTTAGTGTTCTGAATGACTTCTATGTCTGACAGCCTTCTCTTCCCTAGATTTGGAAAGTTTTATGCATAGAGCTCATTGAATGTATTTTCTATGCCTTTGACTTGAACTATGATTCTGCCTATGATTTGTAGGTTTGTCTTTTGATCATGTCCTATAGATCTCATATATTGTATCCATACTTTCTGATTATTCTCTTTACCATTGTTGGAACATCTAAATCCATCTACCTTGTATTTAAACTCAGATATTCTATCTTTAAGTTGATCCGTTCTGTTGGGGGAGGCTTTCCATTGGGATTTTAATTTGACTTATTGAGCTTTTCAGTTTTAAATTTCAATTTTTTCTTCAGTATTTCCATCTCTTAATTGAATTGTCTTTCATGTTATGTGTTGATGTCCTTATTTAATCCAGCTGTTAGTTTGGGTTTGAACCCATTCAGAAGTTTATTCATGTCCTCTGGCATGGGAGTTATTACTCAGCTTGCTTCTGTATTGTGTATGTGGGTTTGGGTGGCTTGCCTATGATTCCTTTCCATTTCAGTTTGTAGCTCAGGCCAAATGTTCACTTTGCTCTACATTGCTCAGTTCATGCAGTTCAGACTCACAAAGTTTCCCCCCTCTAACTGGAGGTAGAGGTCAGCCCAAGTCTCAGAGTCCAAACAAATGGCTCTTACTCAGCATAAGTATTCCTGCTCCCTGACCCCATTCAAACATTGCTCTGACTGAATGCATAGGACAAGCTTTTCCAAGCACTGCCCCCATCTGCCCAGGCAACAGTTCTGTGTGGCTTTTGTAATATTTTCCCCTGTTCTTAAACTTACCTGTCAATGAAAGAACAGTGGGGATTTTCTTGTCATTAGTCTTAAGTTCTGACCCGCTGTAGTTGCATCTACTTATGCTAGGAGAACAGTGCTTCCCAGCTGGTACTAGAATGGATTCTAGATTCTCCCCTCTTCTCTTCTCCTTTAAAAAGCATTTTTCCCCTACTGAAACTAGTATTTTTTTCCAGTGTCATCCACCTTATAAGATAGCTTCTTTCCAATTATCCCTGGTTTCATACTTAAAGGGTCTTCCAGCAGAGGTACGGGCATTGCTCACCATCTTGGAGAAACAACCCTTTTTCTTTTAAGTTGTCCACTGCAGGTGTTAGGTGTATGACTTTCAGCAAGGTGTTTAGCATCTTCCAGTTTAGTTTTGTTGCTTATAAAATGAGGATAACAAGATTACTTACCTCCCAAGGTTTAGATGAAGAATTATTAGCTCTCAAGCACACTCAGAAGAAGGCTTAGTAACTGTTAAATGTGGATGGGTATCAGTCCAACATCACTGGAGTTGGAGCTCAGTTCTAGGCACTCCCTGAGCACAAGTGAGGTCTTAGTTCCCATCTCCAGTATTGCTAAATACATAGAACAAAGAAAAAGCTACCTCTGACACATGAGGAACAATGGCAAGGTTACTGATTGGTCTCTCCATCCTCCCTACGCACTTGGGAGAAATGTTAAAAGTTTGACATCTGTTGCCTCCAAGGTTTAAAGCTTATATTCATAAGTATATATTCAATAGGCTCTTTCATGATTTTGTAGACTGCCCCCCCCAGCATCTTTCAACTTGAACACATCATAAATCAAGACTCATGATTTTTCTCAAACTAGTGGATAAAATAGATGTGCCAGTAGATGTTTATACACACAGTAGACTCAAAACTGGTGGTCATCAACACCATCTAACCTCTTCATTTGTTTTCCTGACTGAATTCCTGGAAGTAGAATTTATGCACTTCCATCAGCAGCCATGGCGGGCACTTCTCATCTCTAAGATAAGACACAGTGTTCTGAGCAGTTCCTTTCCAGCAATACCCCCTCCAATCGAGGTGGTATCTAGCTAAGATTACAAAAGTTATTTTAATGACTGCAGTCCTAAAAGACATTCCTAATTACTCTCCAAAACCTCCACTTCCCTCTCTTTTTATTCTTGAGATTTTAGTTTAAATATCCTCTGGTGGATCTCCAGAGTGTTGGTTGTTTCTCTGTAGTTATGGCTTATCCACCTGATTTTTCTTAACTAAAATCTCTGCTATGATTTTATAGATATAAACAAGTTAACTCTTTCCAGTAAAATTAACTAAGCCATAAAATAACCTTGTGCCCAGAGAAATGGTTCACTTGGAGTAGAGTGGGGTAAGAGACATAAGATTCCATTCTTAAGTTTTTGTCTGATCACCTGAAAGATGGGAATTTCATTGATGTGTCACAATAGAAATACAGTCAAGAGCCTGAAAACATTCTCTTTCACCATAGAGCCTCTAAAGGCAGAAGGGGAAGGTCTCCATAGCTAGGAAAATGCAGTACCTCTCAATCTCCTTCTTTTCTTCGAAGTGTGTTCTTGGTTTGCCCTTCTACCCTTAAATATCCTCTGTGTCCTCAGTTTAGCTTACAGTGGTCTCCTGAACTCTCCCTTGAACTTCTCTGACTTTACCATCCCCTCCCCCATTAAAGGATTTATTTTATTTGTGTGTATGTATATATATTCCACTTGTAGACCACTGCCCTCAGAGGCCAGGAGAGGGAGTTAAATTCTGTGAACTGGAGTTGTGACTAGGTGGTTGTGAGCTGCTCAGTACTGGTACTGGGTCCTCTGGAGAAACCATAAATGCTTTTAACCGTTGAGCATCTCTTAAGCCTCACTTTTGTTTCTCTTTTAATCACGAAAAGCTCCTGGAATTCCTAGTCTAATTAATTCATGTATCTGTCATCTAGTTATTTATAGAGTAACATTCTTGTATTATGAAGGTAAACAAAATGATTTGCAAACTAAAGTCATTTACACTGTAATTAGATTACCACAAAAAGTAATAACACAAATATGGTAATGCATGACTAATACCAGCACTCGGGATAGAGGCAAGAGGCTCTTGAGTTCAAGATCAGTCTGGGTTATATAGTGAGAACCTGTCTACAAAGGAAAAACAACAACAACAAACTCCTAAAATAGGTTTGTTTGGCTGCTTGTTTATTTTATTCTTTAATTTTAAATTTTAATTTTATTTCATTCCATCATACATGAATACATTTTATTTATTTTTTATCAAATTCCCTCTAACTCCTGATTCTAATCCCCCTAAACCCAGACACCCTTCTCCCAACCTCACCTCATACATGTGTACAGTGTGCTCTGCTAATGCATTTGCCTCATACATGTGTACAGTGTGCTCTGCTAATGCATTTGCCTCATACATGTGTACAGTGTGCTCTGCTAATGCATTTGCCTCATACATGTGTACAGTGTGCTCTGCTAATGCATTTACGCACACTCACAGACCTACTGAGACTAAACTGTCTTGTTCACATGCATGTTGATGTTGGTCTCTCTACTATACAATGGACAATCTGACAAGGGCTCCACCCCTAAGGAAAGCAGTTTCCCACTGCAGCTATTGACTACCTGTGGCTTCTCAACTAAGAATGGGACCTTTGCTTGAATGTAAAACCAGGTTGATCTTGTGTAGGTCTTGTATATGCATCCACAGCTGTTGAGAATTCGTAAGTTCAATTACCTGTCTTCTCCAACAGAGACTTTCTCAGCTCTCATTCCTGCCCTATGACTCTTACAGTCTCTCTGCACCTTCTGCAATATTCCTCGAACCTTGAGGAAAGAGTGATAGAGATGTATTTAGGAATGAGCACTCAGGCCACTTATTCTTTGTATTTTGATCATTTGTGGTCCTCCACAGTTGTGTCAATCTTTGTCCACTGTACAAAGAAGCTGCTCTGATGGAGGATCAGAGATGGGCTACTTTATAGGCATAGGGATAAATAGTTGCAAGGCAGTTAGATACTATATCAGATTAGCAAAATGATAGAGGAGAGCTCCCTCCTGAGGTCTGTGACCTCTCCACAGTCGTGAGGGTTTGGCCAGGCTGAAAGTACCAGATATGAGCTCCTTTCTACTGAATGAGCCTTAAAACTAGGGAGATAGCAATTGGTCTTAATCCCCTAAGACATTAGTGTTACTACTGCACCATTGTACATATCTTGCAGGATGAGTAATTTTATTGTGGTTCTCAAGATTTACAACTTGGTAAGGAAGTTAGCCCTCTTCTTTTGTTCTACTGCCAGCTTTCTTGATTTCAACAAAGCTTGTACTGGATTCTTTGGAGTTTGTATTCAACCTTTAGAGAGCACTTTGAGGGCTCTTGTGTATTTTTCACGGAATACTTTTTTCTTGTTTTTTTTTTTTTGACTTTTAACATTGTGGAAAAATATATACAGTATAACTTTTATTATTTGTAAGATATAATTCAGTAGCATTAAATACATTTGTAATATTGGGCAACTATTGCCATACCCGATGCCCAAAGCTTTTCATTATCTCCGTGTAAACTTCAGTATAAACACTGTTTCTGTTAAGCATTGACTTCCTAGTACCTATCCTCTTGGCCCCTGATAATCTCTTCTGACTTTCTATCTCTATAAATTTGCTCATTAATAGAATAATAAAATAATATAATTATATATAATAGAATGTATAATATTATCTCATATAATTTGCAATATCACAATCTTTGTTTTTCTATGTCTGGACTATTTCACTTAGCATATATTTTCAAGGTCCACTTCATTGTGCTATTCATCAATCCCTATCTCTTTCTTATGAGTAAGTTATATTCCAGTCAACTAGAATATATTCAACACACAAAACTCATCTGTTCATCTACAGAGAGACATGAACAATGCCCATCTTTGGACTACTATAAGTAGCATTTCTAGAAGCATCATGCACCAACATCAGTCTGAGATCCCAGTTTCAATATTCTCAAATGCCAGCTCTTGCTGAATCTTATAGTTTGCTAGAGATCTGCTGCATTGTTTTCCTAGTGGATACACCCCCTTGCATTTCTACTAATGATGCAGAGAAAGCACAACTTCTCCACATCCCTGGTAGTATGTTATTTTTCTTTTAAAATCATAGTTCTCCCAGGAAGTGTGAGGTAATATCAGCTCATTTTGCACTTCCAGAGTGAATAATAATGCTGATTATTTTTTATGCTTATTGACTATATATCTTGGAAAGATGCCTTTACCTGTTTTTGCATTGAATTGTTTGAAGGTTTGCTGAATTATAGGAGTTCTTCATATATTTTGGATATTAATTATATATGATCTAAAATGCTATCTTTCATTTTTATTTAAAATCTGCATTTTAAAACTTCCTTTGTATTAAGAATTAATTCCCAGGCTGGCTCAGTGGTTAAGAATACCAAGTGTTTTTCCAAAGAATCTGGGTTTGTTCCCAGCATCCACATGATGGCTCACAGCCTGCCACATCTCCTGAGTGGGATTGACAGTACATGCCAATAGATTGAGCTAGAAAGTCCTTAATTCTTGTTTTGTTTTTTTTTTCACTCATAACTTATTTAATAGGATAATATTTTTTTAATTTTATAATTCTCAGAGAACTTCTCTGTTTTGTGAATCACCTATTATCTCAAAATTCTAAATAGAAATTGTTTTATAATTTTAAAGTATTTTTTAAATATTTTAAATATAAACTAAAATAAGCAATTTTCATGAATTGTTGAACATGTATG
The DNA here is from genome assembly GCA_019843965.1 of Rhynchomys soricoides. Classification (NCBI taxonomy): domain Eukaryota; kingdom Metazoa; phylum Chordata; class Mammalia; order Rodentia; family Muridae; genus Rhynchomys; species Rhynchomys soricoides. The sequence continues at coordinate 851,139 of JADRCH010000303.1, read as the reverse complement.
TGAGAAGGTACATTTTCTATTGTAAGAACATGGAGTTTGATGTAGTCATAATAAAACACATGAAAAAGTTATCATATATTCACATTCTTTATAGTTCTTTTTTGTCCAGTTGATCTAAGGGGTCAGTGTGAAGTGACATTAAAGTCCTCTGCAATATATCACATTATACATTATCCTATATCCTATACACAATTAAATATTGTTTATTATATTATACATTATATATTATATAATATCATATATGTTTGTTTCATTTTGAGGTATAGCTTTTGCTATATCATTTTGTACATGAAGGGACTTTCAACATCTAGATTTAAATGTACTATTATTTCTAGAAGGCTTTTCATGACTATAGTTTGAGTAATCTCTTATGCACCTTAGTTATTTGCCTTCTTTAAAGACTCCCATTGTTTGGACATTCGGTCTTCTTCGTCATCTCTTCTCTCACTTTTTTTTTTCTTGTTTTTCTTTTCTCAGTTATCTTCAATATCTGCTTTAGTTTCTTCAGACTGGTCTGGAAAGAAGTTAGGATCTGAGAAGTAGGCTCAGCAGTTAAAAACACTAGCTGCCCAGGGAACCAAGGCTCAACCCTCAATTCCCAGAGTGTTTCATAGCCAAATGTAACTACGGTTTCAGGAGTTCAGTGCTCTCTCTGGCCTCCACTGGCATTACACACACAAGACACACAAGCACACGGGCTGAACATTCACACACATTAATAAAAACAACAGTTGGGTAATTTATAAATAGAGACACACCTCTCATACTATTTTTAGGACAGATAAGTCCCAGATCAATGGACTGGCTTGCTTTGGGTACCCAGTGAAGGTCCTGTTATTAATAGTCAAAAGTCTGTATACCTTCAGGTGGCACAAGGGACATATAGAAAAACAGATGCCCCATGCTGCATTACCAAGGCAGTAACCCCATTCTGAGTGTAGAACCTGAGTGTAGAACCCATTTGCTCTCCCAAGTGTCCGGCTCTTGTTACCACTGCTCACATCCTATTTTCAACATATGAGATGTGGAAACACAGAAGTGACTGTATAGCAACATGTCATGAATTTCATCTTAATCTACCCCCAGTGCAGCCTGTAATTTCTTCTTCATTTCTAAGACCGCGCTCTCTCTTTCTTTGAAAATTTCCTAACTTCAATGCAATTGAGTCCAACTATAACATCAATAATGTTGAGTTTCTCGAAAGTTTTTCTGTTTTTAGTTTTAGTTCTCAAATTCTTTTTTTATTAACTATTAAAGAGTAGTGAATTATGTTTCTATTAAATAAGGAGAAATAATCAGTTAAAGATAAGAAATTATGATAATGTTAAGCAAAATCTATTCTAGATGCCGAAGAAAAATGATTTGATCTGTTGTTCAGGTTGGGGAGGAGCAAAGACGTAGAAATTAATTCACACATATATGAAAATCCAAACAATAAAACAGAAAGAAGTGGAAAAGGGAAATAGTAGAAAATTAATTTATGTCAACACTTTCATCATAATGAAGTAGCTGTGACAAGGAACACTGAAGAAACATAGAGCTATCAACGTGATTTCTAGTTTCTAGAAATCAGTTTGGGGTTGATGTAACACATTTTTAAATGTGTTTTTTTAATTTAATTTTTTTTACATATTCTCTTTACATCCTGCTCACTGCTCCCTCCAAGTTACCCCCTCCTCCTCCAGTTGTTTGGGACCCACATAAAGGCCAAGCTCTACATATGAGGGGGGAGGCCTAGGTCCAGCCCATGTATGTTCTTCAGTGGGTGGTTCAGTCTCTGATAGTCCCAAGAAAGGGTCCAGGTTATTTGAGTCTATTGGTTTCCCTGAGGATTCCTATCCCCTTTGTGGCCAGCAATTCTTCCTCCTATTCTTCCATAAGAGTCCCCAAGCTCCTCCCACTGTTTGGCTGTGGGTGTCTGTATCTGTCTGTGTCGGCTGCTGGGCAGACCTTCTCAGAGGACAACATGCTTATGTCTACCTGGTTCAGTAGTCTGATGGAGGTGGAGGAGAGGGAGGAGTAGAGTCTAGTTTTCAAATTCTTAGTCATATACATTAAAGGAAATCTTTCCATGCATAAGAATATTTAATTCACTTTAGAGGTTAGTTTTGACTTCCCCACCCATTTCTGAATGGAAGAGAACTTTCAAGGGAAATTAACTTTCATTCACATTTTTTTTTTTTTTTTTTTTTTTGGTTTTTTGAGACAGGGTTTCTCTGTATAGCCCTGGCTGTCCTGTAACTCACTCTGTAGACCAGGCTGGCCTTGAACTCAAATCCACCTGCCTCTGCCTCCTGAGTGCTGGGATTAAAGGCATGCGCCACCACTGCCCGACTATTTTTTTTTTTTTTTAAACAGGGTTTTACACTGAACTTTGTTGCTTTGTTGGATTTTGTTCCTAAGCATTTGGTGGATGAGGGTCCTTGTTCCAAGAGCTACGAAAGGAACTCTCCTATTGTAGCACTAGGCTGTGCAGATTTGCCAACAGTGCTGGGAATGGGAGAGCCACATCTTCTTCAAAAATAGAATTATATTCTGTTCCCCTTTATTTATCTCTTTCATTTAACTGCCATATCTCCAAAGGGCACCAAATTTTATGTATTTTTCTTCAGAAAAAAAAAACAAACTAATGTTTCCTGAGGTTTCTACTTTCAATATATTTCATTTTCGGGTCCTTCCCTATAGATGGACTTGTATGATGTTAAGTCTTGGCTCTTTGTTGAGTGTTTTGTGCTAATGCTGCCTTTATCTTCTGGAGTGAACTATTCCTGAGATCTCTTCTCATTCTTTTGGAGCTGTTCAAGTCACCTCATTCCTCCTGCCAATCACAGACATGCTGGAACAATGCGGTTCTATGGGAATTTGAAAATTGGTGTTGTCATGGGAAATTTGAAATTTATGGCATTTTCAGGTAACCCTAAATGTATATGTGTAGGCTTAGATCTTTCAAAACCTACTTTGATAAGGGTTCTTAAATGCTTCAATCTCCGTTACAGTCCACCAATCAAAGGTAGGGGAGGAAGATGGTTAATAGGACAAGAGGAAAGTGGACCAGTTTAGTAGTTTTGGGGGAAGTAGTTTTGGGAGTGATTCCAATCTTGTTTTTAGTAATCTGTTCGAGTCAGCAGCAGCACCTCAATCCAGAAGAAACCACAAGGCTCCACCAATCAGCACAAGTCCGTTGAAGTGGCAGGATGCAACCAGAACACCACCAGAAGTTCTTTGGTGCATTTCTCTCTACAAAGTCATGACAAGTGAAGATCTGCAAAGAAAGCAAGGCAAACTAAAGCCAGATCATTGTCCACAGTCTGGTGGGTTGTACTTGTACTCTTTCCAAACATCATGTGTTCTCTCAAGCATCTGCTTCAAGAAAATATCACATACCCTTTCACCAGACAGTTTCCAGAAAATACCACATATCTGTTCTCAGCAAAACATCCTCTCACATGTCTGCCTTTAGCAAAAATCCTCTCATAAGACAGTTTCCAGAAAAATATCACATGATACAACAACACGCCCTGGTTGCTGTCTCCAACAAAACTGGAAATTCCCACTTCATATGTATCAAATATTGGATTGTTTATCTCCATTTATTGATCATATAGTTTATATATGTATTTAATTCAACTCACTGTAATTATCCTCAATAGAAAATACTAAGTTAATGAGGGTTATTATATTTTATATTTCTTCTAGGTCTTTTGCAGTTATTTATCAAAGATATATTTAATAGATTGCAATGAGTGGTTCCATCTAAGTAAATTATAATGAATCATTCTGTAACATTTTCCCTGTCTTTCTGCTTTGAGCAGTACTAATAAAGGCTTAAATATCTTGCTCTCTCTTTTTTTTTTTTTAACTGTAAAAATAAGTTATTGGTTAAAAAATACTATAGTCAAAAAGTACTTTACATGATTTTCAAATAATTTGCATAATTTATTTTATTCATGAGTACATAGAAACACTGTGTGTTGGGTTGAATGAGACTGTGTCCTCCAGGTTCATATGTTTGAATGTTTGGTCCCCAGTTGGTGCAACTGTTTGGGAAGGATTAAGAGGTATGGTCTTGTTGGAGGAGATGTATTATTGAGAGTGGAATTTGCAGTTTCAAATAACTCATGCCATTCCCAGTTAGCTCTTTCTGAGTTCTTCTTGTGGATCAGGGTGTGAGCTTTAAGCTGCTATTGCTGTCATGCCTGTGCTCTGCCATCATGGACTCTGAAACCATAAACCCAATTAATGGTTGTTTTTTATACATTGTCTTGGTCAGTGTCTTGTCACAGCAATGGAACAGTAACTAAGACACACTGGAAATTAGGGACAACAAAGAATAAAGTATATATTTGGTAGCATGGCAGAGCCAGTGCTCCCAGCCTGCTTTTCACCTCTTCTGAGACAGAGTGTTGCTATGTAGTCCAGACTGGCCACAAAAACACAGAGTGATCCTGTTAAATGAATTCACCACCACTTCTAGCACACTCTGGTTGGTTCTGTTTTTTCTCTGGGAACAGAGAAGAGTAACTTACTAGGAAAGTTTTCACCTCTAGTATCACTCCAACACCTAGGGAACTTTGGGCTGGACACCTAAGGTTCTTTGGCCATGTGATTCCCCAGCGACAGGATAGAAATTTAAATAAGTTAATATTCCAAATAATTGTCAACATTCCAAAGTGCTTCTCTCAAAAGTTTCAGAGAAAGGAAAGTCATGAGTCCTTATCCCTTTTCTGACAAGCAAAGGTCTCATTTAAACATGAGCCATATGGGAAGCACCAGTTTGACATTTATGGATCCTGCCAAATGTACCGCAGATGGGATACTCACCACCCCAAAGGTATGCCTCCTATCTATCTGGGTTCATGAATCCCTGTTTGATAATGTACCATAGATCTGAGAGATAGATTGTTCCTTTTCCAAGGCTCTTCCACATTCACACTAGGCCCACCACTGGCTGGCTGGCTGAAGCCAGTACATACTCTATTCTCACCGTATGTGTGTCTTTTCCTCTCTTACACTTAACAAAGCCTTCGATGTTTGCTGGTGGACTACAACTCCAGCTGTAGGGTTTATTCTTCCACATCCCAAGGCTCCAGCAAACCAGCTTCCTTTTGTCATTAATACCATACATCGTGGCCTAGGAATGACAAAGCTGGAAAAATCAAGGCTTAATATCAGCTAAGAGTAGAAGGAAGATATTCCATAAAGAAAGGGAAGGAGATATTTTGTTCTGTTTGATACAAGGTCTATGTAGCTAAGGTTAGCCTCAAGTTCATTGCAATTCTCTGGCCTCAGCCTCCTAAATGTTATAATAATAATAATAATAATAATAATAATAATAATAATAATAATAATTAAATAATAATAACTATTATTATTATTATTATTATAATATATTTACTGTTAAAACAAAGTAACTTTCCTATACTCAATATTAAGAGAACAGGATAAGACTAATACACAAATATTACCTAGACATTGATCAAACATTCAATGGGAAAGGAAAAAGAAAAACTCAAACCAAACATCACCTTGGACAGAATTCAGAACGATCAGGAAAGGAAAAGGAAAATTCTCTCCCTCTGAATTATGGAGGAAGTTTGGTAACATATGTGCCTGGAATGAAGAGTCGATGAATAAAAGATCTGGGGTGGTCTTGTGGCTTCCAAGAAAGCAAGAGATAAAGATGCTGCAAGATGAGCCAGAGGGGAGGTGGGGCTGGTCCCAGAGGGCCAGAGAGATGAGACCTCCATCCAACAGAGCTGACAGAAAATATCCTGGGACGTGTTATAGATTCACTGTGTGGTATGGAATGTTGGGAAGCTGTGAGGTTCCAGCAGAGAATCAAATGTTTCTCAGGGCTTTGGATACTTCCTCTAAAGAAATCTTAGTGTTGAGGTTTGTGAGATAAATTTGTTTTGCCTAATTAGGTCACCTAGGAATACATGGGGTTTGTATGCATTTGCCCAAGTAAAGTTTGACATGAGCATCATACAATATTTTCTGTTAATTAGATTTCTCCACATAGCATGGTGGTGAGAGCACTTGTATTTTATGAAATCTCAAGAGTACTGGTGAGGGAGAATATGCCATCCAGCGAGATTTTGCAAACTAATTACCTGAGGGGATTCAGAGAAATTCACGCAGATGGATGTACTACACAAGTAATAAGCTTTTATAAAGCAAGAAGTAGTCTAATTACAAAGCAATTATTATAATACATGACAGTTTTTAATTCTCCTCCTTATTTTGTGTGATATTTAGTGTTTATTGGAAAGCAAAGCAAAACATAGAAGAATGTGTCTACTTCTAGTTTCACCTTTTAATTATTTCTTAGTCATCTTGATTGGCCGGCAGCTTTAACTCTAAATACTATCCATAAGCAATTTTAATTTGTTTAAAAATTAACTGGTAATGAATGCGTATTCACCTCTGAATCTTGAAGCCATGTTGATGACTTCTGGATGAGCTAGTAGAAGCTGCTTCCATCTGGCCCTGTATTTGTGCAGCTCCTATTTTGCTTAAAATTCCCTCCCTGCCTAAAGACACATGATGCTCATCACCTACACTATAATTTTAAAGCTGTTTATTAAATATTTCTTTGAAACTTTTCAGAACAATGTAAGCATTACAGAAACCATGCATTCCTGGCTTTTATTTTGTTTTTGCACTACATCTGAAATAAAAAAGAAAACCTACAGAAATTGAAAATGCAACAGTTTTGAGCAGGAGAGACAGCTCATTGGTTAAAAATACTGACTGCTCTTCTAGAGGACCTGCGTTCCATTTTCCCAGTATACACAGTGTGGCTTACAACCATCTATAACTCTAGTTCCTGGTGATCTGATGCCTTCTGGTTTCCTCAGGCATGTATATAGTGCACAGACATGTTTGGGCAAAAATCTCATGTACATTCTTAAAAGTTGAAATGCAAACATTTTCTTTTGTATTTCCAAGACAGTGTTCTGTAAATTTGACCTTAAACAAACATGGAAAGAGTAAAGAGAAAAAAGTAAGACTGGAAATGACTCTTAGAGCTCTTCCTCTGTGTGCTTGTCAGGCGAGTGTGGGGTGTGGTGGGCTGTGCTGTGACATGGACAGCGCAGCTTCTTTTATTTTAAGCAATACTTGCAAAAATTATTAGCTCAATAGAATCACATTGTGCAATCACTTTATTCTTCTGGGACAAAGAACGTGAGAGTAAATTTCCAGGAAGAAGGCATTTCACCTGTTCCTTCCTCACAGCTAAAGAGTTGCTATCTAATGTTTTTTCAGGTGGGTAGAAACCATACCCGAATTAGAAACTGGAAATGCTGATCCTTGCTTTTCTGCCAGTCATGATGGGACTCTCTGTTTGACTCATTTATGAATATTGGTAGGTGTGGAGGAATTGGCGAGGAGGAGCTAGTGGAAAATATTCCCCACAATAGAGATAGTGCTTTAATTCGTTTCCTGTTTCTGAGATAAAATATTCTGGCAACAGCAGCTGAAAGGAGGAAGGCTTTATTTTAGCTCACAGTTCCAAGGACAGTCAGGCAGAGACACCAAGGCAGAGGATTTGAAACAGCTGGTCAATTAGCTTCCCCAGTCTTAATAATTTCTTTGATTTAAATAATAGAATAACAATGTCAAGGCCTTGTTGGAAGTGAATAGTAGATTCCTAGTTAGAAGTAGACCGCTGTGGACAGATCTGTGGGAGCTCTGTCTTGACCTGGTCACTTTCTGTGTTCCTTTTCTATGCTTCATGTTCACCATGAGTAAAGTAACTTCTACCACATTCTCCTGCTACCTTGAAGGTCTACACAAATGAGGATATTCTAAAAAAGACACCTAAGACTATTAAAACAGTGGCTCAGAAGAAATTGGAGTTCCCGGGAATCTCATGCTGGGCGAAGGAAAGGGCCCTCTGAAAGAGATTTCACATAGTTACAGCAACCTGTCAGAGCACCTTACAGAGTAAGACTGAAGCCCAGAAAACACTGGGTGATGGTGTGCGGGATCACACATTGACCAGGATAGCTTAGACGTGCACATCCTTGAGCGTCTATTTAAACTTTAATCTTTCCAGGACCCTGAAGAAGACATGGAGGAGTCTCTGAATCTCTTCATGCCTCTCCAATGTTTCTCCTTCTTCCTTTATTTGCTTTTTACTATTAATTTGGTTCTAACAGGCTTATTTAGGGTGAATAGCCAAACTTGGCTTGGGATACAGACTATCACTCCAAAGTTTAATAACATCACCATTGGATCAGCAGAGTCAAGGATTTTCCTGAAACCCAGTTTATCGAAATTTTTCTCACCTTAAGTTGTTTTTGTCAGTAATTCTGGTCATAGTGATAAAGAGCTAACACAGTGATGTATTTTCTCTTATGTAGCTGAACTATTTAAATCAGCTGTCCAGTTTTTTATGTTAAAAAACGCGAGACAAAGTTCTGTGATTACACTCCGCCATGCGTAATTGGTTGGCCAAGTGTCTTAGTCATATGGTTTCTTTTTATCATCCTGAGACTCAGGATATTCTCACGGTGATTCCAGAACTCTTGCTCTTTGGACTCTGCCTCCCCTGCATCTCTTCCATCTCTAGTGAAATTCTGTAGCCATTTCTGTTCTCTGTCTAAGCAGCTTTCTCTCTGTTCAGGCACCACATGGTTTAGTTTTATTATTTTAAGATACACCCAGAAGTTTTTATGGCCTAATCTCTCAGATCATGTATATTTTCTGAAATTGGATACACTCACATTTATAAAGTAACTGTACATATCAGACTAAATTAAACAACTGATTTAATAGTACACTGTAACCACATACACCACACTAACTTAAACAAATGGAGTAGATGTACATATTACAGCTCTCCCATGGAATCCAAGGTATGTGGCCGCGTGATTTATGCACAGCAATCTGCAACGAGCTGCTTAGTCACTACCCCACTGATCTTACATCAATTGTGGAATAGTCATTATTTTTTTCCAGTCAAAAATATTTAAGAGCTTTAAAATTAATACGTTTATATAGGAAATTTGGAAAGTGCCAACAGAAAGAATCAAGCAAAAATGTCTCAAGTCCCTGTATTGTATTCCAAAACAATGTTGACAAGCCTTGTGTTGTATGTGGTTCTTTTCTTCTTCAGAGGCTTTGGTGAGAATGCTTGTCTGTCTTTCGGTTGGCAGAACTGAACCTGTAGAAGCAGGAGGAGGAGGATGCCGGGGAACTCTTCCATGAAATGGCTGAATTTCTAGGTCATGGAACAACCACTGCGATTTTCTTGTTTACTATGCTCACAGTGGTGTCCTCTGATTCTCAAAGTAATATATAAGTAATATATAATAATTACGAAGCCATGCCACTATTGATATTTTGAACCTGGGCAACCTACTTCAGACAGGCGAGACAATTTGCCTAGGGTGGCACAGATGGGACATCCTGGATGACTGGAGTCCACGGCTGATGGGACTGGCAAGCAGGCGTTTCTCTTTTTCTCTTTCTCTTGGTCCACAAACTGCTAATCAACAGGATCACCCACAGGGTGGTATCCAGTTGAAATCCCTTTTATTTGTAAATATGTAGCCTGTTGAGAAGAATGCATTGGAGATCAGGCCTGTGGCTTTGGCCCTCTCCAAAGCCAGTTAAAGCTCACATGCTTCTTTTGTACGGTCCATAAATGTCTAGACTCTGTTAGCTGTCTTTCTGCCTTGTTCTCTATTTAATGCTTAGTTGTGGGCAGCAGACAATCACTCCAAATGCTGAGAACTCCCAATCACAAAGACCCCAGCAGTTTTGAGATATTATTGACAAGTGAAGGTCACTATTTGATTAATTGGTTCCTCCTGCTTGAGGAGTCATCCCTAAAGACAAGGCCACAACTTGCATCTCATGCACCCTTTGATCAGGTTAGCCTTTCAAGACAGAGTGAGAAAATTCTAGGACCTGAAACTGACAGCCCCGGCTAGCACATTGATGTGTTTACTTTCTTAAGCCTGAATTGTGGTCAAAACTGGACACAGCTGTCCTTTCTCAAAGAGATTTCATTTCCAGACTGTGTGTTTGGATTTCAGTTCATTGTTTAATAGTTCTAGAATTTAAGCTGTCATCTTGAGGCAGGAAGGTTAGCACTAGGCTTAAGATGGACGGAAGGTCCACACTTCTCACTTTCGAATTGTTTCTTTGTTTTTCTTTCCATTTGCCTGCAAACTCAACAGAACTGAAGCGCAGTTGAAACACAGGCTGTTTTTACACCCTGTGGGCTGAAAAGTTGATTTACTGAACAGTATGTAGAGTTTCCACGAAACAGAAATAACCACAGAGAGTTTTTAAAATCTGCAAAATATGACAGGATTATGAGAGGAAAAAGAAATCTTATGTGAGATTCTTTGGTTCTTAGATGAAATCCCCAGAGGGGTTCCAAAGCTCATGTGCTTTATCAATGGTCATTCTGAACCATCTTGTAAATGTCCTTTATACAATATCTGCTAAGCGGGAAAGTTAAAACCAGCTCCCTTTTCTGTGACACACCAGGCTGGGGCACTTCTATTCTGCTATGATTCACAAGTGTTGATTCAAAATATCTAGAAGATGATTAGCATTTGCCTAGTCCATGCTTTGTGAACACACAATGCTGCACACAGTGGATGATAATGCCTCTGTCCCTTCTTTCTGGTGGAGGACATATACACACTATCCTGTGATGGCAATGAAACTCTGAGGGGAGTTATAGAGATTCATGCAGCAGCACCATGGAGGAAGGAATGAGCTCATTTGAGCTGGGACCTTTTGAAAAGCTCCTTAGTGGTGTGATTCAAAGTCAATTTGTAGAACCTGTAAGGAGTAAAATTAACTGAATAGAGAAAGTTTAAGGTAAACCAGATTCTATAGCACGGAGAAATAAGAGTGACACATGGCCTTCCCCTTGACTTTCTTTACCTGAATGTACAGAAAGGTGGCATTCCCATCTTGCCTTGAAGTTAAGCAAATGGAATGAAAGGTAAGTGATGTATGTCTTCTTTTATTTTTTATTTTTCTCTAAGATTCTTGGGTTTGTTTGGCTAATGAAATGCAGGGGATCTAACAAAGGCCTGGGAGGACTTCCCAGATGGTTATCCCATCAAATGGAAGGAGTCAGCATGCTGGAACCAGAACTGCCTGGTCAGGGAGCAGGTATTATGGGTGAGCCACTCATACGTGCTGTGGCAGCCCTGGGGATGGAGCACTGGAAAAGTGTGTCTGACAAATCTTGGAAATCTCCAGGAAAGAGTCATTTGCAAGAGTTATGGTAATAGTCATCTTAAATAGCAAGAAGGCTCAAATTAATAGATGCCAGGGCTAGGAAGAAGGTAAGACCCTTTCTTTCCTCTGTGAACCATTGCGGGCACAGGGTCAAATTTATGCAGCAACCTAACTTGGGGTTGTAAGTAAAAATGTAACTTGGGGTTGTAAGTAAAAATGAGAAGCAATGAAGGAGATTTACTCTGCCAAGGAGTGTTCTCAGACATTTTATAACTTACAGGAAAGGAGGAAGATTGTTGTATGAGGGAGATCTAAAACTTTCTGGGTAAGGAATACTACCTGCCTTCTTTTAGAGACAGGGTCTCACTGTGTAACCTTGGCTGGCCTAGAACTTGCTATGTAGACCAAACTAGCTTGCCTCTGCCTCCTGAATGCTGGGATTAAAGGTGTGTGCCATGGCCCGGCAGTGGTGGCGCACGCCTTTAATCCCAGCACTTGGGAAGCAGAGGCAGGTGGATTTCTGAGTTTGAGGCCAGCCTGGTCTACGGAGTGAGTTCCAAGACAGCCAGGGCTACACAGAGAAACCCTGTCTTGAAAAACCAAAAAAACAAACACAAAAACAAAAACAAAAAAACCCCAAAACTCTTATATGTGTTTTAAATTTTAATTTAACTTTCAATGCAAATATATTTATTCATTTTAAAATGTTAAACAAAATAAAAATGTTTAAATTGCAAAGTGGATTTCATAAATGTACTGAATAAATATGTGAATTCTTTATTACAAAGTCTGTTTGAACTAATATAACTAAAATGGACTTTAAAACTTTTTTAGTTAAAATATAATTATATTATTTTCCTCTTCCCTAATACAAATAAGGGTAATACGTGTTTATTTAAGTTAAAAATGGGAAATATTAAAAAGCCAAGGAATAAAGCAATAATCATTTATAATCCTATGTTGCTACAATGACTTTCAAAGTAGTCATTCTTGTGTCTCTGTATGTAATGTTCCATAGACAGAGTGTTCTCACTGCATGGTCGGCTTAATTATACAACAGAAAACATGTATGTTTATGAATATAATCTGTTTTATGTGATTAATTTTCTGTTCTGCTCTGTTTTGTTCTGTTGAGAGAGGGACTCATTTCATTATGCAGAACAGCCTGACCTGGAACTCGCAATCCTGCCTCAGCCCTTCACGGGCTGAGGTTACAACCGTGAGCCGTTACAACTGGCTATTCTATAGACTTGAGTTTTAAGGGATAGCATAACTTTTTGTGTTTGGGGATTTCATACATGAATACACTGTATTTACATTATTCACATCCCCAAGTTCCCCTAACTTTTCAATATATGAGCACAACACAATTTTTACTTTTCCTCATAAAGTTAGATACAGGTATCTTCGGGGAATCTCGTCATCACTTTGATGAGAATAGGTACCATTCATAAGTATTTACCTGGGTTCTCAGGTTTTTCTAAGGCTCGATAATTAAAAAGTATGAAAAAATTAAAATAAAAGACATTTCAGTGTGTGTGTAAAAACCAGTCGCACTCAAAGATTACAGTACTTAACTTTCTTACTAGGTGAATATGAATGAATCAGCTTTGTAGCATTTTATCAAAGCTGAACAGCAGCATTAAAACCAAACCTATACTGCTGTTACTGTGTGTCAGAATCTCAAGGACAATAAATTCAGGATGTATTTGGCAACCTATTTTCAGTTGTCAAAATAGCTGTCTCCTGCCGAAGTGGGTATAAATATTTCATTTTAAGCAACTGTTGGCACTCTCTGATGACAGACAGTATGGGGTTAGCCAATCCTGTTTAGTACAAGCTGTGCTAAACCCTGAACAAACCATCACAAATCTCAGTGACTTTATCTAACAGTTCTAGCTCCTTCTCAGGCCTCAGCTTCTGACAGTCAGTTTGAAGTTTGTTGTCAATCATAACGCTTGAGGGAGAAGATAGAAAATCATATTCATTTTTTTTTCATTTTTTCATTTTCATGTAGAAAGGCCACATACTGTCTTTGCTCACATCTCTCTGGCCCTTGCTAGTGATATGCTTGGTCACACTGAGTACAAGAGAGTAGGAAAGGAGAATGGGGTAGAGATGTCCAATGGACAGGACTATGTCTGCCTTTACTCTATGGCAGGGGCCACACCCATGGTTAACTTCTCTGTAGTGGCCCTAGGAGCATCTCCTGGTATTATCTTCTCTGCTGAACTTCTAAGAAGAGGGTGAGCAAACTTTGACCTTAGGCTTCCTGCTTGTTTTCATGTGATCTGCTAGCTAGGATTTTTTTTTTTCTTTTCATTTTAATCTGGATAAGAAGAAAATTATCATTGAGTAAAGCCTGAAAATTATGAAATTCAAATGTGTGCTCATACATAGTCATATTGGAATATAGCCATATGCCCTTGGCTATGTATTGTGTATTGCCTATGACTGGTTCCAAGATACGGAGTGAAAATGGATCCATGACTGGGACTTGTGGCCTGAGAACCCAAACCCTGATCTTAGACATGGCTGTGCTCCCCGCCACTCCCTGGGAGGTGTTTATTTTCTAGATGTTTCACATTCAGCTAGATAGAAGCAGAGTTTTTAAAGCATTGTGGCTGTGGTGCAGTTGTGCTTAGCTTCACCTTTGTGCAGAGTCACGAATAGAAGAATGATGAGGATGGAGTCCCAAGAGCTACCCTGGACTAAGAGCAGACTAAAGGAGAGAAAGAAAAAAACAAAAACAAAAAACCACTGGAATTACAGGGAAGAGGGGCTTTGCCTGAAATAAAGGCTTCAGTTGCATGCTGGACTAGAGCTAGATGAGTTTCTTACTAGACCCTTGAAGATATATCATGTAAATCTGTTCAATATTTTAGAACTAATATGGATTTAAACACAAGCCTTCAGGGACTGCTGATAAAATACACATATACACATACACATGTATACATTCATAATAAAAGGAAAGGAAGATTAATTGTTCCACTAGAAGAAAGAACCCTAGATTTTGCAATCTACTTTCCAAGCACATTGTTGCTGGGAGTATTTCCCTTTCAACTCTGATTTGAAAAAAATAAAAAAATAAAAAATTAAGTTTCTCCTAGAGAGGCTCCATGTGCATGTAAATGGAGCTGGCTTTCTGGCAGACTTGCTGGCTTGCTGTGTGGGATATTTGAGAAACATGGGTTCATTCGTTGTCAACATACTACTCGTGCTAAGATGAGGACCCCTAAAGTAGCATGTTGGCCCAACGATACAATGCACTTTTCTTCACTTAACGTTCAAATGTTCTGCGTAGTGAGGAAGGCTAGGGCTGGAAAAGGAAGCGCAACACATATGTTTTCCACCCAAGGTAAAAATCTATTCTCCTTAAACACCCCAAATGGCTTCCCTGACACCCATGTGTATAGATTCCATTTATCTGTGCACTCTGACCAACTCCTCTCATCCAGCTTCCTGTGAGAGGCATTCTCTTCTAACCAGTTCTATGTCACCTCCAGCTCTCACTGGAGGATGGTCTTTCCTGACCTTGTGTCACAGTCAGAGGCACCGGGAGCTTTTAGGTAATTTCCAAGAGTGGGTTTTCCCCCATTGGAAAACAGACACCCCAGCTCTTCTCTTTTCCTGAGACAGGTGGGTTTTTTTTAATTTATTCATTTTTATGTACATTGGTGTTTTGGCTACATGTATGTGTAAGAATGTCAGTCAGATCTTGGAGTTGTGAGCTTCCATGTGGGTGCTGGGATTTGAACCTGGGTCCTCTAAAAGAACAGTCAGTGCTCTTAACTGCTGAGCCTTCTCTCCAGTCCCAGTTAGTTTTATTTTAATGAAATATTTTTGAATAGGGCCAGGCAGTGGTGGCGCACGCCTTTAATCCCAGCACTTGGGAGGCAGAGACAGACGGATTTCTGAGTTTGAGGCTAGCCTGGTCTACAGAGTGAGTTCCAGGACAGCCAGAGCTATACAGAGAAACCCTGTCTCAAAAAAAAATGAATATTTGAACATTTTATTCATTAATAATAAAGTCCTTATGATAAAATGCCATTTGTCTATAGAACCCAAACCCCAGTATGTGTGTTTGGGTTTCTATTTTGTTCCATTGGTCACATGTCTGTTTCTGTGTCAGTTCTGGTCTGTTTTTATTACTATAGCTCTATAACATATTTTCAGATCTAAAATGGTAATCCCTTCAGGACTGTTCTTTTTACCTAAGATTACTTTGGCTATTTGGGTTCTATATGAATTTAGAATTTTGTTTTTCTATTCCTATGAAGAATGTTGTGGAGTTTTAATTGAGATTACATTGAATCTATAAACAGCTTTTGGTAGAATGGCAATTTCAGCATTCTAAGAATCTGCAAGCATGGGAGATCTTTCCATTTTCTACCATCTTTCTTGATGTCTTCCTTCGGCAATTAAAAATTTTTATTGCAGAGGTCCTTCATTCTCTTAGTAAGGGTTATTCTTAGATATTTTATTGAGGCTGTTGTGAATGTGAGGGTTCCATGAGTTCTTTCTCAGTGTTGGTATATCGAATGGTTACTGTTAGCTAATCTGGTATCCTATTACTTTGCTGAAATCCTTCTATAAATCCAGCTAACTACTTGTTGCTGGTGAGGCCATAGAATCTAGAGGAAAACAGATTACTGCCATTTCCTAAACCAGCACAGTTAACAACCGTATTCTAAATATTTATCCCTATACCCACACCATATCAAAGGCAGTCTTCATACCTTATCAAAGACTCTTCCTTTTGCAAGAGACAGACACTATTACAAGAACCCACACCTGGTGAAAATTCAGAGAACAACAGACCATGGGATGACCAGTCCCAGTTGATTTATCTGGATCATATCCCCCACACCTATGGCTCATGGGACACCAAAGAAGAGGGGTCAGAAAGACTACAGTAACCAGAGGACCAGAATATCTGCTGTGATATAGTGTCTTCTATATTTGACAGAGAAGTGGCCCTGTGATATCTCAACAAAATTGTTGTCCAAACAAGATCTGGCTAATTACACCACAAGTTGACATGTTGGCATGGATTGTAGGAAATATCATAAGACTCCACCTATAGAACAATAACTATTGGCAATTGATAACTCTTAAGAGAGGGAGAATCAGTCTTCCACAGGAACAAACTCCCCAATCAGTTATCCAATGCCAAGTTGTCAACCCTAAAAGTATATACACATGGGCAATGCTCACGGACTCAACAAGTTGAATTTTATATATTTATATGTAATATCATAGTTGTAATGTACTTTCACATGGATTACTTTACTTAACCTCTTCCAGTCTCCTTCTGTGTTGGAGAAGGAAAGCGTTATTATCCACATTTCCTGAAGCCTATGAGATTTGTCCATGGAAATCATCATTGGATAGCGCTTAGGTCTAATTCTTGATACTCTGGCTAATTGTGTTCCACTGTGATGTCATCTCCTTAATACTGCCAGAATAGGGCCCAACTGTGTTCCATCTTTGCGAATTTGTGGGTGGCTTTTCTTTTTTGGAGAAATTCTCATTGTAGTCTTCTTTTCTGTGATAAACATCTCTTCTGAAAGTACAACTCAGGTTGCAGGATGACTTTTATAAGTTAGATTCTGTTTGGTAACAAGTACATGAACATCTACTTTGAGCATTGGCCAAACTGGAAATAGTTCCTTTCTCTTCCTTTGGTTCAATCTATTTCTCTTAAAGTAAATGTGTAAGAAAAATTTTGATACCAGGATCTGAGAAACTACATTGTCTCAGATCATTATTATACAACACAATTCTCTGTATTGCCATACGGTTTTCAGTCCTTCATGGAATTTTTACCTTTTTGATGTATCTAGCAGATTAGGGGTTCAACTTTGGGGACATGGTAATTGCAGAGACTTTTCCATTGGATTCAATGGAGAAATGACTCTGCATCTTTTTATAAATGTCCTCTGGTGAGAAATGATTGACAGGAAAGGTATCCGAGTATAAGTCTACGCACTTCACTTGTGGTGGGTTCATGATGTGGGTCCTTTATTCTTCAGTATCAATGTGAAGAACAATCAAAAAAAACTTCAGACAAACAGGATTCCCTGGGACTTGGCAAATATTATGTGCTCCATGTTTTATAAGAAAGCCAAGTAAGAACCTTTCAGGGATGGATATCCAGAACTCAAATTACCCCATGCTAGAATAACATTTAATAACCAAATTTGTTCATTTCTATACTTTTGTTCCAAAGTCAAAGAAAAATATTAATTTTGTTGTAACTGTTAACATGGAAAATCTGACTGAAAATTTTTCTAAAATCACATAGTAAATGGTTGTTTGGAAGTGATGTTTGCAAAGCAAGTTCAGAAAAGGAACAGCCACATTGGTCTGTTTACAAAGCAAGCTCTGCCCATGCAATGACTACTGCTTTTTCTGTTCATCCTCCAAGAAACAGTAATATGTCTGTCCACTGAATGCAGATTAAATTTCTGAGTTTCATAGCTCTTCATATTTGCGACCTTGGAAAGACTGAGAGATAGACCCAGTTAATCTTTATATCACATACCAGGTTCTCCAAAGTCTTGAGATATTTGATGATATGAGTTCGTACAATGTTTGTTTATGGAGACACTTTCTTAAGTTTGTGTTTTGGTGGATGCACCATGACTCAGGACAAGAGCTAAGGATAGGGTAGGGTAAGGGATATATTGGCCTCCTGGCAGATAAGATCACAGCTGTCCCTCATCTCTGCCTAAGCCTCCTATACCTTCAGCCCTCATCTTACTGAAGAAGCCTCTACTCCCTGGAGAAACATACATGCCTTCTGCCTTACAAATATATTTTAAATTTATCCAGACAATAGATCAGTAGAAAGTTAGAGGTTCTTTCTATGATAAGAGTAATATTAATAGGTACCTGGTGGGTGGTATGAAGAGATTTAGCTGGACTTTGAAGTTATGATGGATCCAGAGCTTAAGTTTTAAATGCCCAGGAGAGGTCACTTTGTTCTGTGAAAACCACACTGATTTAAAGAAGAATGAGACTGAAGACAAAGTCAGTCACATGCAGTATCGATGCTGCGGATGTCAGGAGTCACAGTGGGAGTGGGGTAGAAGAGAGACGAGAAGGACATTGAGAGGTTGTCTTGATAGAAGGTACCCATTCTGTTTTGTCCTGTAGTCATGGGAATGGCAAACTCAAAACCATGGGTGACTCTTGTGTTGTTGGAATTTAAGGTCTGCAGAGGGAGCCAGGTGCTGATCATGTCAAGACGGGATGTCACTCCCCAACCCCCACGAAGTGGTAATTTTGGAGCTACAAGGCCAGGCTTTTTATCAGGATACTGGGAAAATTCACATCCCAGGAAGGGCTTGAGCAACCCAGAGTGGTTTGGTTTACTATCTGCCTTTTTTTTTCTTTTATTCAATTTTCTTCCTCTCAATTTAGATATTAGGGAAAGTAAATTGCATTCACAACACTCTCTCATGAGCACAGTAAGTGAATAAGTTATACAAATCAGTTGATATTGGATTTATCAGCTAAGATTAGGAGGCACTCTACCCCTAGGAGAGGTTCCCTGACAGAGGCTGCCAGATAGATACTCCATGGCAAAAACTCAGGGTCTTCTCTCAGCCCCTCAAACAATGTTTGTTTTCCACGTTATTTCTGCTACTGTCACAATGGTTCATTTCCCTCCAACCCCAGTTTCTTTCTTCCCATAAATTAGTACCTCCAGACAAGCCCCAGATGTCAGCATCACTATTTCTATGAAAGTAGAAATAATTTCTACAAATCTTTCTACAATATAATAATGCCAATAAATACAAAAGTCATGCAATGATGCTAATTGCAATGTTGTTCATATTTACAAAGAACTATATGTTGATCAGTTGGGCAATTAGCTAAATAAAAAGTGTTATATTTACTTGACAGCATACTATGCTGCAATAGGGGAAAAATTAGATATGTACTGACTTGACAAGATATACACAAGAGAAAAACTAGCTGTACAGCAGCAAATGTACCAAGATCCTTTCTTTATTAAAAAAATGCTTATATTTAGTTATATATAAAAAACATAAAGGATTCATAGTACATACATTTAGATATATACACATATATATGCTCAGATAGAAATATAAAAATTATCAAGAAAAATAGTAATTTAAAATGTGAACAGTGGTTAATGCAAGGGAAAAGGCTGGATTTATTTATTTATTTAATTTTATTTGTCTGTCTGTGGAAGTCAGAAGACAACTTTTGGGAATTGATGAATATGAAAGCATAATTATCTAATGGGCTCTGAGGAAACAGATATTATTCCTGACTGCATGGGGATGAAAGTAGGAGGGGGGGGGGGTGTTACATCATTCTAATGAGTAAGCTTTCTCTGCAAAGTAGCAAACTCACTTCAATCATCTTTAGCAAATCCTGCCTTCCCTTGTTATGTTATCAAGGTGCCTGTAAACTCTAGTATTGGGAACACCCACCCTCTATTTCCCAATGACCTCTTTTTGTTTGTTTGTTTGTTTGTTTTTTGTTTTGTTTTGTTTTGGTTTTTTGAGACAGGGTTTCTCTGTATAGCCATGGCTGTCCTGGAACTCACTCTGTAGACCAGGCTGGCCTCAAACTCAGAAATCTGACTGCCTCTGCCTCCCAAGTGCTGAGATTAAAGGCATGAGCCACCACTGCCTGGCCTTAATGGCCTCTTGAGTCAGATCTTTCCAGTTATTTCACAGAAGACCACAAGTTCAAAATACTGGTTCACTGAATATGTTCACTGTAGGTACTGGTCCAGCCTCAGCACTTTACATGTAATATTGGTGGACAAATAATTCATCTGATAAATTATCAGGGCTGGTTTAAGCAACGTAATACTATCTGATCAGTATTCTTGAACTTGAATCTATCATTCTTCATCTTTGGAGGGACAAGTTTGATTGCTTGAGGCCTTTTCAAATCATTGAATCAAGAACAGGAAACTACCAGAATAAAAGGAGCTACCACTAAAGACTCTTTCTTTATGCTGCAATAGGGGAAAAATTAGATATGTACTGACTTGACAAGATATACACAAGAGAAAAACTAGCTGCACAGCAACAAGTGTACCAAGATCCTTTCTTTATTAAAAAAAAATGCTTATATTTAGTTAGATATATAAAACACAAAGGATTCATAGTACATACATTTAGATATATACACATATATATGCTCAGATAGAAATACACCACCCCCTTTTCTCTCTCAGCGTTTCCAAAGAGTATTTACACAGAGTTTTATGAGCAGTTGTAGACAATAACATTGAATGAGGCAGAGCCTTGCCTACAAGGACAACCGTATATTAAGCCCCAGCATGAAAGATGGAACGACCCCATTGGCAACCCTTGCACTCTGTTACAAACAAATGGGATGAGGAATGTGGTCCGTGCATAGTTTGCTGGGAGACCTCTCCACCATTCATCTAGTCCTTCCCTGATTTGTGTGTGTTTTGTTAAAAAGTGTGTCTTGCTATGCTTTTCAGAAAGCTGACAAGAACCAAGCTGAAAATTAAAAATGGGTACCAGGAGGTTTTACAAGAGTCTAAATAAACAGCCAGGCAGGAAAGATGTGTGGCAGACTAAGGTTTCAGGCTAGTGGTCAGAGCGAGTTAACAGACATCCGTGTAACAGAAGGTTGTGTTTGTTTTCCCTGTCCCTATGCTAGCAAATTTATTGGGTTATCTGTCTTATTTTGACACTTGGGTGTTTAAGGTTTCTGTTGAAGGTGTCTAAAGACATAAAAGAATTATTGTACAGTTTACATTTCTGGCAGAAGCTTTGACACGGGTTATCTAAAAAGTTTCTATCTGCCAGCAGCTTCGAAGCAAAGGACTTGGAGAACTGTGTTTTCGTAGAAGTTCCGAGACCCCTTTGTAAAAAGCAGCAAGAATCAAAGGCTTCATTTTTTAAAAATAAATTGTTCATATTGCTTTAACATCTAGTGAAGTTCTACTTTATTCTGTTGCTCTGTTTTCCTTTCTTATATGGCAGAGAAGGGATGCTACATGTGTCATGGAGAGTCTGCAGGTGGTATTTTCATCAGGAGAGCTCACGATCAATGTAGCCTGACCAGATACACTTTGATTTTGTAGATGCATCAGGAATGCACAGGTGCTAAGTAAACGCTAGATGTAATTATAATGCATACATAGTCATATGTTAACCCATACAGTTGTATGCAGAAATACTGACATTTTGATGGGCATTACACTAAGTCACTCATGAGCCATGTTGATATATTTCTGTTTCTCAGAATACCAACTCTGAGAACATTTTACTTTATTCAGACTCTTCTGTTCATTAAAAGGGATAGTAACTGATGAAGGGATTTAAACCATTCTCTGTTCACTTACTAATTCACAAACTAATTCATTTGAATGACATTCAGTAAATATTCATGTATGTAGCTGTTGATGTGTGGGGATTGTACATGGTAGAATAGTAAAATGCACAGCCTGTAGTTATAACAAATGCTTTAAGGCTATTCTTTTTCTAGCTTCTGTGGCAGACAAGCTGGTTGGCATAGCTAACTCTAAAGATACTGATGATCAATACCAAGTCAAGGCAAGAAAAACAAAAACAAAAAGGAGCCTTATTTTTCCAACTAGGGAAATGTTTTTGTAGCAGCTAGGCAATTTGAGTATATTAGTGATTCTTTCTTTGTTCAGACTTCCTTCTCCTTGGTGTCTTTTTGTCCCCTATGGCCTCAGATTTGAGTATGGCATATAGTAGCTATAGTCCATGTCACTCAGCATAAGTTTGGCAAAGGGTTCACATCCAGACCATTGGCTGGTTGTCTTTTCTTGGGTTCCTTTCTTCTTCATCTCCCATATTGGCATATCTCTTTTTATTTATTGCACTATTGATAAAAATTGCCTTTTAGGTCTGTGTGAATAAAGCAAGAGTTTTGGAAGCAATAGACCTGAACTTGATGGGGTTATGGAGCTGGCATATGAACACATGCATACATGTAAGTACACACCTGCATGACTGCATCATGACTTCTGGCTCAAACAGGTAATTCAGAAAGACAGATTTAATGGAAGCTACAGACCCAGGGTAGGGATGAGATCTGAACCCAAGAGTAGAAATTTAAAGTGCTTGACTTGAGGAATGTGTGCCTGAACTTCCAGAATTTATTGGCTGAAACATGTCTCATGGCTGCTTACCACAGGCCATGAATAACAACCGAACCATGGAGACCCATCCAGGACCAAGGGCAAGATGGCTTTGCAAAGCATTGGCAAGTATTTGTCTCCAACACAGCACACTGGGTGATTCCAAATCTGCTTCCTTCAGTGAGTCCAGCAGAGGAAGGAGCACAGCCGTGCTGCAGGAAGATCACATTGGAATGCTGTCCATCCCCAGGATTACTGAGGTCCTGGAATCATTGGAGCTCCTGGATAGCTGGGAGCTGGAGGTGATCTCCTAGAGCCTGTCCGCCCTGAAAATATTTGCTCCTTACATGGATCAGATAAGAAATATTTATAGATACCTTCTCTTCCAATGTTGGCGTCTGAATGTATTTCTCCACAGCATGATGAGAAACTCATGATCATAATAACTTTTCAGTCCTAGAAATAGGACTGCCTCCAGCAGCTTTGTATGGATGGTAGCCACTTCCTCTAAGGTCACTTGAACCAGATGCCTAAAAACCCTTGGTGTCCCTCTCAATAACTGATTGCTAGTTCTCAGGATCAGACTTCACGTATTTGTCCCCATGTCTGAGCATCCATCAGCTTGACCTGAACCTGAGTGGTGTCACTGTGAACACTGTATACCCTAGGCACTTCTGAGTTCTACTAGAGAGAGTTGCTCCACACCTATGACCGTGGACTTGGAGGGATGTTGCATTGGAGACTCCTTACTAACAGCTGTTCTGCCTGCCATAAGTCACTGCTCTCAGTTCACCATGCTCAGCCTCCATGGGGACCACATCTCCATGTCCACTCCAAAGGACCTGTTCTGCAACATTGCTAGATTGACACACCTAAGCCTGGAGCTGTATCCTGTCCCTGGAGAACTATACTTGGGCACTGTCCTTACAGTCCACTGTTCTGAGCTCATGGACACACACAGAATCAGAAGGCAGCTGATTACGGCCTTGTTCATTATTGACTACTGCCTTTGATGTGGCAACAGATATGTCTGTAACATGAAATCCATTCTCTATGGCTCTATGCTCATGGCTTGTTGGGTGAAAATGACAAAAGATTTCCTTTGATCTATAGAGATAAAAGTCAAGCCTTAGGTATTCAGTTGGGGTGGGGCACAAGACATGAAGTTTTAGGTGTTGCTTGGTGAGAGGGGAAAAGAAGAGTGACATGGGGAAAAGCTTGCCGTGGGAAGATGGTGAGGATGCTAGCCAGGTTATAGAAAGCTGAGGCTGAGGCATAGAACAAGCTAAGATGGTTATATCTCAAGAAGGTGTACTGAACATAGGAGAGATCAGGGTGGGAAATAATCTATGTGGGAATGATGAGGGAGGAGTATAAATGCTCTCAGAGGGAAGGATGAAATTTATGGAGTTAAGTCTGTGGAAACAACAGAAAAGAGAGAGGGCATAGGCAGAAGGTAGCCAGGGAAGGCATGGAGAAGACAGAGGAAAGACGGGCATAGGACTCTGGCTTTATGTCACTGCCTTCAGTGTGTGCCAAACTAGGCTGATCACATGCACACCCGTTTTCAATTCTAACAGCAGTGCTGTGCCATTGAAATGATGGCTTTGATTTGTAGACATGGTGACTTGTCCAAATTCACACAGCTACCCCTTCGCATGGTGTTTGGTTTGCTTTGCTCTCGCTTCTACCTGCAAAGCCAGGAAGTAAAAGGGGAGCTGCAGGTGGGAAAGGCCTTTAGGGGATTATGTAAGTGTTGGCAAAGAGAAAGCAACCTGAAGAAGCAGGTTAGGGTAGAGGGAAAGGTTGGGCATTTTCAATTTTACAATGGCCAGGCCTGCATGGGTAAAGTGATACTAAAGAAGTAAAGGTAATGAGAAACTTTTGTATTGTAAGCACAATAATAGATAGCTGTAGGACATCTTGAGAGAAAAGGCAACAATGAAGAAGATGGAGAACCTGGTCAACAGTTATAAACTGCTAGGACACATCTTACCCTGTGTAGCATCCCCCTAAACAATTCGTTATTATAATCTTGTGGAAATACTTCTTGAACTTGGGCAATTTGGTAAATGGGAGAGGTTTTTGACAGGGACCAGCGATGGTCAGAAGGGTGCCATTGGTTTTCCTGGGGACTAAAATAGAAGCCCCAAGCACCTTCCCCAAGCCAGCAGTGGGTCTTGTCTGTGTGTTCCTACAGTTGACATTGGTTTGCAATGTTCATGCTTCCAAGCTGAGATGAAAAAAATTGATCTCCCTCCACAACTGTTTGTATACTTTATATCTATGTGTCTGGGATGGCTGCATTTGTTTTTGCCCACATATAAATATGTCACAGAACATTTTTTTCAATTTGTGGTTAAGTCAGATACAGGAAAAGAATGTGCTTTCTATAGTGAACTAAAACCTCTCACTGAGTCACCTTGACCTCTGTGGCTATGGAGGGATGATGAGGTGTGATGCTAACCACACTTAAACTTTTGGAACAACGACATCCTAGTGTCATCAAATGAGGCTTCTCTTTAGCTTGCTTTCTCTTTGCATTTGCCTCCTGGGCTGCATCTCTGACTCTGCTTAGCCACCTCTTGAAACATGAGGGAATGTGTAAATCCCCTCTATAGGTCCAGGGAGAACAAGGGACACTTGCTTGTCACTTCAGGCTCTTCCCTTCTGCCTAGATCCACAAGGTTAGTACTGCTATACATGGGCTATGTGACTGCCTTGGATTCATGTCATCTGGTGGAAATTGGAGTTTCTGGTACAACCCTAGACATTCTTGTCTCCTCTTTCAATGCACCGATATTTCCCAGCTTGTTATTGGCTCGCCCTCAAACTGCTTGCATCTTGGAAGCATGTGAATTCTCACATCTTTGATCTTCCTTATCCAATCTCTTTGACCTCACCTCAACTTTGCTACGGGACTACTATCCCTTTTCCTGTCAGAGTATTCCTTGAGTTTAACCTCTTCATCATTGATTCGAGCTGTCATTTAGCCATGTCAGGGAGCATTTTAGAATAACTTCTTATAAATATAATGTATACGATTATTGGTTTATGAGCGCCTACTGCATAAAGGTTACAACTTAGCACAATTACCAAATGAAAATTTGATTTCTCAGTTCAAATTAAGTGAAGAAAATCACATATAAGATGGCAAAAAGCAATGGAATTAGCTTGAAATAATCAGAATTATTACTATAAGAGAGTCATAATCTTGCAGGTAAATAATACTATTTGGTCCACAAAAAGGAAGAAATAGCTATAGAATATATAGGTGAAATAAGTCCTATCAGATTGAGATAACCAGAAAGGACCTTAAAACATGCCTTTGGAGAACAGCCTGGGAATGGCTAGATGGGCATGCTTATAATTGGTGATATTTCAGTCAAGGCTTTTCCTCAAGCTTTGAAGGACAGATGCAGAAGAGACCAGGAATTTTGTTTGTTTGAGATGGTGGGGGTGGAACCCAGCCTTGTACATAATCACTGAGCTCCCCAACTCCCAGCATGGCTTATAAATGACCTTGGAAATGGAATGAATGAGCACAGACAGTTAATGAAGCTGCTTAAGCACAGCTGACCTCAGAGCTCAAGCTGGGCCCGGAGGACAAAAAGCAACCAGAAGTTTGCCTTGGGCTGTAGAGGCAGAGAGTGGAGCAACAAAGGTAAGGATGCTCTCCGAGGGAGTTCGGAAATGTTTGCAGCAAGGCTGAGGATAGAGAGATGGAATATCTCAGGCTGACACTGGGAAGAGAGAAGTTAACCAGAAAGGGGATGTGGGCAGGTCAGGAGGGCAAGGTATTCTGAAGTCAGAGTTTAGGGTGGCTGATAAATTGATAGATTCATTATGGTGGTTGTTATTGCTACTGTAAGTCCATTGGAAGGCATTGCTCTTGACAACTGTTAACACTCTGGTCTATATTTGTCGTTGTGCCTTGGTATTTATAGGGAATAGAAAGGTCACCAGTAGAAGATGTTAAATCTAACCCTCACCCAGCTATGTCCAGCTGTGGCTTTGTCAATTACAGCTGGCGCCACCCTCTACCACATTACTGGGTCAGCACATCCCACTCTTTGTTTGAATGCCTTCATCACAAGAAGCAGGGGTTGAACGAAAAGCATTCACTTTCTTTGCCTACAAAAAAAAAAAAAAAAAAAGGACGAAAGTGTCCAGGAACACCTGAGTCAGCTTCCGTAGCTAGAAATGTAGCAGTTTAACACGGAATAAAGGCCTGCTCAATGGCTGGTGAATCAAATTAAATTCTGAACAAACAACTCTCTAGCTGCATCTCAGGCAGTTCCGAATCAATGCAGGTGATTTACAGTTCCTTAGGGCTGCATTCTCTTTGCAATGTGCTGGGATTTCCACACGCAGCTACCATTTACCACTAATGAGCAGCGCGAGTCGGTCCCAGGGCGCCTGCGAGGAAGGCACCACGTGATTATGCGCAACATCATGGGCTTTCTGTGCTGAATGGGCTTCTTAGATGGGTCAGGAGCTAGGCCTGCCAAGAGGAGCTGTGCATGCCAAGAGCCAGGCCTCCAGTCTGCTTCTCCCAGAAGCACCACTGCCTTTTAATTTAACGGTTCTCTGGTGTGCAAGAACCGTTTGAGGCAAATTTGGCTCCAACCTCAGCACACTGTTTCAGGCAAGAGTTGCACAGGGCCAGAGGCTTTTGGCTTCCTGAGCTGCTGTTTCCTTTGTTGATAACTGATAAAAGCCAGTGTTAGGAGAAGGAAATAATAATTCTGTCTTAGTCCAGTACCTGGCACACAGTGAGCTCCACCGATATTTGTGCAATAAACAGCAGGTAGAGATACACACGTGTCTCTCAAAGCAAGTGTTTGTGAATTATCTGAGGAACTTCTGATAGTCCAGGAGGATGCTAGGCAGAAAAGAGAGGCTGTAGTAGAGACATCTTCTGCTGTTTTCCAGGATGTCAACCCTTGCGGTAACTCTGTTTCATTCACTGCTACAATGCTCTTTTTAAGGGAAGTATTGTCACAGGAGGACTCCGGTCACACAGGTAATAGTGACTGTAGCACAGGCCATCTGCTTGCCGAGGCCCAGCATTCACTATATTATTGGGAATTGTCTTAGGCTGTTTCCATTTGAGTCCTAGAGCACTTCACCATCCAGTCCCCAAGTCTGTGAAAAGACTAACTGCACTTCCAAAAGAGACATGGTCAACAAAGATGTTTTCCGCAGCCTCTTGAGTTCTCAGCTTCCATAGCAATTAAATATGAAGAAATAAATCCCTTCACACAATTGTTTTCAGACCAGAGAGAGCGGAGAGTGAGTGTGAGGCAGGAACCATGGGGGAAGGACAGATTTCCATGCTGCTCTTGAAGCAGATTTTTTTTTTTTTTTTAATGGTTTTAAAGTGAAACCAGAAAGAAGAAAAAGAAAAGCTCCTTGGAGAAGGTCTTCTACCACCTGAACTGAAGCTTTTGAGGTGGGAATTTGAGCTTCAGCCATTTAGAAGCAGGCTCTTCTTAGGGACACAGACATGTCACCTGCTGGCCTCAAGAGGTGAGGAAAGTGTTTAGAATAGTAGAATAAAGAGAATTCAGAAGAAGAAAATTTGTAGGTGAGCCTCAGTGCCCTGGGGACTCTCCCATAGGGCAAAGGGGCCCCCATCATAGACCAGGATGGCTGGCTCCTAATCTCCCATGCATGGGATGCATCTATTCTTGTTTGCGTTCTCCAGGAGATTGTCTTCCCCTACTGAAGGTGGTCCCCTACAAGTGACCTTCAGATCCTTATAGAGATGAACTGCCACAAACACTGAGCCCCACATCAAAGCGTCCACAGGTAAAACATTTTGGAATCCATTCAAACTCAACCTAACATTTCAGGATTCAGAGTTCACAAGGAAAAGACAGCTGCCTGTTTCAAAATTTGATTCCCGATAGTTCCTAGGAAAGTATTAAGACTAGTGCCTCCTGGGATGACAAGAAGCTGTTAAACCTGAAGCCGTAGTGTGGGGATTTTTATGAATGAGCACCATATGGATTAAGTTACTCATATTTGAAAAGAAGTCAAATGACAGAGCACATTTGACAGTTTTACTGAGCCTGTTATTTGGAAAACAGTCCCAGGATATCTTAGAAGTCCCAAATGAGGCTGAGTCTACCAGCTATCTTTGGAGAGTCAAATTTTGCTATTTATATATATATAAAAGATGGCTTCTCTTAACACATATGGAAGCTAGGGCGAAAAAAATAATGTCGTCTGACTTTTCTGCATCCTGGAAGCTGCCCAGATGAGTGGGCCCAAAAAATGACTACACACAAGCCTTCTGCAGCCTCACGGATGTACAGCCCAGGATGACCCTCTATCTTCCTCTTTCTTGCTGCATTTTAGTATAAATTGTGACAGATGAGCTAAACTTTCGCTTCTTTACCTTGTTCCTTAGTTTTGAGTTCAGTTATTGTCAATTCTGAATACCCTAGTTACTGTTCTATTGCTGTGAAGAGACACCATAACTGAGGCAACTTAGAAAAGAAAGCATTTAATTAGGGGCTTGCTTACAATTTCAGAGGGTTAGTCCATGATGATCATGGTGGGGATTATGGCAGCAGGCAGGCATAGTGCTGGAGCAATAGTTGAGAGTTTACACTTTGTCCATAAGCACAAGACAGAAAGGAACTAAGACTGGGCTTGCCATGGCCTTTAGAAATCTCAAAGCCTATCTCCAGTGACATAGTTTCTCCAACAAGGACACACCTCTAATCTTTCCTAAACAATCCATCAACTAGGAATCAAATGTTCAAATAAGTGAGCTATGGGGGCCATTATCATTCACTGAATGAGACATGTTTTCTGAAAAATAACCTGTGGTCAGTTGATTGTATACATTATGATTTTGGGGCTGTCTGTCATGTCTGCTTTCAAAAATCTGGTTACTGTTTATATATAGGCAGCTCTAAAAATATTTTATTGAACAATGAATAATAAGTAGAGGTACTCAAGGAAAATGAAAAGTTCCTGTCTGTTTGTTTGTTTTTGCTTTGTTTTTGGAGACAGGGTTTCTCTGTGTACCCCTGACTGGCCTTGAATTCAGAGATCCTTTATTGATAGTTACTGTTAAATATAAAAAAAAGGATTGAAGAATGTAACCATTGACTAATTGACAGCTAAGTGACATGAGACTCTGACTCCCACCTCTACTAGAACACATCAAATCCCAAGTATAGACAGAACAAAATTTCAAGACTATTTTTGGAATTCTTAACAAATACTGTGAAGTATTGGATGTCAAAGATATCAGTTGTACTGGCTAGTTTATCACAGAGAAAGGAGTTTCAGTTGAGAAAAAAATGCCTCCATGAGATCCAGCGGTAAGACATTTTCTCAATTAGTGATCAAGGGGGGATGGCCCCTTGTGTGTGGTACCATCTGTGGGCTGGTAGTCTTGGGCTGTATAAGAAAGCCAGCTGAGCAAGCCTGGAGAAGCAAACAAGCCAGTAAGCAGCGTTCCTCCATGGCCTCTGCATCAGCTCCTGTTCCTTGACCTGCTTGAGTTCCAGTCCTGACTTCCTTTCCTTTCATGATGAACAGCAATTGGAAGTGTAAGCCGAATAAGCCCTTTCCTCCCCAATTTGCTTTTTGGTCATGCTGTTTGCACAAGAATAGAAATCCTGACTAAGATAAATTGGTACCAGCGTAGTGGGGTATTCCTGGCTTGGGGAGGACTGTGGAAGGACTTGGGAACTTTGGGCTAGAAGATCCATTCAATGTTAAGAGCTCTGTGGGATGTTGTGTAGGAGCTTGGAAGATAATGTTGAGAACAGTGCAGAAGATGGAGGCTTGGCTTGTGAAATTTCAGAGGGAAAATTAAAGACTCTTATCAGGGCCATTGTTAGTTTGATTTAAGATTCTGTGGTTTTGGTTAGCTGGGGCTGAAGAAATCAGCTGTTATTAACAAGATACCAGAACTACTAAAGCAAAATGATTCCATTGCTGGGACTATTGATGCTGGTTAGCTGGAGCTAAGATATTAGTGGTGATTAATAAGAGACCAGCATCACTGGGGTGAAATCTTCTGAGAAGTGTTTTCTGAGAGCACAGAGGCTGCGTTCCAGAGATAGCCAGGATTGTACCTGGTGCTGTGACTGGACTTGGTAATGTGTAAGAGTTACCTAGGTGGTACTGGTTTTGAAGGCATGAAGGAGTCGTGAAGAACAGCTGAGGCCTGGGCACTGTGAGAGGCCTCAGAAGGCCATTGGTGAAGGTGCAGATTCAGTTGCAATTTACAGCCCAGGACTGAAGGGGTCATGCAAAGGAGGTGAGGCTTGGCACTATGAAGAGAGCCTATGAGAGGCTGTTGATAAACCTAGTTGCATTGGAAGACGGCAGTGTTTTGGAGTTGCCAGTACCATGAGATGACCACTAAGAACAGCAGCAGCAGTGGACTACAGGCATCTAGAGTCTAGAAGACAAGGTGTGTGCTACAAAGGGCAGAGCCAGAGAAGTGACTCAAGCCCTTGGAGGAATCCAGAAGATTGTGAGTGGATCCCAGACACTGGACAGTTGGAGTTTGATTTTGCTTTTCATTGTGACTGTGGCCTGATATTTTTCCCTCTTGAAGGAAGAAGGTATTTTAGCGGAGCCCACAGTTAAGAGACTTAGAATTTTTAAAAGACTTTGAATTTTAAGAGATTGGATGTTTAAAAGGGACTGAAATGTTAATATGTAAGAATTTGCAAAGACAGTGGGACTTTTAAAGTTATTTAGATCTTGGGGATGAATAAGGAAGTAAGGGTCTAGGCTTATTGATGATGTGTTTGTGTGTCAACTTGACAAGGGGTCAATTGTACTGGCTAGTTTTGTGTGTCAACTTGACACAAACTGGATTTATCACAGAGAAAGGAGTGTCATTTGAGAAAATGCCTCCATGAGATCCATCAGTAAGACATTTTCTCAATTAGTGATTGGGGGGGGGTTGTGGGTGGTACCACCTGTGGGCTGGTAGTCTTGGGTTCTATAAGAAAGCAGGCTGAACAAGCCAGGAGAAGCAAGCAAGCCAGTAAGCAGCATTCCTCCATGGCCTCTGCATCAGCTCCTGTTCCTTGACCTGCTTGAGTTCCAGTCCTGTCTTCCTTTCCTTTCATGATGAACAGCAATTGGAAGTGTAAGCCGAATAAACCCTTTCCTCCCCAACTTGCCTTTTGGTTATGATGTTTGCACAGGAATAGAAATCCTGACTAAGACATCAGTTGAGATGTATAGATGTTTAGGCCTTCTTTCTAAGTGGCAGGACCTGAACACAGGTCTTCGAGTTCTAATCTTAATGCCTTCTCTGCTAGAATCTATGTCTTAGGTTTATAAAAACCCTAGACTCCTTGATTGTATTATACATACAACCAAAGTTTATGATGCAGAAAAATCATAAGCTTAACCTTCGAAAGCCATCATCATGACAATGCCTGCATTTTACTTCATGTGTGAGCCTTTTATTATAGATTTCAATACTTGCATTCGTTTATAGACACACAGTACTGAATGGGGTTATTAACACAAAACACATATGTTATTCTTTGTGGGCGGCCTGTGGGATATTCAAGGGCACTTTTGACATCCTTCTTGTCTGCTCTATACCATTAGGCCATATATTCAGTGTGGTAGGTAACTCCATTTAGGTTTACATTTGTTGGTCAGACGGGCATCTCTTATAGCAGCTGTCTTTTTTGTTGCTGTGACAAAATACCTTAAGCAATTTAGGAAGATAAAGTTGGTTCTGCATTATGGTTCCAGAAGGAGAGTCCCATGTGGCAGGGAAGACATGCTGGCAGCTAGCTTGCCACATTGTATCAGCACACAAGGAGGAGAGTGAGCTATAAACCCCCAAAGTCCTCCCCGTGAAATACTTCCCCTGGAAATCCGTACCTCCTAAAGGTTCAGCACCCTTCCTAAATAGTACTATCCACCTGGGGTAAATGTTTGAATAACGAACCTATGGAGAACATTTCTTCACTCAACTCAGAGCATCCCTCTTAGTCATGTAAGCACACCCCTTTACCAGTCCTACCCAATTTGCCCATATCCCTTGCTTGCCCATAATGCAGTGAAGAAGTTTGTTAGAAGGTGAAAATGTAGAATGGGCAGGGGAAACACCATAGCTGGAGTTAGAGTTAAGACATCAATTCCTTAAACCCTAGGGAGATCTGTGTTTTTGCCTCAGTAAGATAGCCATGGAAATATGCCATTGGCAGTGCCCTAATTCCCTACATTTCTGAATTACTGCCATCATTCTGGATCCATTAGAGCGAGGCCAGGACTGGAGAGCAAAATGGTGGCTACTTTCTGGTAATTTCAGGGTTAATTTTCTGTTTTGTTTTCTTGGGAGAAAATCTGGAGAACTGAGAAAATCTAGAGAGCTGTTTAGCAGTTCCATGGTGAGCCCTCCTTCCAACGAACACCTTGGGTGTTGGCCTTCTCTATGTACTCCTGGCTTCAAACATCACCCTCCAGCACACCAGTCCTGTCCCAAAGCATCTTGGGCCAAAGAGGGGTATGGTCCCAGGGTTTCTGTAACTGGTGCCAGAAGGGCAAAGATCAAGCCTTGACTGTTCCTGAAAAGTATGAGACTTCAGTGTCTCCTTCCCCTGAGGTGAGGGATGTTCTGTTCTTTCATTGGGGTTCCATTTTTTTCTGTCCCAGGCCACTTGAACCCCCACTTCATCATGCTCTACTCACCATCCCTCTTTCTAGAAAGTGAATCATTTTCCTCTTCCTGTACCTGCTCTGGGCTTTTCCATGCATTCAAACTGAGGAGGCAGCCCCACCTAGGGATGAGCAGCAGATGGAAAGGGAAGGAGGCAGGTGAAGAGAACTGTGGAGCCTGGAACACTGAGGATTGGGCGATTAAAGTGCCCTCCTTTACTGAGGAGGGATACACAGGGTGAGGTGCAGGACGTAAGGTGAGGTGGTTGGAGGGAAAATGTCAAGTGATGCCGTTGATATGAGTCCTTCACTAATTAGTCTGTTCTTAAAGAAGCCCAGGACGCTGTGAAACAAACAAAAACAAATAAAAGTAGTCTAAATGAATCTAGGGGTCAGTTCGGGAGAGTGGAATACCATCGTGACAACATATAAATAAAGGAGGAGTTTGTTTTGACTTATGGTTCTAGAGGGAGAGTCCGTAATGGTGAGGGGGGCATGGCAAGCGGTGGGTGTGGCAATTGGTAGGTGCGGGAAACTGAGCTTTGATGTCTTCAACTATAAACAGGAAGCATAGAATGTGAACTGGAAGTGGGTTGTGACTGTAAAGACTGTCCCAAGGGAGTACTTTCTCCAGCAAGGCTGCACCACCCTGTAATCAATCATCAAACAAAGGACACGTGTTCAAATATGTGAGCCTGTGGAAGAATTTTCTCATTTAAACCACTACACAGACCTTTCCCTGCTGCCTGGCAGGATTCACCTGTTTTGTGTCTATCTACCCCTCCTCCTCCTGGGTGCCACCATTATTTGATCGCTGCTGACTCCAGAACTTTTGCTAACTGGCCTAACTTAGATGCCTCTGTTTCAGGCTTTCAGAGCAACATGAAACGTAACACTTTGGATTTACTTGTTTGGTAATATGAGCTAAAACTTGACTTCTTGGATACAAGGATCATGTATCCCACTCTGTATACCCTTAGTCCACTGTCTGGCTCACAGGAGAACCTTGATAAATAAATGTTCAGTTGATAGCAGAGTGGGAAATGGTGTTACTATACCCATCTCATTTATTAATGGACAAAAATAAATAAATAAAAGGAAAGAAAAGAGAAAAGAAGTAATATTCTTCCCTTGTAATATTTCAAAATATGCCTTGCTTCTGGAAAAAGAAAACAAACACATTCCGGGGGCATATAAAAATATGAATATATTTTAGAATTTGCAGCATGGTGCTTTATCCACAGAGAAATGTTTTAGCAAGTTAAAAAGTTTTAAGAATACAAAAGCCATCTGATGCTCATATCCCTTAACAAAACCTCTTAGTCGGAGCACACTGTTTTCAGCCTCATTCATGCAGTTACAGGTTTGGGGCATTTGCAACCCCTCTGTGGTTCTCACTTAAGAGAATATATCATTGTTTATTAAGCTTCTTCCAAGTACCAGACGCAATGACACTTCCTCTCACTGTTATTTCAGTTAACACATAAATGACTTCATGTCTGTACTAGAACTGCTGTCTTTGTGTTGCAAATAGCATAGTCCAAGATAAAGCAGAGTGATAGTTTATCAATTGGCAGAAACAACATTTAAACTGACATTTAGCTGAGTAATTGAAAATTCACATTTTAAGTTAAGTAGTTCATTGGGTCACATTTCTTAGAACAAATTTATTAGAGTTCATAATTAATAGTCCTTGCTAAATTAATTTCCCCAAAGATGAATACTGTGTAGGTAGGCTTTCCTACTTACTTCGTTTCTTGAAAGCATCTGAGTTTTATCTTCCTGACCTTGGCCTCCAGGGCTAGGCATATGGGGACTTCCGAACAGATGTCTGATGAATGGATTATCAGATAAATGGATACAGTCGCTGGCATTTTAGCTTTCCTTTGAAACCCACATTGTATGATGCTTGCAAACTTACAAAAGGCAGATGGTTTCTCATCCCAGAATATAAGGAGATGATGAGCTCTTGGAGAGCAGACAGACTATCGGAGAAGCAGTTAATGTCTGCACTTGTGTACGAAACAGAAAAGCTCCTTCTACAGATAAGAACTTGGTGAATCACTTTGGAAAACCTGACATCTGAATAACCCCAGCCTTCACAGGCTGGTGCTGTCAAGACTCCAAGTCCAGCAAGCAAAATCAATGCGTAGTTCTGGGCTTTACTGGAAAAATTCAAAGGGCCTGGAAAGGAGTCTAGTCACACTTTTGATAAGTCTCCTCTAGTTTTGTCATCCATTAATCTCTAAATCTCCAATCTCAAAACATTATGTAAAATTCTACTGGCCTCTTTAACCTGAGGGCTCTCTTGGAGTCTCATTTTGAAATCCCTGGAGCTCTCTTCTGTAAGAATTTGCTATAAGAACCCTGGACTGTGGGTCAATGATCTCCTTCACACTGGTCCTCACTGCCTCACCCTTGGTAAAAGATTTCTTTTGCTGTGTGTGTGTGTGTGTGTTTAATCTGTAATTCTCCTAGAAAGGTCTTGCTAAGGCTACTTGTACAATCCTGAGTGTCACTGGATATGCTTTGAAGTTGATTACAATGTTTACAATTCCTCATTAGTCTGAAGGTTTCCTCCTCAGCTTAGAGCAGAATCCTTCAGAGGCTTCAAAAAGGCCTGGCAGCTTTTGTGTTAGAAGCCCTTTGCCCTGGTGGCTCTTCTGACTCTGGCCTCAGAGCTCTCAGCTTTCCTGGGGACCATTGCAGTTTTCTTAGTACTCTGATATTCTTTCTGCTTCTATGGACTTTGGCCTCCATGGTCTTGTGATTCCGTTTACTGACCTCTGTTCTCTTCATCCCAGACACCTACAGCTTGTCTGGACAGTTTCCCTTCAAAACAGGAGATATTCAAATAAGGATTCATTATAGTAAGTTAGACTAAAGCGTACATTTCGATACTCACAAGTGTTTCTTTTTAACTATGCCCTCTGACCCACTTGTAAATCTGGGGTTTGGGGGTTGAGACAGTCTTCTACCATTTGATCCGTTTGTGTGGGTTACAAATCTACCTGACTCAGAGTCAAGTTGACTTTTATGATGTAGGGAAGTGATGTAACTTTGGCAATGCATTCAACTATATACAGAGAAATAAGGAAGCAAAGGAAACATAATTAACTTCTTATGTTTTGAGGAAGAAATAACAATAATTTTATAACCTTGCTTGTTATCTTAAGTATTTGAAATATTAAGACAAATGGCTAATTTAGAGAAACTTCATGCTAGCTTTGCCGTTGTAATTCATAATGTCAAATTATTGTTAGATTTGCAGCTTTTCACTTAAAAAAAGGAAACGTGTGACTTGTTTTCTAAGCTCTGTTGCATATTGCAGACTATATGATTTGGGGTGTGTGTGTGTGTCTGTCTGTGTGTTCATGTGTGTGTGTGTCTGTGTATCTGTGTGTGTATGTGTTTCTCTGTGTGTATGTGTGTCTGTCTGTCTGTATCTATGTGTGTGTGTGTGTGTGTGTGTTTCTCTGTGTGTCTCTGTCTGTCTGTCTGTGTATCTATGTATGTGTCTCTGTGTGTGTGTATGTATTTCTCTCTGTGTATGTCTGTCTGTGTGTACCTCAAACTCTAGTGACTCCTGCTTTAATTTTACAAGTACTTGGATTACTGGCATGTGCCACAAGTCCTAGCTTCAAATTTTGATTTTAAAAGTATTTAATTTTATACGTTTGGATGTTTTGCCTGCCTATATGTCTACACACCATATATGTGTATATTGCAGGGAGCTCCTAAGTAGGCATCAGATTCCCATGTGTTGAGGTAAAAGTGAAACTTGCATTCTTTTTAAAATTTTTTAAAACTTTTTATCTTTAATTAATTATTCTATTCCTTTACATCTCAAATGATATTCTCTTCCTGGTTACCCCTCCACAAACCCCACATCCCACATCCACCCTCTCCCCCCTCCCCTTTGCCTCTATGAGGGTGCTCCCCCACCCACCCACACTCTCCCGTCCCACTGCTCCAGCATCCTCCTATGCTGGGGCATCAAACCTCCACAGGACCAGGGGCCTCCCCTCCAGTTGCTGTCAGACAAGGCCATCCTCTGCTACATATGTATCTGGAGCCATGGATCCCTCTTGCATTCTTAATTCTTCAAGTCCCATTTACTGAAGAGCTAATTCTTTCTTCATTGAGTAGTCTTAGCATCTATGTTGAATTCAGTTAGCCATAGACATAGTCATTTGTTTCAAGGCTCATTTGCATGGTAAATGTTGCTTTATGCTACAAGTATATTTTGAGATATTGGGAAACAGGGCCTCTGAAAACTCTAGGTTATAGTTGTGATTAATTGGCTTTTATCACATCAGTGTAATGTAGCCCAAGAGTCCAGTCGGTTATAACTACTCTACTTTGAGATCAAGTGTTCTGCTGAACTGATACTAGCATTTTTATTTTATATTAACAATAGCACTATAGTGCTAGCACAGTAGTACTTAGCAAATCCCTATTTACATGAGTATTAGCATTTTAAAACACAAGTTCCAATGGTGAATACTAGGTGAATGCTCATGACCCGAGTCTCATCAACTGGTAATACTGGAAATGAGGCATCTCTTTCAGAACCAGTGTATTGGGTGAATAAGAGTGGTCCCCATAGGCTCATATATTTGAATGCTTAGTGACACTTTTTGAAAGGATTAAAGGGATTAGGAGGTGTGGCTTTGTCACTGGGGATGGACTTGGAAGTTTCAAAAGCCCATGCCAAGCACAGAGTCCCTTCCGGCTGCCTGTACATCAGGATGTAGCAAAGATCCTAACAGAATTGTATCCAAAATACTTTATGGAAAGATTGATAATTGTGCTGGATAGTTTTGTGTTAACTTGATACAAGCTAAAATCATCTGATAGGAGGGAACCTCAACAAAGAAAATACCTTCATTATATAAAGTTGTAGGCAGGCCTGTAAGGCATTTTATTAATTAATGATTGATGTGGAAGGGTCCAGAACATTGTGTGTGGTGCCACACCTAGGTTTGTAGTCCTGGATTCTACAAGGAAGCATCAATAAGGAACAGGCTGAATAAGCCATAAAGATCAAGCCAGTAAGCAGCTCCCCTTCATAGATTCTGTATCAGCTCCTGCCTCCAGGTTTCTTTCTTATTTGAGTTCCTGTCCTGACTTCTTTTGATGATAAACAGTGATATGGAAGTGTAAGCCAAATAAACCCTTCCCTTTTCAACTTGCATTTTGGTCATGCTGTTCCATTACAGCAGTAGAAACCCTAAGACAAGTTGTTACTAGGGACTAGGGTCTTGCTGGGACAGGCCTGACCATGCTTCCTTTTGGCAGAATGTAGACTTTGGGACTTTGAATTATGAAGATGCAGGGCTTAATGAGCCATACCAGTAGGTGTTGGTGCTGAGAACATACCAGCAGTGCTGAGAACAATGTAGATTATCCCAGCTCAAGAGATTTCAGAGTAGAAGAATAATAGTAAGTGTCCTAGAGACTGTTCTTGTGATATTTTGGTGAAGATTGTAAATATTTTATGCCCTTGTCAAAAAAAAAAAATCTGCCTGAGGCTAAATTGATTATCAGTATTTATACAGAGTTTTGGATTATCAGTATTGATAGAGGAGATTTCAAGACAGCCTAGTTTTGACTATGTTAATTGATTATTAGTGACCCATTATTATACAGATCCATAATGAAAAGGAGCAAGCTAAGCAAGGAAAAATACAAAATGTATAGTTTGAAAAGAAAAGGCATATCAGCAAGTATTATGGAGTTGGTGCAAAAGGAGATAAAATGTTTAAAGAAGACCCTGAACTTAAATGGAGAAATGTGGCGACCTCAGGGGGAAACCCCACCCAGATAAGCTTCCAACTTGTGAAAAGGAATTAAAGAAAAATTCAGGACCAGGTGTGGTGGTTCGAACCTTTAGTCCTAACCCTCTGGAGGCAGAGATAGGCAAATCTCTGAGTTCAAGGTCACTGAGATCTACAGAGTAAGTTTCAGGACAGCCAAGCTTAGATGGTGAAGGGAACTTCAAAAACAGAAAGCTGCTGAAAGTATATTTGAACGAAGGGGCCATGTTTTAGCAGAAGAATGTGGCATGGTTCTGGCTTTAGAGGCAGGGATACCAGAAATAGGCTGTGGAGTCTCCTTTCATAGCTAAGGAAAGCTGCTAAGGCCAGGTAAGGGTCAGGGTGTATCCTTGCATGGAGGCCTAGAGATGCTACTGTGTGAAGCTGTGAAAGTTAAATCCTGGATTTCACTGGAGACCCCAAGATGTTGGGGAGATGTCAGAGTCATGGGATACCTACCAAAGAGAGCTGCTAACAGTGTAGAACTAATCCAAGAGAGAAAAGTGTGTTGTAACTAAAAGGAGTTGGAGATCTGAAGAGAGCTTTGACATAAGACATGGTGGCACAGAATTTGGAGTTCGTCCTGCTGGTTTAGTTCTTGCTTTGGTTCCTTATTTCTTCACTATTCTCCCTTTTAGAATGGTTATATACATATACATACACGTACATATACACATACACGTATATCCTGTGCCATAGTATGCTGAAAATATTAATCTGTTTTTTAAAATTATTATTATTTTGATTTTACAGGAAGTTACAGGTAAGAGATTGCCATGAGTCTTAGGAAAGACTTTGAACTTTGAACTTTAAACAGTATTGAGACTGTTATAGACTATGAGGACTTTTGAAGTTGGACAGAATGCATTTCTGCTTTATAGTATGGCTACAAGTCTACAAGGAGTGGAATGTGGCAGTTTGAATAACAATGGTACCCACAGTTCATAGAGTTGAATGCTTGGTCACCAGGAAGTAGCACTGTTTGAAGGGATTAGGAGGTTTGGCTTTATTGGAGTTTATGTGGCCTTGTTGGAGGAGGTATGCCACTGGGAGTAGGTTTTGAGGTTCCAGAAGCCTAAGCCAGGCCCAGCCCCTCTCTCTCTCTCTCTCTCTCTCTCTCTCTCTCTCCTGCTGCCTGAAGATCTGGGTATAGATCTCTCAGCTACCTCTCCAGCACCATGTGAGCCTGCATGCCACCATGGTTTCTGCTAAACTGAGGTAATAGACTAAACTTCTGAAACTGTAAGCAAGCCCCAAATTAAACTATTTTCTTTTTTATAAGCATTACCATGGTCATGATCTCACTTCACATGAATACTGACTAAGACAATAATCCTACTAGGGTGTTGATGTTCCACCTTTATCACAGCTCCTTAAGACCATAATCCTCTGCCACTCCATTGCTGCATTCTCATTGCTCAGATGTTTTGAGCTTAACAAATGTTGAGTGATTTGGTGTGTGATGCCTAAGGAAAACATTATGCCCACTTGGGATATTTATTCATTGAGTATTTTGTGTTAATGCTGGATAATGTTATTATATTCCTAGCCTTGTGTCATGTACTTTGTGGCTATCATTTTATTGCTACCTTGTGAAGAAGAACAGGTTTACTGTGTTGGTTGATTAACCATATTTGTGCACTGGTTAAGACATGCTCAAGGCCAAACCTCTGACTGGCAAAGCCAGGCATGGAATTCTGTTCCTCTCCTTAATTCTGTCACTAGGCTAAGTTTAAAAAAAACTCACAACTAGTTTCTTTTTAAATCAATTTAATATCAATTCATATTTTAAAAACAATAAAAATTAAAAGAATCTGCATGTGTCACATACTGCAGTCACTGTCCCCAACTAAGATTACAAAATGTGTCTGTTTCTGGAGTAAGAATGGGCTCAGTATGTTCCTTTTACCTGGGATAGCATAAGGAAGTTTCAAGAAGGAGGTGATTTTATCACATCTTTAAGGATAGTAAGATTCAACATCCTTAGTCATCAGAAAAATGCAAATCAAAAAGATCCTGAAATTCCACCTCACACGAATCAGAATGATAAGATGAAACACTCAGGTGACAGCAGATACTGGCAAAGATGTGGAGAAAGAGGAACACTCCTCCATTGCTGGTGGGATTGTAAACTGGTTCAACCACTCTGGAAAACAATCTTGTGGGTCCTTAGAAAATTGGAAATTGTTCTGCCTGAAGAGTCAGTTATACCACTACTGGGCATATATCCAGAAGATGTTCCAACATATAACAAGGACACATGCTCCACTATGTTCATACCAGCCTTATTTATAATAGCCAGAAGCTGGAAACAACCCAGATGTCCCTCAATGGAAGAATGGATACAGAAAATGTGATACATTTACACAATAGAGTACTACTCAGCTATTAAAAACAATGACTTCATGAATTTTGCAGGCAAATGGATGGAACTAGAAAATATCATCCTGAGTATGGTAACCCAGACCCAAAAGGTTACACATGGTACGTACTCACTGATAAGTGGATATTAGCCCCAAAGTGCAGAATACCCATGATACAATTTATAGACCGTATTTGAATTTTAAGAAGGAAGACCAAAGAAGGGGGAATAAAATAATCACAGGAGGTAGAGGGAGGGAGGAAAAAGGGGGGTCAGGATCAGGTGTGGGAAGAGACAGGAGAGAAGTCCAGAGGGTCAGAAGAATGAATAAAAATATGTAGCAGTGGGGGAGTGGGTAGAGAATGGGGCAGGGAAAAACTGCTAGAAAAACCCAGATGCCAGGGAAGCAAAAGGCTCCCAGGACCCAATGGGGATGACATTAGCTGAAATACTGAACAGTGGGGAGATAGAACCTGAAAAGACCACCTCCAGTAGATAAACATGGCCCCCCAGTTGAGAACTGGGGCCACCCACTTATCTCAAAAATTTTAACCAAGGATTGTTCCCATCTAAAGGAAATGCAGAGACAAGAAAAAAAAAAAAAAAAAAAAAAGGAGCAGAGACGGAAGGAAAGTCCATCCAGAGACCACCTCATTTTGGGATTTGTGCCATCTGCAGACACCAAACCCTGACACTATTGCTGATGCCAAGACATGCTCACAGACAGGAGCCTAGTATGGCCGTCCTCTGAGAGGGTCTGCCAGCATTTGACTAAGACAGATGGCTCACAGCCAACCATCTGACTGAGCGAGCCCTAGGTCTCCAATGGAAGAGTTAGGGGTAGGACTGAAGAAGCTGAAGGGGATTACAACCCCATAGGAAGAACAATATCAATTCACCAGACTTCCCAGAGCTCCCAGAGATTAAACCACCAACCAAAGAGTATACATGGATGGGGACCATGGCTCCAGCTACATATGTAGTAGAGGATCATCTTATCTGGCATCAACGGGAAGGGAGGCCCTTGGTCCTGTGGAGGTCTTGATACCCCAGGGTAGGGGGATGCTAGAGGGGTGAAGTGGGAATGGGTGGGTGGGTGGGGGAGGCCCCTCTTAGAGGCCAAAAGGAGGAGAGTGGGAGGGGGTTTTCGGAAGGAGGACAACATTAGTAATGTAAATAAATAAAATAACCAATTAATAA
This sequence comes from Rhynchomys soricoides, assembly GCA_019843965.1. Lineage (NCBI taxonomy): Eukaryota > Metazoa > Chordata > Mammalia > Rodentia > Muridae > Rhynchomys > Rhynchomys soricoides. The sequence continues at coordinate 808,733 of JADRCH010000303.1, read as the reverse complement.
TTGGTTAAAAAGGATGGTATGACTTGATAGACAGGGAGCCAGCTCATTCTGAGTGTAACTGTTAAGATTTCACATTGAGTAAATATGCTTTGAGTGGATATGCTCTTAGTGATAACATTTTGGGGATTTCATACAAAACTAAAAGATTCAAAAGCAGAATGAGAGTAGGTTCCTACATGAAGCACCATGGGGCTTCACTTTGCTCTCTCCTAAAAGAATGGCAGCCATCATTGAGAAATTAGCAGTTTGATGGTAAATGTTGGACATCTGTGAGGCAGTAGTCTCTCTTTGTTGCTGTGGGATCAAAGCTGATTGTGATTGGTTCATTCATCCCCAGGCCTGTGCACTACAGCGGCTCCTCTCACTTCCTCCAGAGAAGAATGGCTGCTGTGGGGATTCCCTGTCCTTCTAGTCTATCCCTTTCTCTGATAAGGAATATCCTTATTTTATGTTGTCACCAGCTGAAGCAAAGGCCTTCCTTTCAGTTATTAAAAACCTCCAGAACTTTCCCAAATCCTAAAGGGGTAACAGAAAAGGCAACAGAGACTCAAGGGAAGGCTCTGACCCGGGAAGAGATGGAACTGGGGTTTGAACTCAGTACTTATTGAAGAGAATGTTCCTTATTTTTTCCTATCACATATCTTTCTAAAGATATGTAAGCATTTCTACTTAGTAGTTTTTATGACCTTAAAGAATCCTTAGTTGTTAAAATGACATATATATAATATATATATATATATATATATATATATATATATATATTATATATAATGCTTAATACAAAAAATATGTTTTCTAAAATAAAACATTTAATCTTAAATGAAAGTTTCCTAGTGTAAAGAAAAGTAAAAAATTCAAACCACCCAGGCCCTCTCAGTGTTGACTGGGGTTCTTGGGCAGGACTTAGGTGATTGACAGGATTAGGATGAGAGGGTGAGGGGAAGGAAACATCACCTCTGTCAGACAGGGAACCAAAGAAATGAGAAAATGTGAGCAAAAGATAAAAATAAAATAAAAGCCATAGGATTACACACACACACACACACAGAGAGAGAGAGAGAGAGAGAGAGAGAGAGAGAGAGAGAGAGGTGAACCAAGGAAAATCTATAGGCCAAAGAGATATAATCAAGGTTCATGTGGCTTTAATTTTTATCAGTTGTCAAATCCCTGAAAACCATTCTAGGCATGGAGACCTCTCTCTAATGTAACCCAAGCCAATTCAGAGCACACTGTTCTCCTCTTCATAGTCAGTGTACCCTCAAGGCAGACACAAAGCCAATCAAGTTCCCTGCCTCTGGCTCCCAAGCTCCTAGTCCTCCTCCATGATGCCTCTGTTCCAGATTACAATTCCAAACTGGTATAATTAGGGGAATTAAAGATGTTCATGAACATAAAATACATGTGCTTAATTATGCTGCCAAAAAAAAAACAAAAGCAAAAGCAAAGAAAGAAAGAAAAGAAAAAAGACAAGTGGTAGATTAACAAAATTCTTTTTTTAAGATCTGGTTGAAAACAAGATCTTATAGACACACCTATTTCCAGCACTTTCCCCCACTTTTGGGTGAGGGTGAAAGAAAATGAAAGATCAGTTGTATTCTAATGTATCTTTAAAGTTGTGCTTGTTGAGTTCTGAAAAAATTTAGAGATGATTAGCTAGGTGGGCTTGGCTCATGTTTCTACAGAGTAAAAACCATGATGGTTGGCTTCTGTATGCAGATGAATGGAATTGAGTGCTTATGGCAATTAACTGACAGAAGTTAAAATGATGTCTGTAGCCCAGTAAAACATGAGCAGTCTGGTGTGATGGAGCTTCCATAGAAGAAGACATAAATGTTGTCACAAAGATGTGAGGAGATGCCCTGCACAATTGAGATATTGCAAACTGAAACCACAGAACGTCATTTGCACACTCACCAGCTTGTTGTTAACTAAAAATACAGCCAATACCAAAAGCCGTCTGGGATATAGAACAGCAGAAGCCTCATGCAGCGTTGCTACGCTGGTAGATGTAAACAAGTCAAATTACTTGGGGGAAAATTATGGTATGTTGTGACAGTGTGTACAGGTATATGAAGCCTCTGAATTTAAGAAAATGCACATTTCAGAAACTATGATCATAGAATCTTTATTTGTAATGTGAAAAACAAGAAAAGTCATTTGATCTGTGTTGGTGAACTTTTCTGTTACTGTAACACTTGAGATTAATCAACTTAAAAAGAAGAAAGGTTCAAGGACTGCAAGATGGGTAAAGTGTTTGTTCTATAAACCTGACAACTTGAGTTCAATCCTTAGAATCCAAGTAAAGGTGGAAGGAGAGAGCTCATTCTGCAAAATTATCCTCTGAGCTCAGCACACATGTTGTGGCATGTGCCCCTGAATCATAGTGACAGATCAAAAGCCTTTTAATAGAAGAAAGGTTTGTTTTGGCTCATAGCTTTGGAGATTTAGTTTATGGTCAAATGGTTTGGTTGCTTTGGGGCCTGTGGTAAGGCAGCAAGCACATCATAGCAGCACAAAAGAGGAAGAGAAAGACATTGACATCCTACAACCCCTACTAAACACACACACACACACTCACACACTGACCTAAAACCTTCCTTTAGTTTCTACATCCTAGAGGTCCCACCACCTCCCAACAGCACCAAACTGAGGACCATGTCTTTAACCCATGGACTTTTGGGAGTTATTTTAGGTACAAACTATCACAGAACCAACAGTAAAGAATGGGGATATGAGCCGCACCCCATGTGATGAAGTGTAGCCTGAGTAAAAACATCCCATAGTATACTCAATATGACTTTATCTACATCCCATTTATAAACAGATAAAGTTTAAAATAAATGATGAAGGGAAGATCAAAGTATCATAGTCAGATGACAATATAAAGTACAGCTTGGTACTAATTAATGTCCATGCCAAGCTGATGGCTGTCTTTTAACATTAATAAGGTAGACATAGAATGAAGGGCTCAAGGATATTCTTGTGGGTTATTGTTAAAATGAGTGTTGGTGTTTGTCTTTTTGACAGTTATCCTTCGGTATATTTTATATTCTCTTATGCATGTATAAAATATTTCATAATATTTTCCACCAGAGAAGGGAAAAAAGTAAGCAAATATGATATGAAAGGTGTGATGGTTAAAGTGAGTGGACTGGATTGGAGTTTAGTCGGTTTTCTGAGCCATGGTGGAGGACACATCTGTTTAGAAGACTGAGACCCATATGTCTCAAGTCTCCTGGGACCATAGAGACATTGAGGGCCTGAAGAACTGACCTATGGTCAGGATCCCTTGCTTGACTACCTGGTGCCAATTGGACTCTGTAGGAACACTGGTACCCTCTGTACTCATGGGGTACATGAGATTTTCATAGACTATATGAGCTGCAGAAAAGAATGTTTAGCCTGTAGGTGAGGTGATTCTCTTCCTACAGAGACTATGGTGGAAAGTGGACCATTGGTAGGAAGAAATAGTTTTTCTTATTTGAGCCTCTCAGTATAAAATAGTCATGAGATAATGAGTTTGTTGTATGCTTTAAGTCATTATTATTATTATTATTATTATTATTATTATTATTATTATGTGAATGTTGTGGGGAGGGGTCACGTATATCATATTGTGTCTGTGGGGGTCAAAGGACAACTTTATGGAGTCAGTTCTTTCTACCAGGGATCAAACTTGGGTTGTCAAGCTTGTGTGGCAAGTGCTTTTGTCCACTGACCTATCTTGTCAACAATAAGTATGCTTAAAACCTTGAATTGAATAAATTACTAATTCTAATGTTTATAAAATATAATGCAATAAAATTAGGATATTTGCATTATCAATATGGAACTTCATCTTTCAAACCCTGGGTGTGAGAATACTGCATAATCCTATCATTGGGCTGGCTTTAATTCATTAGTCCCTGTCACTTTATGTATAGCTTTTTTTTGCCTAAATCTTCCCTCTTGCCTATGATAGGCTATGATCTAAAGTCTAGACAAAATTTCAAAATGAAATCAATGTTACGGATTTCTAACAGTCAGTAAGATTATCAATAATCTAACATTATTACTGAGATAATGTTACTGACATCTAGAGATAATTTTATAAACAGGTTTGAAATGAGTACCAAGCATCCCAGTCTGTCTCTGTCGGTCCTTGCATGAATGTGGCCAAATCATTTCCCATCTCTGAACATCAGTTTCTTCACTACACAATATGTACATGGGCCCAACTTTCAATAAGAATTTTTTTAATTGAAAGTTATGATTATACAGACATTCCTTAAAGTATGACTTGTTTATTCTGTTATTAAACTCCACAAATTATGTCTAATCCATTTTTTAAAAAATGACCACACTTTCCACTTGTTCATGAAAGGGAACTCTCATTCAAGTAGGCTTTTTACACTTGTGTTGAATCCTTGTGGTAAACTTGTGAAATTGGGTTTACTCCTTTGATGTGGCTCAGGGCAGTTGGCTACAAGTGAGAGGGCGGACCTGCTTGTCTGTGCCCTTCACCATATCATGTGGTCGTCTCCAGCAGTGTTAACATATTTGTTTAATGCATTTGTTTAATGCTTATACTTAATAAGCAGACATTTCCTTGATCTCCCTCAAATTCTTTACCTTCTAATTTTCCTTCTGGAAGTAATGAAGACTTATAGAATGTAGTTATTGACCACGGAGTGGGGGTGTGTGTTGGACAATAGGATGTAGGAGAAGGCTTAGAAACATTGCAGTGACCAGGAAAAGATGGAAAAATGTGCTTGGCTTTGCCTTTTTTTTTTTTGGTTTTTCGAGACAGGGTTTCTTTGTGTAGCCCTGGCTGTCCTGGAACTCACTCTGTAGACCAGGCTGGCCTTGAACTCAGAAATCCTCCTGCCTCTGCCTCCCAAGTGCTGGGATTAAAGGCATGCACCACCACTGCCCGGCCGGCTTTGTCATTTCTAAATTTCTATTCTACAATGATTAATTCTTTTTGTGATGGAGAAAATACTTTATGAACTTGTATTTAAGAAGCAAGTTACCCTTTCTCCCTACAGGTTTGTAACATTGAATCCCAGGTAAGTTATTCCTTTTTGAGCTTGTGGGAAATGTAAAAAATATTCTGATCTCAATGCTCTGTCCCTCTTCTACTAAATCAACTATCACATCCTCCTACATACTCTATACATGACATTTTGCCAAACAGGATAAACCAGGAGGAATCACCTCTGCCCAGAAGTAGTACACGGTGGACATTATAACAACAAGAACCAGTGTTATTATTTGTCTTGTCCTGTGTACAATGTCACCCCCACATAACAAAAATATTAATTGCTTTCCCCCACTATACAGTTGGAGAAAATACAGTTCACAGATCAGTGTTTTTCCAATGTCCATGCCTCTCAGCATAATTACATGAAATGGATCAATGACATCACTGTCTTCTTTTCACATTGATTATTTATCTCTATAACACTTAACTTGGTCATTTGAAAAAGCAAAAAAATAATTTCTTCCTCAATAGTTTTGTTGTGAGGAGGAAAGTCAATATACAATGGTCTGAATGGTTGTGACCTTCCAAATTGGCATGCTGAAATCTTAATGCCAAGATGAGGAGGAGGAGGAGGAGGAGGAGCAGGAAGAGGAGGAGGAGAAAAAGGAGGAAGAAGAGGAGGAGAGATGGTACCTGAGAAGTGATTAGACCTTGAAGATATAACTCTTACATCTTGATTCACATGCTTATAAATGAGACCCCCATAGAGGTAGTCTGTCCCTTTTATGATGTGAGGACACAAGAAGATCCCATGTTAGCCATAAAATGACCTCATTAGATACCAAATCTGCCTTGATTTTGGACTTCCCAGCAGCAAAACTTATGTGATATGACCTTATGTTATTTATAAACCACCCAGTCTAAGATATTTTGTTGTAGCAACTTGAACGGACATTAGCAAATATAAAGCACATGGTAGATACTCATTAAATAGTGCTTATCTTTGAGTCAAAAGCTGAAAACACCAGAAAGAGCTTTCAGTAACTAGATCTCAGGGAAAGATCTGAGCTTGAAGTCTTTCTGTTAGTTTTAATTACTGGACCTAAATGTCTGACATACAGCTTAAACAATGTGAAGTTTATTTTGGTTCAGAATTTCAGAGGTTTAGCAGGCAGAGTGTGGTAGAGCAGAGCAACTCATGGTCTGGAGAAATGGAGGGAGGGAGGAATGGAGGGAGGGAGGGAGGGAGAGAGAGAGAGAACCCTTGAACTCCAGGTTATGGGAGGTGGGCTTCTCCCCTGAGAACAGCCTCACAGGTGTCCTCAGGATTACTAATTTTACAACCCAGTTAATAATAAAGATGATTAATAATCAAGTTGAGCCATTAGTGCCAGCATTCTCTATTGTACAAAACTGTTGAGAATGGTTAATAAAGAAAAGAAAACTCTCAATGCCAGAGCAACATATGTACATCCAAACTAGAGCATGGATGTACTCTATGTAAGAGGAAATGATTTGTGTAGCTGTCAAAGGAGGGATCAGTGGAAGATGATGAAACAGACTATAAAACAAAACAAAATGGACCATCTCCACCGGGATAAAGATGCAATCAAGTGCTTTCTTTCATCTGTCTGCTTTTCAGCCAGAGTGCAAGAACAGCTGATCATATAGAGAACACGGTTCCTCAGAAGTAGAGCTGGCTTCATCAACAAGCCTTCTTTCCTGGCGTACAGGGCCCAAGCTAAGAAGAGATTCATGCTATCATTGCCTCAAAGTTGTCAATACTTTTGAAAAAAAGGATGCATATTTTGCTTTTGTATTTATTCTACCAAATTATTTAGCCACTGTTCTCTGAGACCTTTGCACCTCACCTTCACTGGAAGGCTCTCATTCTAACGAACACAATTCCAGTAGACTTTGGAATGCTGTGTTAGCAGATATCTACTTGTCTTTTATTTCAGTTAGCACCAAAATTATAGATAATATATGCTGCATATGAATCTCTCGTATGCAGGAATGAAAGTAATATAGTAAAAAAGAACCTTGATATTTTTCTTAAATAGGAAAAATAACAGCACCATGGCCAAAATCCGTATGTTGAACACAATAATACTTTGGAGTGATTTCCTCAGAGGGGAGATTCAGATTTCTGCTTATGTGTAACTTTGAGTAGGATCTGGGATTCTGTGTTTTCTGAAAACACCCAGCTCTTTTTAATGTGGAAATGAGGTTGAGAAGTCCTGAATTATAAAACTGCTGGAAGAAGTGGATACTCCTGGCAACTGTTACATAGTGTCTTCAGAAATCTTCTGAATAGGTCTATGTGATTAACTCTATATTCCTTTGGTAGCTAGTGTTTTGCATATAGTCGATGCTCTATCAAATTTTATTGATAGATGGGAGATAAAATATGACTTTAATTTCTTTCTTAAAGGACATTGGACATACAATCTGCTCCCAAAGCTTTTGGCTCATTCAAAAAAGTTTGCCAAACATGGGACAATTATAAAGTGGATTTACAAAATCCTGTTTATAACAGCACTAAATAGACTTAACAAAAAACTTCTAAGAAATTGTATTAGAAATGCTAGTTTTAAAAGGTTTGTCTTATTTATATTTTGTGCATGTGTGTGTCTTTGTGCAGGTACATATAAAAGCCAGAAGGTTGTTGGATGCCCTGGAGTTTGTGTTACAGGTGCTTGTGAGCCACTGGACATAGATGTTGGAAATGGAATTTGTGTTCCTCTGAAAGAGAAAGAAGTTCTCTTAACCACTGAGCCATTTCTCCAGTCCCTGAAAACTGTATTCCTGGGAAATATTTGTACCTTCCGAGAAGGTCAAAATAAAGAAAGCCACGCAGTATTCACATATTTAAAGATTTCATGATGACAATGGTCAATTATCTCCAAACTGGCCTTCAATCTACTTGCAGTTTAAATCCATATACGCATTTTGCACAGATTCTCAAGATGATTCTCCATGCAACTAGTATGGTCAAAACAATTCTAAGAAAATACCAAGGAAGAACAAAAAGGCTATAAGGGCTACACTTCCTAATATCAAGATGTATTAGAAGACTTTGCTGGTTATGACAGTGTAATGATATCTATAGGTTGGCTGAATACGGCAAGAGAAAAGGATGGTGTTCACAAAGAGGCCCCAAAAGTAACAGCCTAAATAGGAAGCCACGGAAGAGAACTCTTAGAAAGTGTGATAAGGGTGCTGAAGTTAGTTCTTTACAGTTGATGGCTTCTGGTGGGGGATGGGAGGGGCACGCTCGGTTCTCTCTAAGGGACATATCACTGAGAGGTTGACAATACTCCAGCGAGTATATAGAGAACACAAATTGGGCTTGTTTATTTATTTTTAAATTTATTTTCATTTTCATTTTGTTTTTATTTTTTAAAGGGATTCAAAAGGGTGGAGGAAGGTTATGGAAGGCCTGGGGAATGAGTGTGATTGGGGTACATGATGCCAAATTCCCAAAGAATCAATACAAATATTATGCTGAAAAAAAATGAAGTTAAGAAAATACTAACCATGACAGAAAACCATGAGGAATTAACTTAATAAAATATTTTTTAAATTGTCCTTCAAAGGAAAAACAAAGATAAGCCAAAGACTGTGAACAATATTTGTGTATAAAGAATGGTCAGAGGGTTGCTATGCTGTTACTATTTGTAAAGATTTGAATGAGAGTCTTTCATAGGCTCTGATGATGGACATTTGGCCCCTAGTACATGGCACTGCTTGGGGGATGTTATGGAACTTTTAGGAAGTGGCACTTCACTGTAGAAAGTTCATTACAGGGGGTGGGCTGTGAAAGTTACATATACTGCCTCCACTTCCACTTTGTCCTCTCTGCTTCTTACTCATGGATGGAAATCTCTTAGTTTTCCTGCTCTATACATCTGTGAATATTCTGCCTTTGCCATTATGAACTCTCCTCTTGGAACTATAAATCAAAATATACTTTTTCTTCTCTAAGCTGATTTGGTCATAATCTTTTATCACAGCCACAGAAGAGTAACTGCAAACCAGTAAGCAACCCCCCCCCCCCAATAACTTCTGCATCAGGTCCTGTCTCCAGGGTCCTGTCCTGTTTGAGTTCCTGCCCTGACTTCCTCAACAGTGCTATGGAATCATAAGCTGAATAAACCCTTTCCTCCCCAAGTTTCTTTGGTTATGGTGTTTCATCACAGGAATAGTAAGCATAACTATGGCAGTATATTTTATGTACACTTACATGTTTTAAGCCACTGAGTTTGTGATGATTGTCACAATAGTGATTTAAAACTGTACCTATCCTTAAATTTTACCAAATAAAGAACCACCATATTGTCTTTGCATGAAGTTTTGATTCCTTGTCATGTAGACATCTCAACATGGATACTTCTTCAAAGCCAGTAAGGAGAATCTCTGTGAGTCTACCAGTAGGATTTAGTCTTACATAATGTCATCACTGGAATGACAACCTTTTGTCTTTGCTACATTTCATTGGTTAGAAGCAAGTCATAATTTTAACCTCTGGTCAGCGGGAGACTGCACAAGGCATGGAGGCCAAGAGGTGAGACTCTCTAGATACGTCTATGACAACATATCTGCTCATTAGACAGTCATTTTCTTGTCTTTAATGTCTCTATCAGACTCTGTAGTTAGAATTATGCAGATCTTTGAATGTGCTTTCCATCTTCTTCCTTTAGATTGGTTTTCAGAAGAAGCAATACCATCCTGAGCTATTTGGTAGGAGCATTTACTAATAAGACTAAAAACTAAAATTAAAACAAAACAATGCACTTGGGAGCAGAGTCAATACTTTTGTTTTGACATAAGAAATGAGTCTAAAGTGGCTACCAAAAAAGGTGATCATTGCTAAAATCCATAGGCCTCTGGAAGCTTTAGTCATATCTACCTTTTGCTAGTTGTTTTTCAGAATATACCTGTTTGTTGACAGAATTTCAGTAGAGTTAAACCTCCTCCATTTGTAATGAGTTTACACTTGTGTGAAATGTCTGATCTGGATTAGTAAATTAGCAGCTAGATACTGCAAGGTATTGACTCACACAGGCAATTGGGTCTTACTGCATAATTCTTAAGGTTTTGATTTGTTTTTGTTTTCTTTCGCTTTAGAAAATGATTCTTCTTTAAACTCCCACCAGCTACATACTGGGGTAGAAAGGCCATGTGCAAGCCACCAAACGCTAAAACCCTTATGGTTAGAAGACAGACTCAATTCCAGCTTCAGGCAAAGAGAGGATACTGAACATTCCTTTTGTAAGTTCTTAACGATTTAATCTAAAGACTGCTTACAGTTACGCAGAAAGGTGTATGCCAAGGAGTTCTGGAGTCAACCAGAAACTGCTTAAATTGTGACATTGCCTGTTACAAACTCCCTTTCTTCACTCCTGAAGTAAGTACAATGGTGTTACTGATTTCACAGAGATTCTGGGATAGTTAAATGAGGTGATTTATGCACAGTTGCATAGGTTTTGACACAGAAGGGCTTCATAAATGCTAGCCAGTTTCTTCTGCTACTATTGCAAAGAGAAAAAGGTTGGACTTTGCAGTGAAGCATACCTGGCAGCAGCTAGTTAACTTATTTAAGCCTTAGTGTGTTGAGTTCTAAAATGCGGACCACGGAAAAGTACACTCCAGCACGGGCATCTAGCACAGTAGCTGCTGCACAGTCAGTGTCTCGTGGAAGTGAATTCTCCTCCTCCTTCCTCAGTACTCTCTTAGATACTGTGAAGGTGGTTTTGGCTTCTTATTGCCTAAAGAATAGGCTTCAGTAAAGAACAGGTCTAGGCTGTATAAGAAACCCTTAGCTATCAAAACAGCAAGCCCTTCTTTCACATGAGGGACTACTGTGTAGTCTCTCAGGAGTGCAGATTCTTTGCACACTCTTGCTCCATGCTTTATACATACATATGTGTATATATGCATATATATATATATATATATATATATATATATATATATACACACACATGCATATGCTATGTTTCACTATGTATTTCCCACATTTCCTGGGACAGGAAAGAAATGAAAAAGGAAGTATACTGCAGCTTCAACATACTTCTTCAGAGTCTTCTCTTTCTATTGTACTCAATTGTCCAGAATCTAGGTATTTGCTCACATGTGCTGCAATGGACATTGATGCTGTTTTGAGCAGGGCGAGGTGGTAGGGTTTTAGGTGGGGCCATGAGTCATAGACAAAGTACCTTTCTAGCCTAATTCTAATAAGTAAAATGAGGACTAGAGAATAGATTTCCTTTTCAAATGATGGAGCAGTGTGTTTCCAGGGAAATCAGAGTAGAAAAAGAGGACTGCATTGAATTGTTCAAAGTATAGAGGCCATATGTCGATAAAGCCAATGTTACGTTTGCTAATTAACAAGGCTTAGCATGACTGTGCTATGCTGCCTCTCAAGTCTCTTCCATTGTTGCCTGCTAAGGATGGCCGGAATTACTGCTTATCTTCAACTCTCGTTAAGCAGAGAGGAAAAACAGCTTTTTATTTTGTTCTCTTGTTCCATCATCAATCAGCAAGCAGTTGAACTTTTAGAATGTAGGAGTTATTCTCATTCCTTAAGTATCCTCTGAGGTTTGACTTTGCACTGCACTCTGGAAACAGTAGTACCTGCTAGTAATGATCTCAGTGTTCAGGGGACTCAGAGAACAGCACTGTAAAGGTCACAGTGGACTGAGGTATGTGCTGAGAAAGCTTGAAGCACGCAGAGCCCATCTCAAGGAGGAAACTGGAAGGAAGTGGACCACGAAGAGAATTTGCTTTGATAGATGTGGCAAGACCTGGCCATTCTTTCTAAAACAATAATCAGCATGGAAGGAGTACTGTCTTTGGAACCGTGCTTCATTAGATGCTTAAGGGTTTTAATTTGCCAACATTAGGAGAAGAGGAAAATTCATTCAGGCTGAACCATACAGCAGATGCTTTTGGATAAGTGAGTCTAAAGAAGGCTTAATTAGACTTTAGAGGAGGGAGAACGTGTTCCTGGGTGGAAGTAGTCGCAACAAAGGCATGGTAAATGCAGGGTTCCTGAGGGGGAAAATGAATGGCATATTATCACTAGATTTCCTCTGAATGTCCTCTCTCTCTCTCTCTCTCTCTCTCTCTCTCTCTCTCTCTCTCTCTCTCTCCCCCCCAACCCCTTGGTCTAGAGATAGGTTCATAATAAATCTGAGCAATGTCTACCCTGTCCCATGTGATTCTTACCAAATGACAGGCACAGGAATGAACAATGGCAGAGTTGCATTGAATGGTGCTAAGTTTCCATTCTGAGTTGGCGCCTCAGGATGTAATTTTCTCAGATAGAAAATCTTCTGGCTTGGGATTTTGATTTTAGCAGAAATTACTTTCTCTCAATTAGATTCTAGTTTGATACAATCATTGCTTGAAAATTGTCTCAAATCGAAGCCATCTAATAGTGAATGTTCAAGTGAAGAAGCTAGGCGGATCTTAACACACTGCAGACAGCCCATTCATGGAGAATGTGACTCAAAAACAGGAAAAAGTGGAGCCATCTGTGTGTCCTACATTGGACAAAGAATGCCATTGAATCCACTAATGGGTTTTCATTGGTTTAGCACCAATAAAGTCAAGCTTACACAGGAGGTATAAGGTGATTGTATCTTAGTAACCTGGTTAGGGGTGTGTGTGTGTGTGTGTGTGTGTGTGTGAGTGATGGAGGGTGTTATGGAATTGGACCATATCTGATTCCCAAATGGTGGTTTCACAACAGCTCTGTGAACAAACCATTGAGAAGAGAGTGACTTTACAAGGTGATTTAAAACGCAGAAAGTAAGCAAATGGTAAAGGCTCATTCTGTGTTTGGATGAATTCATGGATTGACACTAATGGACTAAGGTTTCCTCTCTTTCATGACAGGGCAGCATTTCTGTTAACCACTGCTCCTCAGGTAAGCATGGAGGTTTATGACGAGCAGTCTCACACACTCTGGCAGACAGTAGCACTTAAGATCACTGGAGATGATTTTTTGTTCCCAGTCTTGGTTCTAAACTTTGTTTTCTGGTGCAAGAAAGACTTCAGTTTAGAATTTCACTCCACAATTAAAATAGTTGCTATCTAAGCACTTTTGTCATACCCTGGGTATTATGAGGTTCACCTTACTGTGGGGAGGAATAGTTTCTTCCTGGCTGGGTGTAAGCATGTGCATGATTTTGTTTTCTCCTTGGTATGGCTTTGTCTCCCAGAGTTTCCTCGTTGATACATGGAGTTCCTCGGCAGGGTTGAAGTTTCTGTGTGGCTTTTTTTTCTGATCAGCTTCCTCCACTCTGGCTCTACCCTGAAGCCTCCAGCTACTTGAATCTGACTGAAGACTTCTCCAACACAAGCAAACCACTGACTTCTCCCTGTGTTCTCTCTTCTTGGGATACAATCTGGATCTCTTTCCAGGCAAATGGGACAACCATTGGTTCATCTCATTTCTTTCTGTTCTCTTAGAGACAACTGTTTCAGGCTGTCTGCAGGCCAATGTCTGAATTTAGGGTTTTGTGTTCTTTCTGATCGCTGTAGTTGTTTGATGTGGAAAATAAATCTGGTCATGGTTACTCCATCTTGACTGAAAGAGGAAGTCAGTGCATAAAATGTATGTAAGAGACCATTCATCAAAGCATTATTGTTTATGAAGAGTAATTGGAAATAGGCAAAAAGCAAGACAAAAGAGAGAAAGAAAAAGAAAACAGGAGTTAGGATAATATACTGTGGCATCCATGTAATCTGATACTTAACAGACATTAAGAGCCGTGTTTTACTTCTTTTCTTGAGGCAATGTTAAAGTTTTTTTAAGACAAGGTTTTAATACAGCGTGAGCATGGTGGGGGTTGGGGGAAGCTGGTTAAGAAGAAGGAAGCTATACATACCCAAGGCCAGAGAGGATGACAGGGCCTCAAGACACGAAGACTCACATTTCAAGTGTCCTGTCTTATATATAAAATTACCCTCATGTTTTCAAAGGATACTTGTTGGCGTGAGGAGGTAGTTATATTTAATTAAAAGGGTATAGTGAAAATATATTAGATTTTTTTTTATTTTAAAAGTGTGCACATTGTTTATTCTGTTGCTGCCATGCAGTCTTCTCTTTGCAATGTACTAAACTTCTTTAAAAAAAATATACATCAGCCGGGCAGTGGTGGTGCAAACCTTTAATCCCAGCTCTTGGGAGGCAGAGGCAGGCGGATTTCTGAGTTTGAGGCCAGCCTGATCTACAGAGTGAGTTCCAGGACAGCCAGGGCTACACAGAGAAACCCTGTCTCCAAAAATCAAAACAAAACAAACAAACAGAAAAAAAACAAAAAAATTACACCATAACAAAAACACAATATGCAATTCACATGTATAATAAATATATAGTTACTTAAATATAAAAATAAATTATATAAACAGGATTATTTTTGTGATAAAACATGTACATATGCATAACATGTTTTATTTTAACATATAATCATATTACTGTAGTTATTTTTTTGTTGCTGTAATAAAATGCCATGATCAAAAAAATGACTAATAGAAGAGTTTGTTTGGCTCACTGTTCTAGAGGAATAATAGCCCACTAGGGTGGGGAGGCATGGTATCAGGATTGGGAAGCTGAGAGCTCACATTTTAATGACAAGCATGAAGCACAACCTGAAAGTGATATGAGGTTTAAAGTCTCGGCGCCTACCTCCAGTGGTGTATTTCCTTCAGGAAAGGCCATACTGCCGAAGCTTCCCCAGATAATGCTGCCAACTGGGTTCCAACTGTTGAAATACCTGGGCCTATGAGGACTATCTTTCATTCAAACCACCACAAATATAAACAGATACATATTTATAATAAATCAAACATATGGGTGTTTATATCAATATATGGTTATATATTTTAATATTTGTGTATGAGAAAGAACTTATAATTGTCTTTAGTAGATATACATATACTCATTTCACAAGCATATTAGGAGAAAAGATCCAGAAACAATACATTAAAATGCTAATAATTCACAAGTTTTTGCAACTAATATATAATAATAATTTAAAAAAACATTAAGCAAACTCAAAAAGTAAAAATTTCACTAAATAATGTAGAATGCTAACTCCTGATGTTAAGATATTTTCTGGGCAACATTATGTTTGCTGAGCACGATTCTCATTGTAATAAATATAAATACATTCCTTTTATTTACCAGACACTATTGTAAGTGCTTTTAAAGTTCAAAACAAACTCATTAATAATAGTAATTAGGTCTCCATTGAGGACAGTGGGGCACAAAGAGTCTGTCACTTTGTGTAGTTAGTAAGCACAAGGCTAGGAGCAACTATGTAGGTTGGGCCAGAGTCTCATCCTTTGTCATCATGCCATGGCACACTGCTCTTAATAACCATGGCTAGTGTCATTTGTTGAATAAGCTGTCTTTTTTCCAATGTATGTTTTTGACACTTCTGTCAAAATGTCCACAGTTGTGTAGGTTTATTTTGGGGATCATCAATTTTGCTCCATTGGTCTACTTTGTATGTTTTGACCAAATATAGAAGAGTGAAGTTAGATCCACATCTCTCACACTGAATAAAAATCAATTCAAGGTGAATCAAAGATGTTAATTTAAAACCTGAAACCCCTAAACTCAGGGAATACACTTCAGGATATAGTTTAGGTTAGAACTTTCTGAATGGGACTCCAGTAGCCCAGAAAACATCCCTAAGAATAACAAGCAGGGCTACATAAAATTATAAATACCCTAAACTACAAAATAAACTTTTAATAGAGCAAACAGCGCATACAATGAAAGAAAATTGTTGCCAGCTATATTTTAGACAGGGGCTAATATCCAGAATATCTGAAGAACTATAAAAATTAGATGCTCAAACTTCATTCAGTTAATAAGACAAAGAAATGGACAGATAATTCTCAAGAGAAAAACCGTAAATGCCTAATAAGTATTTTTAAAAGTGTTCAGCATTCTTAGCCAACAAGAAAATGCAAAATTGTATAGATCTCCATCTCAGCATGGTCAGAATAGCTATGATCAAGAAAGCAAATGGCCACAGATACTGGTATGAATATGGGGAAAAGGAGCACTCTTCATGGCTGGTGGGAGTATAAAGTACTACAGCAATTATGGAAGTCACTATGAAGAACTATCATATGACCCAGCTAACCACTCCTGGGCATATTTCCAAAAGACTTTATACACTACCTCTGAGACACTTGCACACCAATGTTTATTGTGGCATTATTTAATATAGTAAGGAAATGGAATAAGCCTAGATGTCCATAAACAAAAGAATGGATAATGAAAAATGTGGTACATATACACAATAGAATTTTATTCAGCTGTCAAGCATGGAGTAGACAGGTATTATAATAAGAATAATCATCCAGAT
The DNA here is from genome assembly GCA_019843965.1 of Rhynchomys soricoides. Lineage (NCBI taxonomy): Eukaryota > Metazoa > Chordata > Mammalia > Rodentia > Muridae > Rhynchomys > Rhynchomys soricoides. Next base: position 792,374 of record JADRCH010000303.1, on the reverse strand, counting down.
TCAGACAAAAGCTATGTCTTCTCTCTCATATACAGAGCCTAACTTTAGTATCTATGTGTGTGCATTTAAGTGAGTGTGAGAGTTACAGGCTATGAAACTAGACAGAATAGCAAAAGGTAGGAGAGACTGAAGAGGGGAGGCAGAGACACATGTGATATGAAGGAGAAAGGAGGTTACTGAGGGTGGAGGGGAAAAAGAGGGACAGAGGAATCAACAATATAACATGGCCATATGAGTTACCTCTTTCACCCATGTGTACTAACTGTGACCACACACTCATTATTCTAAATCCAAGGATTGAAGACCTGTATTTTCTTTCTAGTATTCTACTGGCAACACAGAAGAAAGACATAGTAAGGATACTGTATTCAGAGTGGGGACCATTAAAAGGTTGCCAGGTTAGAAATGAGCTGTACCACCTTTAACCATGCCTTCTCCCAGAGTCTGAAGGTCTGCACTCCCACAGCAAATACAAGCATGGAACAAAGGAACTGGCAGATGGCAGATGTCCATCCAATCAGGCCATCCTGTGCATCCCATACAACCCAAGGCTGCTGGTTACCTAGTGATCATTGAGAACAGAATACCTTATTACAAGCTTAAGCTATAAACCAAGCATTTCTCACTTAATACGAGGGACTTTTTAACTTTTTATAAAAAAAGACTTGGTGCAAAGGAACTAATGTGCAGTCAGGAAGGTGAATAACCAAAGCTTCCTTCTCATAAATGTCTTTATCCTGGAAGGGGGCTTTTAGGGCTGTCTGTACATACTGCATGTCTCATTTTCCCTCTGAAGAATGTCAAATGTTTTAAATGGACCAGCCAATCCACAGAGCTCTGAAGCCTCCCTTGGAGTCGCCCTTGTCTTTTGCACCAGATAAGTGTCAAAAATTATCGAGGATTGTGTTCTTAAATTGACTAAATGTTCTTTCTATCATCCAGAGTGATCTTGTTTACAATTAGTTCTTCATTCCAAATTCCAAACTTCCAGTTTGCACAGATAGAAAAATCAATATGAACAGCTTAGTGCTGACAAGTGAAGCTCTAATTGCCAATGCTTCTATCCAAAATGGCAGACTCTCAGACAGTTAGCTCCACTCGCCCTCCCCCCCTTTTAGTAATGTTTGGCCTAAGTGGACCTAGTTGTTATTCATGATTATATCTGTGGGCAGTGTTTTTCTTCCAAAATATTCTACTGATTTTAAAATGAAATCATTTTAAAGACGTGAACAAATAAATTTTACATAAGATTCTGTAAGCTTTCCAAATAAGTATATTTCCATTTTAGATTTTTACATTATCACTTCAGTACAAATAATAATAATAATAAAAGAGATGAGGAAGAATTCCCCAGTGGAGACTGAGGACTAGTTAATAGTCTCTTAGTAAGCCATTCACATGCTACTGCTAGATTTGATTATATGTCAAGCCAACGCTTTTGAAACTTTAATGTATATCCCAGTCATCTGAGGATTCTCTTAAGAGGCTGATTGTGATTTGTCAGGGAGGGACCCTGCAGTGCGATGAGCTCTCAGCTGCTGGTCCATGAGAAGTAAGGGTTAAAGAACTTGGGGTCTAGCAAGTTCCTGGCAGGCATGGATCCAGACTCAAATTTGGAATTTGAGGAGAAATTAGTAAAAGACTTCTTTAGAAAGGCAAGGGCATAATTTAGGTAAGCAACCACTGGTGCAGAGGCATTAATCCTACACCTCCTGGGGTAAGGCTAAAAACTGGATTGATCTACAGCACCATTGTTATTCAGTGGGTACTGTAGCCAGCCTTGATCCTGCAGGAGAGAAGTGAGGAGTGGGAACAAACATCCTGTTTCAGCCCCCTCTACTCTCTGTCTCTCCCTTTTACCTAATCAAACCAAAACCAGCAAGGAGAGAACTCTCCCTGATGCCATCCGTAAAAGCCAGATCCTCAAGAAAAGAGGAACTGGAATTGCTACAAAAGATATCCACTTGAACACTGTACTTAAACCCACAGATTCTTTAAACATTCCCAACAAAGTTCATCTTACAGTTATTCATAAGAAGCACAATTTCTAAAGAAAAGACCACCGACTGGCAAAGTACTTCTGATTAGACAACATGGAGATGATTATTAATGAACCTTGACTCAAAGGATGTTAACACTTGAAAAATATGCCTATTTTAGTATTGGCTAAATATAGCAATATTTTTCCTTTTTCATTAAACCTTGTCTAAAATCCAGTTGGATGTGGTAGCTTACATCTGTAATGCTAGCTCTTAGAAGGCTGAACTAAGAGAAATATCATGAATTTGAACCCAGCTGAGACAGTCTGGGCTATAGAGTTAGAATCTCAAAAATAATTAAATATTGTCCAAAGCCAAGGAATATATAGTGTGAAACTGAAACGGGCATGTAGTAGCTACTTTTGCTGAGACTATCAGCTCTTCTTGGGCCCACAGGGTAACTAAAGATTGGATGAAAGCCTGCCTTCATTTTGTGTGTGTGTGTCCCTTGATCTGCAGGTTGGCAAATTCATCATTCCTTTGTGGCAAACATCTTATCTGCTCGAAGGCTCAGAGATAAGTCATTGTCCTATTCCTGTAGTTACTTTGGATTCCAATAACAAAATTTATAAGATAAAGCCTGCTTGCCAGATGAAGATAATTATGCAAATTTCCTATGAATGTGAGGTTGCACCTACAGTAGAATTGGCCATAATGTAGAAACCAGATTGGTTCCCTCGTGTGACAACAGTCCTAAGAACATAAGGACAATCTTGCAGATCCAGCTAAATCAAGGATGGGTAGAACCACACCTTGACTAAGACTGCTCAGCTATGTATTCCCATTGCCCCTTGACCCATTTCTTCCATTGTTTAAACCTACTAGCACTCATATCAGTATACCAAAGAAAAAGATAAACTTGTAATCACTGGATTCCTTCATCTGTTTCTCTTCCCAATGTGCCCATGTAGAAGCTTCAAAATGTTTTTGAATTCCTAAGATGGTTTCATCAATGTCTGAAAAGAATTGAAAGCTGCTGCTATAAAATATATATTTTACTATTTCCTTGCCTTAATGTAAAATACAGGATGCACTGACTTTATGTTTGAAATTTAGGGGGTCTGTAACATAGGCCTCAACTCCAAGTTTATAGATGTTTGTGCAGACTTCCAATGGTGTTACAATGGCCATTACTGGGACAACCTATCATCCTCTCCCTTTGGTGAGTTCTTGTTGGCAACTCTTGGTGTCTTTATTTACCACATTTTTTAAGAATATATATATTTTGTGTGAGTAACCACAGTTGCTGCAAGTTCATGACTGCTGAAACCCTGCCATTACAGAAGATATTGTTTCACCCAGAACCACACTTGAATTTTGGCTCTGATAGTTTTCCCCCTTTCTTTGGTGCTTCCTGAGCCTTGGGAAGGGGATGTAATATAGACATCCCATCTATAGATGAGCACTTCACAAACACTTATTCTCTGTGCTTTAATGAGTAGTGAGTTTCTGTGTTAACAACTGTCTACTTCACAAATAAACTGATCTGATGAGATCTGAGAGCTATGGATTTATCCTGGTTTACAGTAGCAGGCAAGCATAACCTCCTACAGAGTGGGCCTTAAATCCAATCAGAAAGTGGTTGGTTACTTACATAATATTCATGTTACTATTCCAGCCATGGACATATCTTGTCACACTGGTCATTATTGTAACTGACAGATTTCATCTCCACAAGATCAAGCCAGTAAATCTTCCAGCTTAGAGGCAGGAGGTGCTCACCAGGCTCAATTCTTAGTTGAGGAGCTATTGACTGACATTGGTGGCTGCTGGGGGAGGGGGTCAGTTTTCTTTGAGGGTGCAGCCCCTGGTTGGTTAGCATGCTGTAGTGGATGACCTCACACTCATAAGTATATAGGCAGCATAAAATTGCATTTGCTGGGTAATAATAATGATAATAATAATAATAACAATAACATGATGTTTAGAAGGGAATTGAGAGTGGACTAAGAGGAATTAGGAGGAATGGGTGGTACTGGGTTTGGTGGTTATATATATATATATATGTGTGTGTGTGTGTGTGTGTGTGTGTGTGTGTGTGTAATGGATCCATGAAATTCTCAAAGAATTAATATTACATTAAAAAGAATATATATTGTTTTTATTTTCCTGAACCCACATTGACATAAATTCAAGACATCAGGTATTGTAATGCAGTGCACTAATCTGTAAACTGGAGATAGTCAGATATGCATTCCTTTCCTTTCAGGAAACTCCTTGTCTTGCTTGTAAACTTACCCCAGGGATATCTAAGTTAGGTCCCTCAAGCGGTGCTGGGTAGGAAAGCATTTAGAAAACCAAGATCTATCATTGCTCCAAGGCAGTAGTAGTCTATTTACTCATACTTTCTAACTAGCACAGACTACAGAGCCAGCACCAGCAGCTAAGCTATGGTGTCTTCTCTCATGTTAGTATATTGTCAATATAAGCAGAACAGGTCTGGGGAGGGTCACATTTGGATGTCATCCCAACCGTTGGTAAATGATGATCAGGGACACTTCTGTTCCTTGACTGATTTCTCCTTTGCTCCACCTGACACAGGGTGTCATCAGCATCCTTCAAAAGTATTCACAGAAAACCAGATGAGAACTCATTGAGACAGTAAATGAGATTTGGATCAAAGCACTTGTCTCTGGCAAGGATGTACATTAAAAGTCACATTTCTGATTGAAAAAATGCATTAACTCACCTGCAAATGAAATTACCAACATCAGAGAAAGGTCGCGAAGGAAAGTAAGATCTCTTCAAAATTCCAGAGATGAAGCCAGTTTCAGGGAGAGCTAGCCTTGCCTAACCTGTAGGAAGCACCACAGAAATTTGTGCTGTTGGAATGGTAGCTTCTAGAGAGCTGACAGTGTGTCCAGGAAGAGCTAAGCTGGAAACAATTTCTCTTTTCTAAGAAGGACAACTGGTAGGGAGGAATGAAAAGAAAACAAAACAGAGATCAATCAAAGGAGAAGGGACTTTAAATAAACTCTCCATATGGAAGGAGAGGTGCCAAAGAAATGCAGGAAAGTACAGCAGTGTGTAAGAGACAAGAAAGAAAGGTTCAAAATGAGGGTAGAAAGGTGAGTGGAAGAAAGGGAAGAGAATTCATCATGAAAGGTGACATAGCTACAGTGTACTTACATGGATAGGTAGATAGATATGATATGATACAGGGCTAGAGACAGAGCTTGGTAGCAGAACCATGCTCTTTCTTTTTGCATGAAGAAAAGTAGATCCAGGCTCCAGTACACTGGGGAATGTGTGTGTGTGTGTGTGTGTGTGTGTGTGTGTGTGTGTGTGTGTGAATAATAACACAGGCAACAGCCAGCACAGCACACTAAGTCTTCATGACATCCTTGTGCCTGAACCATTCTTCGGGAAGACATGACACTGCCAGAAGGGGAAAGATTTGTGCAGCTTTGGTAGGGGATGACAAGAGGGGAAAGTCTGTATTAGCAAGTTGCCATGTTCTATCACAACATTTTTCTTATAAACAAAATGGACCAACTGGTACCTAGAAAAGCACCGTTGAGTCTGGTCAGTACATTCTGGAGGCCAAAACAACTATATTCTAACTTCCTATTGTTTTACATAGGTCTGGAATTTGGTCAATCCCTGGTGCAAGCTGAAAAGAATCGCAGGAAAGCCATAGGGGCCCGGGTTTTATTCAAACTCACAGCAGTTTATCTTCAGTCCGTTATGCTGAATACCCCACCCACACCTGTGTCAAGGAAGAGTTCTGGAATTTTATTACATCTAAAAGGCTTTATGGGATATACATGCATTGTTCAGCTTGGTAAATGAACAAAAAAGTCAGTTCCATAAAACAAAAATGTGTGAGCAGATTTTTATCTCAGAAAGGGTAATGATCTCGTTGCTTAAAGGAGATGCAACTAAAGACAAGTGTCCTTTTCCAGGCAGATGAATTATTGCAGTTATGTGGCTGATGTCTGGTGACTTCTTTTCTCTGCTGCCTAGCCTAAATTTGTTTGCTGCTATGTAGACCTTAATTGTTTTGTTTTGTCGGAAGTGGAAATAGCAAACACATTATCTTTTCACATTGGTGTTCCTTAAAGTTTTTAGCCCTCCTTTGGCTTTCTTTTCTTTAAGCCATGCATGTCCTAAATCAACGGTGGAAAAGGAAAGCAGTATCCAGAGTCAGCATCAGAGGAACAGAGTGAGCAAGGAGCAGTTCTGAAAGCTACAGGCAGAGTCAGCATGTGTAAGTAACAGATTATGAGACCTTTCCCCCAAGGAGATTCCCTGGGATGTGATCTGGTCTTTCCTTTACCAGAAGACAGGCTTATGACTGAGCTTGCTTACTCAAGGAGTGTGTCAAGCATATCAGCACCCATGAAGGTGATCTTAGACAAAACCTAATTTGTGGGGAGCAAAAAAAGCCATGAATGAGTGAAGTCCTGAGTAAATATGTGTTGTTTGACCCTGGAAAGGCCATATCAAGGACTCCTGACTCAGACCCATGAGAAAATGGCAAAGCCTTCATCAGGGTAGGTTCAGAAATATGTTGAAGGAAGCCTTCCCTCCTGGTCCATGTGAGAATACTGATAATGTGTGCAAAAATGTCCATCACCATTTCCTCCTCACCCCAGTGTTTAGGGTCTGAAGACTGCTCCCCTACAGAGATAGCTCCTATAGAGATTAGCAAAACCTGTCTCCTTGATCCAGCTGAATGCAGCAAATCTTGCTTCCCTGTTTGCTGTCTATAATCAATGCACTGACCTGGATGCTGCAGTTTCTCCATCAGATAGCCCAGTCCATCCAAGCCCAGCTATTTCTGTCCTTGTTTCTCTGTCTTTTTTTTTCTCACTACCTTACTATCCTAGGCAGTTCTATCCCTCGAATCTTGCTGAATTTTTCATATTTAGAGTAAAAGTTGGTTTCCTTTTGTTTGCCCTGGATACAGTTGGTGGCGTTTGGTGAGCAGTGAAGATAGACTGATGGGATGTACATAATTCTGAAACATCTCAGTATTTAGCTGGATTCTGCTTCTTCTACATCAGCAGCTTCCTCACTCACCTTATTCCAGATTCCTTTGAATTCTATATTTCCTTGGCTTGAGACTAGGCATACAGCCTAGAGTCAATGAATATTTGAGAATGTCTACAGTCAAATAATTGGTCCCGAGTCTCATCACTCATGTCTGGTACTTGTTCATTTCCGGGGCCAGATAATAGAGGATCTGTCTCTGCTTTGACACTTGGGTACTTTCTCCAACTTTTATGCTTATATTCTGTAGTCATTTGTTAAAGATCCACAAACCCTAGACTCATTCTTGGCATGATCTCCTTGGCTGATGTCCACATTGAGAACTTTAAAAGGGAATCAGATAGTTTGTTCATTCTGTGGGAGATTTGAGCCATACCTCTAGTGTATGGAGATACTTTGTGGGGTTTACAGAGCTATAATAACTTGGACATTTGTTTAACCAAGAATCTCAATGTGGCATTTGTTTCTCAGTATCTATGACATTGTTCTACACATATATTCAACTACAGTATTTATAAAGGGACAGAGGGAAATATTATCAACATTGAAAAACAAATCTATTAGACAACTCAGTGCTGGTGGTGAGCCGTTGTTAACTATAAATGCAGTGAAGGTTTAAGTACAGTGGAGACAAATTACTCAGAATTCATGTTGTTACTATGCATTGTGGAGCAATGCCAATGTTTTTCATGAACAGACTTATTCTCAATTATCAGATTATATTAATGATATTAAGAATAAGAACTAAGCAAAGAGGCAGGTGGTGAACTGTGCTGAAAGTTTAGCTAATTCCCCTAGAATGACTTTCTAGGTCAGTGTTGTAGTTAGGATGCCAAGGACCCTACTTTCCCTAGAATTATATTGGGTTATAGTGATTAAAATCAAATTGTGGAGGGAAGAGACAGTAGTACTTTGGTAAAGTAGATTTGAGCTATATAAGGTCCTCAGGGAACAAAGGCTGAATTAGGACTTAATACATGTGTCAACCTTCTATATCAGTGGTTCTCAATCTGGGAGTTGAATAGCCCTTTCATAGGGGTTGCATATCAGATATTTATATTATATTTCATAACAGTAGCAAAATAACAGTTATGAAATAGCAATGGGTGGAGGTTTATAACATGAGAAACCATCTTAAAGGGTCAAAGCATTAGGGGGTTGAGAACAATTGTTCTAGATGTATCTTAGAGGAAGACATATTATCTCCACAGTTCTCTAAAACCAAACAAAGAGAACTAGAATTTTAAAATGCAGTCCCAGGGAAGATATTAGTGAGGAAAAACATTTAAAAAGGACAGAGAATCTAGCCTGAGTCTGAGAAAGAAGCTGAGGATTCTGAAAAGACTGGGTTATTTACAAAATAGTGTTCTATTTAATTCAGAGGAAATCATTTGGAAAAAAGAAACAGAGAAGAGAAACACATCACCTCTATGACACAGAAGTAGAAAGGAATGAGCAGATAAATGGTACAATATAGCACAGAGGGTGTAATGAGGTGAGTGAAGTGCAAACTGAAGTCCAGGTACCACAGTAGAGAGAAACAACATTGATGACAAGGACAATAACTGACATGGAACTTAGAAATAAGAGAAGGAAGCAGCAGGAATTGGTGTTTCCTAAAGGACAGTATAGATAACACCCAAGAAAAATAATGCTCTGTGGTTAAAGACTGCATTCCCAGAGTTGATGGAAGGAGGCTCAACTCTGCTTACACATTGACAATACTTTGATACAGGTATGATTAATATGCATATACTAATGATGAACAGGAAGAAGCCTTATTAAAAATTTTCCTTTATAAGAGTTGCTTTGGTCATGGTGTCTCTTTGCATCCATAAAAACCAACGATGTCTGATCTACAAAGCGAGTTCCAAGACAGCCAGGGCTACACAGAGAAACCTTATCTTCTTAAAAAAAAAAAAAGTGCATTACATAGTAACATAAAAGCAAGTTGTTACAAGAACTATATTTTAAAACAGAAAATATTGGAGAGCAGATTCTTGGATGCCTCTCTACCCCAGGTCTCTGTCTTGTCTTGGAAATGCCCCCCAAGTCCCCAACCCCATCAGCTGCAAGATTTCTATGTATTCTCATAGCCGTCTGGCCATCTCTCCTGTCCTTCCCAACAACTGATCCTGAAGTCCCCCATTCTCCTCCTCCCCATACCCTGTCTCTCCCTCCATCTGCAAGCTGATGTTTTTTAAATATTAATTTAACATAGAAACTGAACTAGAGGGGGGACTGGCTGGATGATAAAGCCGTGGGAGATGGAGGTGGATGAGAGGGACATGGAGATGAAAATGACCATGCTTCGTTACAGACATTATGGAATTTTCAAAGAAAAAATATTCTCCTAAAGTTTTCCATGAAACTTAAAAAAAATCACTTTAATTAGTAACACTATAACTCACACCAGAAAAGTCTAAGTTTCATGGTGGGATTAAAAGTTTTCCAAAATTCTCATAGTCATTTGAAAAGTTGAATTTTATCTTGTTTGTTTGTTTTGGGATTATTGTTGTTGTTGTCGTCTCAACATTTTTTTTTTTTGATTCTTTGTGAATTTTGTATCATGCATCCCAATCTCAGTCATCTCCCTTTCCCTTTACATCTTCTCTCCATTCTTACAACTTCTCCTCAAAAGAAAACAAAGACAAAAGTCTTGCCGTGGAAGCTGCGGCATGTCATGGTGTATCACACAGTATACCCTTTTGTCCAAAAACATTTTCTTGCAAATGTTCATTGCAGTGAGTCAGTCATTGGTCGGGTCTGAAGCATCTGGCTTCTGCTACACCATCAATACTAGACCCTCACTGGCACTCCTCTTGGGTATCTTGTTGTTACCCTGTGTCATGGAAGCCTTGCAGCTTTGAATCTGCAAATACAGCCCTTTCACATGCTCCAGCCGATCATAGATGGGATAAATGTTGGGATGGACCAATTCAAAACCCAGGATCCTGTGCAGGGAAATTTAGCTGGACTCTCTTGATCATTGCTAAGGGACTTTAACATTACAGTACCAGTGTCAATACCATAGGAGGAAATGACATCTCAGAATTATGAGTATAATCTAATCTGATCTTATGGACTCCTGGAGGTCAGCTGACCATCCTCTAAGAGCAGTGCTGTGTCAGAACCCTGAGGATAAATATATCTCATAAAATAATTTCTAAAACCCTGCTTACCTCCATAATACTGAATGTGGAACTAAATTGAGCTATAGGCACTCAGAGACAAAGTTTGTGGTCCAAGGAATTGTTTCTGTTTTTGGCAGACTTATTTCAGTACTTAAGAAAAAATACTTTATGGAAAATGAAAAAATATTTATATACAACATAAGAGAGACAGACACATTAAAACTGATGAGAAAGAAAGAAGAAAATTATGTATACATTTAAGATATCAAAAATTAAAATGCCATTAAAGATACTTTGTATAAGAAGTCATCAAGCAAACCCAAACCAATGACTTGCATGGGCTGTGATTTGCTCTTGTAAAAGAGGAACTATTTAAGCCAACATTATCTCATTTTTTTTTTCTCACCAACCCGCCTCTGAAAAACACTATCTTCTTGTCTGCATATATGAGTTCAGCTTTCAATTAGAAGATAAATTCATTTCTGGGGACTTATTAATGTACAGCCTAGAGAGTGAAGCTGATACTACTGTGCTGCTTATTTGAAATGTGATAGGAGCAGATTTTAAGTGTTCTCATCACTCTCCATCTTCCATAATAACTGTACTCATGATGGGTGCATTAATAAACATAATGTGGTAACCAGTACACAGTGCATATGAATATAAAATTACTTTATTATGTGTCTGAAATATTTATTTATTAATTAACAAAATAGTAAAATTAAATTTTTCCATTAAATATTTATTATTAAAAAGAAAGCAAAAATATGGCAGTATTGTTCAGAGCATACGGTAAACAAAATATATCATTATTAAAATAAAGCTAGTATAAAAAAATAAGTTGCAAGACAGAATAGAAATGGGCAACTAATACAGCTTTTCTGATAATTTCTCAGAACAAGTATGAGGAAAGAGAGGGAGCTAGCACATTGTCTTTTCTTGGTGCAGACCAAGGCAACTTTCAACAATTCAGAAAGGAAACATTATTTCTCCTTAAGACTTGAGGTTTGTAGATTTATGTAACTAGTCTCCAGAATAGTAAATCTAATATTGACATTGAAATTTTAGATAGAACTGACATAGGAACCCAGAGAAGAACTGTATCTTGAAAACCAGATAATTTAGAGTCCATGAGTTCACTCTGTTTATTTCTTCTTGTAAAATCCATTCTTGTGCCTGGTGTACTTTAGGGAAGCTGGAATGGATCAACAATTGCCTCCACTGACCAGAGTACTTAGACAATATAGGAGGTATATAATAAGTAATCAAGAAATAATTATTAAAGGACTGAATAAATGGGACCAGAATAAACCAGTGCTGTTTAATCTAATTCTAAAACTAGCATGTTGGGGTGGGCCAGGATAAGTATTTGCACTTGTATGGTCCAGCTACCACTTCACATGTGGCAAACAATCCCATGGGTGCTGTTGGCAGAACTGAGCTGTGTTATATTTAGCAAGGTCACCAACCCCTCACAATCTCAATCTAGGAATGAGCATGCACTTGGAGCATGTGTAGGAACTTGAGTGTCAAGTACTTAAATGACCTTCTACAGATGTGGCTCAAAACAATGCCGGAGCAAACAGTCATGACCTCTGAGCTTCCCTGACACTCCACACCTCTAAGTGTATTCATGGGCAGGGTAGATGGCTCAGTGGGTAAGACCATTAGCTCCGTAAGAGTGAGGACATGAGTTCAAATGGTCAGCACCTTTGCCAAAATCCAACCATAGCTGCATCATGTGCCTGTCTCCTCAGTGGGGAGAGGTAGCAACAGGTAGATCCTGATGCCTAAATGTCTAAATATCTAGCTAGGCTAGTTCAAACAGTGAATAGACATTTTCTGCAGACAAATGAGACAGGTGACAAAAGAAGATACCCAGTATCCTTCTCTGGCCTCTGCAAACATGCATCCAGATGAGTGTATCTACATCCCCCCTCTCCCTTCTCTCTCTCTCTCTCTCTCTCTCTCTCTCTCTCTCTCTCTCTCTTTATCTCTCTCTCTCTCTCTCTCTCTCTCTTACACACACACACACACACACACATACACACACACACACACACACCACCACACCACACACCAAACACCAATAATGTAATACTTTCTCAAACAAGTTATAGATGTCTAGGCTTTAGAAACTGTGGGGTAAAAGGAACCTGAAAGACAGAAATAAATGAAGAAGCAATAACACACCTGATAGATAACCCAAGGCTCAAGACCCAAAAGTGTTCCCATGGATGAGACAGCTGGAAACAGCAGAAACTACCTAGGAATGGCAGTGCCTTAGCTACAGAGGACCATGGGCACATGCACTTCTGACATGGGAACTGTTCTGAGAGTCACAACTAATTCAGCAACTTGGGAAAGGGCACCTTAACAAAATGAGCACTCTTTTCTTTCCTCCTCAACTGGAGACAGCAAAATGGGAAGCTACAGCAGAAGTGTAATTAGTCTATGGCTGAACTTGATTTGTGTCTAGTTCTTGTGTGTCAAGCTTGCGAGTTCAGAGACGCAGGAGTGAGAAGCAGATATCTTGGGAAAATGAACCATACAGTCCAAAGAAAAAGTTAAAAAGTGGGGAGCAGGATGACGATCTGGTACAGGCTGCACCTGGGGAACTCTAGGTCATTGCTATTGCACATTAGAAGACCACCATTAGCAGAGAGACCTTCTAGTCTGAGACAGAGGAGTGACATTTGATGCTCAAGTCCAGTGAACCATGTGTGGTGTTCTGAACTTGTAACTAAGTCATTCTGGAGGCAGGGTCAGGAAGAATGTGAGTTCAAGATCAGACTGGATGATGTACCAAACCTTGCTTCTAAAGTTATTACATAAATAAATAGCCCAGTATGCCATGATGTGTGTGGGAGACTAGCAGGCTGTGATACTCTGTGACCATCTGTGTAGCTACTGGTAGGACTGGAAGCAGTTCTGGTCTTACTTCTCATACATTTTCCTCATAGTATTTGGGTTAAACTGATTGAGTACTTTCAATGGGAAATTAGCAATAATGAAAGTTTTAAAATTTAATATAGTAAGTTAGTTTAAAAATATTTATGAGTATTGTTCAATGTCAGTGTAGCTGAGTAAAGCATATTTGAGAAAACTTTTGAAAACTATTCTGTGCTAATATAATGAATATTTCATAACCAAGGTCCTTTGGCACTCAAATATACTACTTTCAAGATAAAGTTCCCATTTTGCTCCACTTTGCTCTGATATCATGGACACAATGAGGACAATAAGACAGCTCAAGAGGTCTGCTTTACTACTGAGAGATGTCTGTATTGTTTGTGGATACTGTGTCTATAACATGGAAGCCATGCTAGGTTTCTGTTAGCAATAAATAAGGAGAGGTCACTGTTGGGCTCTGAGAAATGAAAGACTCAGGTGACTCATGTGTGTCAGAGGTGGGAAGTGGCACACCGAGCGTGTGCATTCAAACTGTGTTTGATGTGGGTAAGATAGAAGGCTGTGCGGTGGGTTCCATTTCAAGGAGAAAAGTTGACATGGAGAACCAGAGGCTCATGGGAACAAGTGTCTTACGGTCAGAAAAATAATTCTCAATTTTCAATGTGACTTCTGACAAGATAGGTGAATGAGGCATTTTCACTGGAATGATAGTAGTAAAGTAACAGTCAGAACATGGATATTTCCCCTCTGGCATCCTCTGTGGTCCTTTAACCTGCACTCCAGCTTCAAGGTCAGCAAGGCCCAAGGAGGGTAGGGAAGATAAATGAGGCTGAAGATCAAGAAGTCAGAGTTTTAATATAAATTGGGATTCCTTGGCCATTCCAATCTTTGCTCTTGTCTGGGTATCTATAACATCCCGTGTGTGTTCGGTGGTCACATGCAGAAAGTTCTCAGTGTAAGGTTAATAATACAGATCCACTGGCTGGCCAGCAGAAGAGATTTGAAAATTATAGGTAATGTAATGTCTGAATACTCAGACTATGAGAGATTATAAGGGGCTTAAATAAAAAGATGTCCTGAAGGAGCAAACTGGATTGGGGTCTGAGGGCTTGCCCTCACCTCCCTTCCCCTTTATGGCCTGCAACCTTTCAGTATGCCACCTCACATAAAAACCTCTGTAGATAGACAAATGTCCCTTTCCTGAGCTAAGGACCTAACCCCATGAACAGATATTGAGAGCCCAGTAGGATTTTAACTTTTCAGCCGTGCTTTCTGTGTTTATCTTGCTTAGGGAGGCCCTTGGGCTGGCCATTATTACACCCTTGCCATCTTTAACATTTGAGTTTTCCACAGAGAGCAAGAAAATAGTTGTGTATCTAGGAAAAAAGTGTGTGTGAGTGTGTGTGTGTGTGTGTGTGTGTGTGTGTGTGTGTTGGAGGTGGGGTGGAGAGGTCTGAGCACATCTTAGTGTAGGTGTCCAGGGAATCCAGAAAAGGGCATAAAATAGCCCATGGAATTACAGGCAGTTGTAAGTGGACAACCATGGGTGCTGGAATCCTAACCTGGGCCCTCTTCAAGCATAGTGCTTGTTCTAAACTGCTGAGCCAAACATACTATATTACACGATATTCTCTCCAGCCTCAAACATACTACTTTAAAGTAGAAAGATATAAATATGATTTTGCCATTAATTAATAGTGAACAGTGAGATAGGAAACTGAATAGGTAGGGAGCGAATTTATGGTTCATTTTGTATTTGTTATATAATCAAGAATTAAATAAGGATGGAGAGATGACTCATCAGTTAAGAGCACTGGCTGCTCTTCCAGAGGTCCTGGGCCAATTCCCAGCAACCATATTGTGGCTCACAACCATATAATGGGATCTAATGCCCTCCTCTGATGTTCAGGAAAAAAGAATACTCATATACATAAATAAACAAAATTTAAAAATAATTAAATAATGACCTAGAGATAACAAAGAGAAAAACCTTGTGTTTCAAGAACTCCATTCTCACAAACCATATTTCTTTACTATCTTCTTGCTCTACACCCACAAATCTTTTGCTAGTTGCTAAGTGTACCTCAGCAGCAGCATGAATGCTCAGTATGTATAGAGCCTCTTGTTTGACCCCAGCACCCAGACAAACAACAAATCATTTTCTTTCACACTTGATTATAAATACTTATTTAAACAGTGAAAATTTGGCTTATTCATCATGAAAACCCTAGACTAAAGGAATCAAAAACAGAGGGCCTTGCCTGTTTCCAGTGCCTTAGGAAGATGCTAGACACTGGCAGAAGCAACTTGGTCCTCTCCTCCACCTCTCAACTACATACCAACTTCTCAGTTTTCACAACTAAATCCCTAAGAAGGTTTCTTCTTCTTCTTCTTCTTCTTCTTCTTCTTCTCTTCCTCCTCCTCCTCCTCCTCCTCCTCCTCCTCCTCCTCCTCCACCTCCTCCTCCTCCTCCACCTCCTCCTCCTCTTTCTCCTTCTTTTATATCTTTTTCATCTCAAGGCTTCTTGTCTTTGCACTCTAGAAGTTTCCTGGTATGATCTAGGGAACACAAAAGATGCTCCAGTTTTCAGAACTAGGGATATGAGTTGTGTAGAAACAATGGGCCTAAGACCATGTGTGTGGTCAGCCTCCAGCCATAGATGTTACTCAGCTACATCTGGGAAACTCTGAAGAGTCTAAGAAGGTACTAAGGAATGATATATGCCAAATACTAAGCTTTCTGAAATGAAATAAGAGAGAAGAAAGGAAGGAAGGAAGGAAATAAATTCTGATTTACAACATTTCTTAATTCAGGCTACCAAGCTAACAGGTCACTGAACTTGAAATGAGAAGAAATGCGAACCATTGGAGCACTAACGACAGGATCAGTAAATCCTAGCAAGCAATGAACTTGAGATATATTACTGGCATATCTATCTATCTATCTATCTATCTATCTATCTATAACAATATTGTCCATATCTATACACAACTACCAATATTCTTATGTAATTAAAGTATTAGTTATTCAACTTTCACTGCCCAGGTACCTGAAAAAGTCATGGGGTTTAAATGAAATGCCATCTTCTGTGAGTTGCATGCTTCTGTGAGGCATGAGAAATGAGGATCTTCATAAAATAATGCCATCCCACAGATACTACAATCTGCTACCTAACAAAGCATTATTTTTGGAGGAAAGCAAGTGAGCTCTGACCACTGGTGTATTGTTTTCAATAATATATTGCCCTGGAAAACCATTAACAAAGAAGAAATGGGTATATGGAAAGGAAAAGCAATGACTTTAGCTCAGAGCACAGGATATAACAGTGGCACCAAACGGGAGGAAATGGGATGTAGAAGCCTGAGCATCAGTCCATAGGTATTAAGAGTCTGCATTTCTAAAGGAGAATCCCACAGAAAGGCTCTGCATTAACAAAGGCCAATTTATCTCAGGTTCTAATGTAGGTTGAGAGGCTCTGAATGAGTAATTGCTGAAGGGGCAATTGTGGGAATCATTTTTCCAAGAGATACATTTTATTTTTCTCCTAGGCCTCTGCAAACATGAGCTTAATAATCCTTTCAGTGGGTATTGCATTATCATAAAATAATCTAAATGCTACTGAAAATGATTTTCAGACACTGGCAGACTCGGCTGAATGACAGTCCGGCTGCTAATGCATCTGTAATAGAGCAGGTGAGGAGGGGTGAAGGCAAGCACATCCCTGACATCCAACTCCTTTGTGATTCTTTTGGCTTCCTCTTTGACTTGCATCCACTTTCTGGCCCTCTGCTTCATCTCTTCATCCTTGCCATCAGTCTTCAGATCCTGCCTAAACCCTGGATGATCATGAAAGGGACAGTCTGTCTACTGTTTTCCCCAATTCCAGCAGCTAGTGAGGTAGGGCACAGCTTCTGGGAAAGGAAACACTGAGATGCACACCACTTTTCCACAGCTCCAAAGAGTCATAGGTATATTGAGAAGAAAAGAAAGGAAAGGCAAAGAAAAGACAAGAAAAGAAAGGAATGAAAAAGAAAAGAAAAGGTCCGAGCAATGCACTTTCATGCATGATGCCCTATCCAGAAACAAAATTGTCCAGGGCTGCCCAATAACCGTCCTGAGAACAAAGATTCCAGAAGCTCAGAATTCATGTTCCAGTGGTACATTGCCCCAAAGAAGACCTACAAAGTAGTATGCTTAGCGTCCTCACATTGTAGCACACAGGGCTGAATGGTTTTCAGCACTTGGAAGCCACTGCTGTAACGCCAAGCAAAGGAACAATTGCCATCATGTTTTGCAGTTAAGGTACAAATTGCAGGTAGTGATGATAGGGTTTGGGGATCTAAAGTGCATATAAATAAAGGTCATCTTGGGGCTGGAGAGATGGCTTGGCGTTTACGAGCAACTGTTGCTCTTCCAGAGGACTCGAGTTCAATTCCCAGCACTCACATGGTGACTTGCAACCATCTGGTTCCAGAGAATCTGATGCTTTCTTCCAGCTTCCTTGGGTACCAGAAACATAGGTGGTACATAGACATATATGCAGACAAAACACTCACACACATAAAATAAATAAATAGATAAATGATAGATAAGTCATCATCGTGGAAGAAAAATAATTGAAGTGGTCCCAGTTCTTAATTTTTGTTTATTTTTTTTAGAATGGTAAAATGCATTCAACTAAAATTCTTAATTTATTCTTAGAAAGAATTTTAAATACATTCCAAGTAGCAATTGGGAGCTCCCTTTCCCCACTGCCAGCATGGTGAATGCAGGTGGGAAACAGTATCTTCTGTCTCCTGTTTCAGATTTCAAAACATGTCAAGAAGTGGTGAGAGGGGGCTGGAAGCACAAGTCCATTTCCATCTCCCACTGCTGACAGGCAGCCAGCTGGTCATGGTGCCCAGAGCAGCCATGCAGAGAGAAAAGCAGAGGCAAAGCTTGGAGCCTGGTGGAGGCCCAGGCTGCAGCCCTGCTGGCAAGCTTGCCAAGAGAACTACGAGAACTGCCATTTGCAAGACAGGGCGTCTGTTGCCTTGGGTGTCACTGAGAGCTACAAGTAGACTCAGGATAAACTGGGAGATGCAGGAGGTGGGGAGGGCGCCTCTGGCATCTGTGGTGTCCCTTGAAAATGAGGTCTGAGCCAAAGGTTTCAGCATAAAAAAATAAATAAAAAGAAAGAAAGAAAGAAATGAATAATCCATGACCTGCCTGTCCCCTTCAACTAGGAAGGGAAAGACAATATATGTGTATACTATATTCGTGTCTGCAAGAAGTGAGTTACCCCAAATAAATACAGCATTCTTCTCAGGCAGGCCCTCTCTTTGAAGGTATCAAGTTTGTACCCTAATTCCTGGAATCCTGTCAATCACTGTCAGATGATCACTAAATAAAATCTCAGTCAACTGGAACAGAGACCTAAGGTACAATGTGTTACTGACAGCTTTATCCACCATTAGCCTGACAGAACAGCATGAATTTATCTGGTGTCAAACTGAATTTGAAAAGTCAAAATATTTCTCCCTGAATGCTAGAATTAATACCACGGTACATAATAAGGCTAAAGGAACAAAATGATGGTATGGCCACTTAGAGGAGGGATGTTATGTCAGGTAGAGATTGTATTTTGAGTATGAGCCATAAGACCAGGGATCTAGGTTTTCTGTCCCTATTCCTACTCAATACCATCAGAAGAAAATTAAGAATGTGGCCCAGTGATCATTAAAATCATCAATGGGATGTCTGGTGAGGCCAGAATTGAGGAAATGGTTCTTCTCAAACTACATGAGAGGTAAACTCTATAATCCCCTCATTTTTTCTTAATTTTAAAAACTTCATTCTATGTGTAAGAATGTTTTGTCTGCAGGTGTGTCTATGTAGCACATGTGTGCATGATGCCCGTGAAGGCCAGAAGAGGACTTCTGTTTCCCTAGATCTGGACTTACAGGCAGTTATGAACTGCAATGTTGAGAATTGGATACTCTAGAAGAGCAAGCAATGCTCTTAACCACTGACCCATCTCTCCAGCTCCCCTCTCTGCAAGTGTTTTTGAGAGTACTTAGGTAGCATCTGCCTTTTGACCTGTGGGTCTGTTCAAGAGTACATTCCCCAGAGATGTTTGCACAAAGATGTATTTCTATTGTGGTGATCATCCCATTGTTCAAAATAGCACAATACCAGAAACCTTCTAAACGTCCTTCCCTCGGGAAGAGTTGAGTAAATAGTGGCCTGTATAGAATGATAAGACTATGATGTTGAAAAGATGGCCAAAAGCAGCGGGAGAGATGGCTCAGTCACTATGGCTTAAATTCACAACCAAATATAAAAGATGGGCAAGTCTGTATGCGGCTGGTGTGTAATGTGTCCATACTATGAGAGCAGTACTAGTGAAACAGGACAGTGAGATTCCATTTGTGTTAAGAGAATTAGCAAAATGTATGGTTGTATTTGCATAGTGAACTACTCAGGGGGAAATGGGAAATTCCTCTAAGCATATACACATGGAGGGAGTTGCTCAGTTCTCTTTCTCTCGCTGCCCCAAGAGCATTTTATTTGACTCCAGCACTCATGCTTGGACTGTCTTTTATGATACTCTCCTTTCCCACCACATCCATCTCAGATTATACCCAAGATACAGTAGCATCTCCTCCAATTAACAAGTTCCCTGCAATTGTCATGATGTATCACCACAGGCTTTGAGGCTTAAAACAGCATAGTCTTATTTTCTAAATTCTGAAGTTGAGAAGCACCAAACCCATGGAGCACCAGGTTTTTATTCCTCTGTGTGAGTTAGACACCATCTTTGCTTCTGTCAGCTCCTGGTGGCTCCAGGAGCCTCTTGTCTTGTAGGTGCTTTTGTGGCTGGCTGGGCTTTCTCTCCTTCTGACTCTTACTAGGATAATTGTTAGATTTATTTACTAGAATTTAAGATGCAACCTAAGAAGTATGATCACATCGCTCTAGTTAGAAAGCACATCCCACTCTCTAATTTTTTTTTTCCTACTTTCTTTACATTTCAAATGTTTCCACCTTTCCAGCTCTTCCCTTTGGAACCTCCCCATTCCCTCCCCCTCCCCCCACCACTATGGGAGTATTCCCCCACCCACCCACTCTTGTCTTCCCTCCTTGGCATTCTCCTATACTGGGGGATCTAACACCCTCAGGTCCAAGGGCCTCTGCTCCCCCTGATGTCTAACAAGACCCTCCTCTGTCGCACATGTGGCCAGCACCATGGGTCCTGGCCACTCTCTAATTTTGTTAACATCACAGCTGTTTCAATATGGACTGAGGTCTGCCGTAGCAGCCATGGGGGTTTTGTGGGGGGAGTATGGCTGTTGCTTTTTTATGAGCATGAGGAATAATGAGGGATTCTTTTCCCTTAGGACAACCAGGATGGGTGCTGCTGAATGGTTAGAGCCCAAGTAGAAGGCAGAGCTGAGGACAACTGAGAACTGAAGAAAGGGGGCTGTGGGTAAGATTCCATGGCTCTCACACAGTTCTGGCTGTGACAGATCAAAATCTGTCTTTGGATTGTGCAGAGGAGAGGCAATACACATGGTCATCTTGCTGTTACAGCCAATGAGACACATTGGTTGGTGGAGTTGGGACAAATGCTCTAGAAACCACAGAAGCCCATTGTGTGCATGGAAACAGGATGGTTGGAGCCTGTGGATCAGTTGGCTGAGAGGTCCTCTGATTCTGCCCTCACACTGCCTTCTGCATTTGTTCTGCTGAGAGGAGGCTGAACCAGGAAGGAGCCTCTGGAGAGTGCTATGAACAGTGTCAAGGGACTCTGGTCAGTCACTTCCTAGGCAACTGCCAGGCACCCAGGCAGAGTCTGGCAGGGACTGCTGAGCTTTGCCTTTTAAATGTCTCTCTAAAGCCTATATACCAGAGACTGATGACCAGGGATGCCATCAGTGGAAGGATGGCAGGTGTTTGTAGGCTTCCCTTGAAGGGAATCTCATGCCTCAGCCCCTCCCCCCCTTTTCTCCTCTGCTTCCTGGCCTCCATAAGGTAAAGTCTTCCTCTACTCTACTTTTACCTTGACATACTGTGTCAAAACTGGTCAAGCAAACATAGATGGAAACTTCTGAAACAGTGAGCCACATAGTTCTATTTTATAAAGTATTTACCTTGGGTATTTTGTCACAGTGGTGGAAAGCTGACTAACACAGAGAACCAAAGTCTCTGAAGAGGTCTGAAGTCGGTACTCTGAAGTACTCTTCACATAGACCAAGGGAAACAGCTGTTCCCTGGTGCTACTGGCAAGACTCTGTGTGGATTGATACCAGAGAGTATCTTCCCCCTCCTCCACAGATGATCTGCCACCCCTGTGCCCCCTTTTCTGTGTTTACATACCCCATCCCCATTATGGGAGTAGCTACTCTCTAGGTAAGATACAATTCCTTCTCCTGAGACAATAAAAGTCTCTGGCACCTGTTTCATAGGCAGCACAGGCGGGGAGCCACTGTGTTGTTTTAAGACATCTGAGAAGGTTAGTAGAGAGGATTATTGGGGATGACTTGAGAATCATGGGAGTCATGTTCAGTTATTGGCGGCACCCTGCAACCAATTCCGAGTTAATGGAAGTCTCTTCCCAGATCTTTCAGCTGCAAATCACAGTTAATTTCTTGGAGCAGAGCAGCAACATCTCCAGTCAGACTTAGGGTAAGGCTGAGACATGCTTCTGGGCTTCCCTCCACCCAGCAGATTCCAGAGAACAGACAGGCAGGCAGGAGGGGTACTTGCTCAGGAGCTAAGCTTCCTGTGAATGGAAGAGGGAAGCCCCACACTAGGGCAAGCCAATGGTAAAACAGAACACAACTCTTTTCATAATTAAGATTATTTAAATTTGTATTTATTCATTGGTGTGTGTATGGGAGAGTGAAATGTGTTACATGTGGGTGCATAATTACCCTTGCCCACTCCTGTGTTCATGTAGAGGTGAGAGGTCATATTTGATGTCTACCTCTATCACTCTCCACCATGTTTTGTTTTGATTAAGACAGGGTGTCTCACTAAACTGAACTCACATCTTTGGCTAGACTGACTGGCTAGTAGCTTCTGGGATCTGTCTCACCCCCAACACTGATATTAAAGACCAGCCTCCCTCCCCATCTGGCTTTTATTTAAGTGGGAATCCAAATTCAAGTTCTGTCTGCTCAGCAAGCACTTCACCCACTGAGTCATCATCATGGTTCCTACTTTTTATATTTTAAAATAAATTTTATTGTGTATATTTTCGGCTTACAGTGGGATTCTATTGTAAGATAGTAAAATGCTCCAGTGGTATTTTGGTATTATGGTAAAGTAGACCAACTTTTATTGTCTCAATTACTTTTGTGAGAGTGTGTTGAGACAGGCTAAGCTTCATTTATTTGATAAACACATTCATTTCAGTACAGTTTTATGAACTCTAGCCCTACAATTTCATGTTACAACTTTGTATTTGTGCACCATACACATCTGCTATTATTTGCATTTTTAAAGTGTATACCTTCCTACCTCTTCTGGGGCTCTGTCCAGTCACTATTAATATTACTTTTAGAATCTATGTATAGCTTCAATTGCATAGTGTTTTTTTTTTTCTCTATCTAGCTTATTTCATTTAGTATGACTATGAGTCCATCCATGTTGCAGCAAATGACAGGCTGTCCTTTATTAAGGCTGAATGGTAGACCATTTATACATGTACCATAGTTTATTTATCTATGCATGCTCAGCCTCCTGTCCATGGTAACATTGTTTACAAGAGCCATGGTATGAGAACAAGCTAACTACTGACTTTGTACTTTTCTCCCCTGCCTCTTTGTGGCTCCCCATTCTCTACCCTGTTTTCCTACTATCAGTTTAATTCCTTGTATTAGATCCTATAGTTTTCAGAGGAAATGGGGTGGCTCAAACAATAAGGGTTCTATCTCCCCACCATTCTGGAGGCTAGAAGTTCCACTTAACAGTTGCAGGGTCATGCTCCCTTTAAAACTGGAAGGGAGAATCTGCTTTGCCCCTTCTAGTTGCTGGCGGTTTGCTATGGCTCCTTGGAGCTCTTCAAATGCTGCAATCTCTGTCTCCTTCACTCTATTACCTTCGCCTTTCAGAATTCTCAGGCAAAATAAGAGGCAGCTCAGCAGAAGGGCAAAGCTGGGCATCAATCTCATTTGACCCTGTCCTGAGAAGCTGGATGGCAACTACAGTTGCAGTAATTTCACTCTTGCTATTTGTATCCTAGGAAATGTAAATCTGCCTGTTATCTATCTATGTTTGCTTTGTTCATCTTAAAATTTTATGCACCCTGTATTATTTTACAATGATTTTTTTTTTTTAAGAATGGCAGTTGGGGGTTGGGGGGATAGAGATGTGATTCTGCCAGCAAGTCCCAACTATCAAGAGTCATTTGGAAGGCTGAAATGCAAGGCATTCTCTAGATTTTTTAGATGATAAGCCATGCTTGTCTCCTGTGACTTTTAAAACTCCCAGGAGTCTGCAGGCAAGAGAAACAGAAATACTGAGTAGTGAATTATTTCAAAGCAGAAGAGAAGAGGGTGGCTCCCTCCTCCAAAGATATGCTCCAAAGATGGTGAGGACCTGGGTTCTATGTGCACCTGGCCCTGCTTACATTCTTCTATAATCTAACAGAGTTGGAATGATGATGGGTGATCAAGATTCCAAAAAACACAGTGTGCAAGGTCTGGTGACATAGGCTCCGCCCTGAGCTTTATGGCTGAGGAGCTCAGTAATGTGACCTTGGGAAGAGCTTCTGCCTCTTCTATTTCATCTACCTCCAGCCTACCATCTGTGAAACCATGGTAATCATCCTGAGAGTTGTTCCAAGGATTGAACAGAATGTACAGGACACAGACATGACAGTAGACACACACTAAGTGTCATTGTATGCTGGATTGATATTATATCTCTTTCCAATGCCATTTATGCTTTGCTGTTGTAGTTAATATGAATGGTCTCTAAGATATTAAAAAACAATAAAAGTAGCAACACCAAAGTAGTAAGAAGTCATGTTTTATAACAGAGATCTAGTTTCCTAGATCTAGAGATCTAGCATCCTGAATTCTGTTTGGATTTAGTTCAACAGAATCAGAGAACTATAGCCCCAGCTCCAGCTCCTGCCCCAGGGTTTTGTCCACTGTAGAAACTGGAGAGCTACCGAACAATGCAGTGTAAACTGTACAGAACCATGTTTCTCTCCAGAAAAAAAAAAAAAACATCTAAATATATGGACCACAAAATAACCACACATAGCTCCCTGCATTCTTTTTTCTCTCCCTTCTTTCCTCCTTCTTTCCCACCCTCTTTGCTATCCCTCCTTCTCTCGCTGGTAACTTCCATGATGGGGGGGGGGGGGTTGTAAATCAATCAGGATGTCAAACTGTAGCTGCAACATAATCCCCAAGAAAACCACTGATTGTCCCAAGTGATCAATTGTTAGACTCCTCGGTTATGGGCCAGGACAGAAGTCTTATAAACAGTCTGTGTCCATTGAGGGCAAGGTCTGTGTCAATTTCTTAGGCTCATATACAAGGCAAGAAGGTAATATTAGTGTCTAATTTTTAGTGTTGGGAAATTAAAGCTTCCATTGTGGGTGGAAGGAAAGCACCAGCACTTGTGACAACTTGTATTACAGTCTCCTGAGAGAAATTACCAACAAGAACGACATGAATCTGAATTCTTATACTGAACTTACAACATGCTTTCTGACAAGCAAATAGCAGTTATTTTATGGTGTGATGGGTTGAACTTCAAACAAGAATTCCCTAGTCTTGGGTTTTAATGTCAGGTTTGACTGTCTTGTTCTTTTCATAACTTTAGGCTAACTCTGCTTTTCTCTAAGATCCTTAAACTGGAAAAAAGGAAAATTTTTTTCCAAACAAATATGTGAGTATGAAGCTTTAATCCCATTAACATTCTGTATGTATACAGAATATAATGTACACATGTACCATGTAGAAAAATCATTTCCTCAATTAAATTTTTTTCTTAAAAATGTATGAGAATTTTAGCTTAGAAACCTAAGACTTGATGAAAAACAGGATTGGTAAAGAACTTTGTAACATTTTTGAAAGTTAAATATAATATACCTATCTTAGTATGCACTGAAATACTAAAAAACCAATGGGACCAAAAGTATACTGAATGGCATTTTCTGGGTCTGGGCTTGGCAGGCCCTATGATCCTTTGATATTTCCATCCCTGACACATTCTTGCATTCCAGCAGAATTACTTCTCCTAAAGAGTGAGCATGATCCCCAAGAAACTGCAATGTCACTTCATGATTAGGCTACATGACAATAGTGAGTGGACCCTGAGGATGGAATTAAGGCCACCAACACTTAATTGTAGTTAATCAAAAGAGAGATTGTTCCAAATGGGCTTGGCACGGTCAGATGGTCTCTCTAAAAGGTCTCTATAAGTTTGAGGATCAGAGTTGGAAGGAATCAGAGGCTCTCTCACCAAGGCATCCAAGTCCTGCAGGACTTCCAAGAAATAAATTTAAAAGAGGAACCAAAGCATCAAAGGAGATCCAGCCTATGTCAACACCTTGTGAGATCTTCAACAGAGGACCAGGTACATTGTGGTTGAATTCCTTCCCATCTCAAGAGCTGTAGTCATGTTTGAATTCCCTTTTGACTCTATGGTGACAATCACAAACTTCAAAGCTTAAACAAGGTTGTGTTTGAGGGAGAATCCTGCAATTCTTCCTCTGGTTCTTCTAACTTGATTCCCATCTCATATTTAAAGTATGTTAACCTTGAGGTGCTCCGAGTCTAGCTCATTTGCACTGATGCTGAGAAGACTCTGTATTTGCTGTGGTTTGAATAGGGACAGTGTTCCCCAAAGATCTGTGTGCTAAGGGATTGTTCCCTGGTGAGGCACTATTAGAAATGCTGTGGACCTTTAGGAAGTGAGGTTTCAGGAGAGATCCTCATATCACTGATGAATGCTTTAAAAGGAATTTGTGTGTCCCACTTCTCTTTATGCTGGTTTCTTTGTTTTTCTTCTTGGATTAAGATATGAGCAGTTTGTTCTGATATATATATATATCCAACACTCTTACCAGGAGCTGAAGGCAATGGATCAAAACTCAGATTGGCCCATTGAAAACTATTAATTTAATGAATCTTTCTTGTTCTAAGTTAACTACTACAGGCATGTCATAGTAGTAATACATTTCTATGATACTAGTGATGATAGTGATTCAGGCAAACTCCAAACCCTCTCTCTCTTATTATGACTGAAACTCTAATTACCAGTTGTGACTGCTGAAAGCATTGACTGGTAAGTTTATTGGCTAAGCAAGTATTTATCAGGTGGCCTGAGGTTTTCCCTCTAGTGTTTTTAGAAAACAAATGTGAGGTCAAACAGTCTTCTTCTGGATGTCTGTTTTACTCCTTGAAGAGTTGCTAAAAACCATTTATACCTGGTTCTGAGAGTCTATTCTTAATGTCATTTAAGCATCAGGTCTTCATGAATTGATGCTGCTGGAAGTCTTTGCCTCTTTGTTACTGTTTGCACAGTACTGGACCCTTTAGCAGCAGCAGGAACATTGTATGAAATCAAAAATGGATGCATATCTAACTTGATAGTCATGCGTGTAGTTTGCTTACTTTATTTGCAAACAATCAAAGAGTTAATGATTGCTTCCTATAGTAAACAGTTATTAAGACAAAACTGGGTTTATTCTTATTGTGAAAATGAGATGCTTATGTAGTCATCACCTTCTGCTTGATTCATTTCAGATGGTAAATTCAAAAGATGTACAGAGGTTTGGATTCTGGTTCAGGTCAGGCTTCTCAATGTGAGGCTTACTTGGAGCAGCTAGGACTGAGCTGTAGTTGCTCAGGACAAGTAGATACACAAAAGTAAGATTGAGAGTTTGGAGATCTTGGAGTATAAACAAGTATTTTCATTGCTCAATGCTGTCTTGAAGAGCTGAACAGTTAAATGATAATGTAAATTGGTTTCATAAAAATTTTCCAAAATAAATAATAAAGTTATTTGCAACATTTATATTCCTGAAGAATATTTTTCCTGAATAAGTGGGATCAAATTGATGAAGACAGTGGTATAACAAAGTGACTGGAACTGTAGATATTGGGTTTTTTTACAGCAACTATTTTTGAGTACTTCCTCAGAGGTCGTGAGACTATGAAGATGAACAGAAGGGATATGAAGAAGAGCGTTCACTATGGGAATAGCTTCAGTTGTATACAGTAATAAAGATTTCTCTGACAAATAGAGGTGTTGAGGAATTAATTAAAGGGGGTTGGACAGATGACAAGTAGTGGTTATATTATAGTGTATGGGCAGAGTTTTAATCAAGAAGCCCCAAGATTTAGATTTATATGCAGGCCTTTACTGACTTGTTTTCTGCCTAATTCTAGGTAACCTTGCTTTTCTCTAAGATACTATATAATAATAATAATTTTTACATAGCATGCCAAAAGATCTCAAGGTTAAGGCAGGAACACTGTAAAAAAGAAAAATAAATAGAAACCAAAAGGGGAAAGGATTCATGAAGCATTCTTAATTTTTACAAACATCAAAATAGCTACCAAAGTAAGGCAGTCATATTATCTTGGATGCATAAAAAGCAGAATACCCTGCACTGTGGGAAGGAGAGAGGCATGGGTTTTGTGGGGAGGCAGGTGATGCTCTACTCCTTTATCAGTGTCCTTAGTTATGCAAGTATTGGCATCAAGAC
Organism: Rhynchomys soricoides; assembly: GCA_019843965.1. Classification (NCBI taxonomy): domain Eukaryota; kingdom Metazoa; phylum Chordata; class Mammalia; order Rodentia; family Muridae; genus Rhynchomys; species Rhynchomys soricoides. The sequence continues at coordinate 764,576 of JADRCH010000303.1, read as the reverse complement.
CATTTTTAAACTGTGCATGTGCATTTTTCAGTTTTCATGTTTACATTTCACAATAAAATATGGATGACACAGCCAATATAGAATGCTATCATCTGATGAGTGCTATGACAGAAAGAGCTAAAAGAACAGTGGAAATTGCTACAATATTTTATGGAAGATTGAAAGGCAATGTGGAAGGCAAAAATGTGCTTTTGGTCAAAATGATGTGCTATGATGTTACACATAATAAAGCATTTCTGACTGAATCCAAAAAAGCCTAGAATTGGATTTTCATAATTTTAAAATGTTGCCTTCCCTGATGCAATAGCCCAGGAGAGTAATGATAATAACCATAGTGAGGATATCATTGAAACCAAAAAAAAAAAAAAAAAAAATCAGTAATAATTAAGAAATAGTGTAGCTTTAATTTTTCAATGTCTACTTTTAATGATGGTTCTTAAACACTTTAACTTCCTTTTTAGCCTACCACCCACCAGAGGTAGTGAAAAAAGATATGGGGAAGTGGATCTGTTTAGAAATGGCTCTTTGGAGCAAATTCCATCTGCTTTGTCAGAAAATGAGCAGTTCAATTCACAGGTTGTCAGCGGTAGCTCCATTCACTCACAAACACCTCATGGATACACCAGCAATTCAATTTGATAAAGTCAGGATAGCAAACACGAATCAGCAGCAGTGACACTACCTAGTGGAGACAGTCAGTCCTCATACCCAGCAGGAGGGAGCAGGGAGAATGTGCCTCTCAGCTAAGCGAAGGTCAGCAAAGACTCAAGACCAGCAAGCATTGCACAGCTAGTTCTACAAGCAAGCCAAGCTCAGCCTCTGTCACTGTCTGTTGAGTCTTATTTATACCCTCCAAACATAATGTGTCCTCCATGAGTCTTGCCTCAGCACATGTTTTACCTCAGCATGTGAGTTTGTCTTCAGCTGACATCACTCTCCCAATCAGTCTGAGTCTGCAGAAGTGGCAAGAAAGAAGCTGTAGCACACCACCAGAAGTTTTTTGGTCTATGGAGTCCTGGCAAATGCAGCTCAACTACACAATGTAAGGCGGACCAATACACGCATGTCGTTAGCAAAGACTCCATCATCATATGTTCTTTCATGTTCTTGCTTTAGTAGAACATCCTCTCACCTGTGTCTGCTTCAGCTAAATGTTCCGTTATGTGTTTGCCCCAGCAAAACACTTTCCAACACAACTGACTTTCCAAAAAGTCCTTAAGTTTCCACTTCAAAATAAGGGAACTAGAAAGAAATTATTCTGAGGTAACCTAGACATCCAAACCAAAATATAGTATGTATTCTCTTATATGTGCACGTTAGCTTTTAAGCCTTTGACAATAGTCAGACTGCAAGTCATATAACCAAGGAGGCTAGGTACAGAATAAGTAACTAATAGGGAGGGGAAGATCTCCCAAAGGTGAGAAAATATTATTATATGGGGGGAGGGCAGTGAGTGGAAGATGGAATAGAGGGGGAAGGAAAGAGAGGATGAGGTTAAAAATACAGGGAGGGATAACTAAAATTAAAAGCTCATTTGAGGAATCATATGGAAACCTAGTATAGTTCAAGCTTCTTAAAATAATATACATATATGAAAGAAATCTAAATGAAGTCACCAATAATGTAGGCAACAAAACCCTTCATCACCAAGTGAAATCCCCAATGTCATGAGTAGGTTACATCAAACTGGTTGTTGGCCAAAGGAGCTCCATTAAAACCCTCAGACAACCCATACTATTGCTGATGCTATTGAGTCCTCTCCACAAAATTAATAGTAAGGGTCTATTACTGAAGACAACACCTTATATAACTCATTGAATACAGAGAAGTCAAGCTGGTGCCTAGCTCAAGCCTTCACCCTTACTGACTAGTGTTCATGGTACTGGAAGTTACTATTTGCACTATCAAGAGGAGAAGGATAAACACCAACCCAAGTACAAATCCTTCAGTCTACAATGGTGTTCTGCCTGAACCAATCTACACCGGTGTAGTAGTGGTACAAAGCTTGTGGGAGTAACCAATCACTATCTGGAAGTAAGGCCTACTCTCTATGATGGGACCCATACCTGACACTACTCTCTGGTGGCCTAGTAACCTGAAACCAGACAGGCTGTAGACCTAGGAGAAAACCAAATAGTATTGTTCTACTAAAGGAACAGCAAACAATGACTCTTCAGGAAATTTTGATATACCCATGGAAAAACATCATGCTCAGTCATTATCACAGAAACTTCTTCCTGTAGGACATGGGAACTAATACAGAATTCTACAACTGGGCAATATGCAGAAAGTGAGAGATCTGGAGACACTCAGTCTTAAATGAGATGTCTTCATCAACCCTTCCCCCCCCAAAGTAGAAGAGCAGAAGAGAAGGTGGGAAGATTGTAAGAGTCAGAGGGGATGATTGATACCAACAAAACAGTGTCTTCTGAGCACAACAGAACTCACACACATATGAACTCACAGAGACCATGGCCGCACTCACAGGGCCTACACAGGTCCAAGCCCTAGTACTGAGAGAGGGAAATAAATGAATGTGAACTTCCATTTCCAACCAAGGAGATACCTTCAACTGACAACTACTTTCAAAGGGAAGATTAGTTTTCTCCAATTTGGTCTCACTGAGTATATAAGCCCCATGCTCAGTAGTAGTTGGTCAATACAAAATAAACTCAAAGATGGTGTGTGTGTGTGTGTGTGTGTGTGTGTGTGTGTGTGTGTTTTGTAAAGAGAGAAGGAAGGCATGGAGCCGGATGAATGGGGAGATAGGGAGGATCCAGGATGAGGTGAAGGAGCAGAAATCATGAACAGATATATTGTATAAAAAAGAAATGGGTATTACTGGAAATATTCCCAATACAAATACATATTTCTCTGAAACTATCTTTGTGTAACATAGTGCAGTATATATATATATATATATATATATATATATATATTATTATTATATATATATATATAATAAAAACAAGATTTAAAGAAATGTAAGGAAAAAAAATAAATCATCCAGAACAGTGTTAAACAGGAGAGAGAGAGAGAGAGAGAGAGAGAGAGAGAGAGAGAGAGAATTTCATAAACCATTTTGGTAGTTCCTTGGAAACACAGTGCTCTCAACCATACACACTGCCCATTTTTACATTAGATAAGAAAATTCTCCTCTCTGGCTACAGTTTAATTACTGCAATCACAAAACTGAACCTCCCTGAACTATTTCCCATCCTGAGTTTATATTCACATTTCATCAATTGTCTCAATGGGATTCTTTCTATGTGTTTTTGAGGAACCATCTAGCTTATGTTTGTGTTTCTTGTCATATCTTGCTGATGCCTTAAGTCTGGAAGACTCCTAAGATTTTGTTCCCCTTACCCATGACACTTGAGAACAGTATGGAGTGGTCAATTTGGGTGTGTCTTTTTTCACATAATTAGATAGAGTCTGCACTTTGATAGTCTGCACTTCAGAGGCACTGGCCTGCCCACATTTCTGAGTTGAAGCGTAGGCTCTTGTTGACATGTTTGGTCTAATGGAATGCCAACTTGCTTTACTTGAGCAGATCCCACTTACTGGATCCCCTATCTTCACAATCTTTCACAAAAAAGAAAGTGAAACATAGAACTCACAATATCCAGTCAGAGGCAGGTCATCAAATGAGGTAGATTCTTAGCAATTCTGACTTGTGTTGAGGAAGCTTATGGCAGGTAGATTAAGCCACCACTGTAGAAGAGCTGTGACACTGAGTTTGTGCCAATACAATCTCTTGCTGGAGGTCTTAGGTGACTAATTTCCTGATTTTGACAGTGTCTTGGATTAAATGAGTCAGGATAAATGATTCTATTAGTTGGGTTGAGACCTCTTTAAATACTCTTAAATTAGAAGAATATCTAACACACAGGCACATGGAAATCAACACAATGTAGGAGAAATAAAAAGAATCCAGCCACATACCCTAGTAGTTTCTCCTTTAGCCACCCAGTGTTTATATAATGAAGAAAGAAGGAAATAGAAAGAGGAACTGAAATTGACATCAAAGCAGGGATGTGAGGTCATCTTTATTAACTTTCACCTTTTAATGTCATTTGTCAATGGATATTTTCACTGTCTTAGTGTCTCGAGTTAAAGAGCTCTTGAGCCCTCTGAAGTCAACTGTACTCATCCACTATAATCTAGAGCCCAGACCCACAATAGCTGAGACAGCACCGATTAGAGTTTTCAGGTCTAACAAATGAAAACATGAAACAACTAATTACATTTGAGTTCACATAAACAAAAAGTAATTTCCAAACAAAAGTATGTCTCAGATTCTGGGTGAAGACCTTATCTATTTACCCTACTCAGAGAATACTACATAATCTCACTTTGCTTCTGCCTTGCCTCCCACCCTCCCCCAGCTACTCTATAGAAACCTTAAGTAACCATCTTAGAAAATCCTCTCTAGAGTTCTAACATAAAAAACACTGTGAGTCATGGGCTGTCCACATTTACAGAATATGAAAGGCTTTGATTTGCAAGGACAGGAGGGGACTGCCTGAGACAACATTGTACCACAAACCACCAAGATTGCTCAGCAGCCAGAGAATGAAACAACTAATTTTTAAAAATCAGACAGGATCAAAGCATCTACCACAGACTAAGAGAGCAAACAATTTTTTTCCCAAGTGTACTGCCTCACTGCAACTACCCCCATTGTCTCTATAGTTCAATATGAAGATCCCAAGACATCCAAAAGTCAACTTTGTGCTTAGGATATTATTTAGTAGTTTTACCCTTTTGGAGAAGTAATATGAGAATAGATTTTAATGAAACAAACACATATTGGACTTGAAAGTCCACATGTCTGGGCGGCCCACCCCACAAAGACACAGAGACTGAGAAAGATGCAATAAGCAAGAGGTCTATTGAATCCAGTCCACTGAGGCCGCCCTACCAGCAGGGCACTGGTGACCTTGGGTTAGTAAGGTACACACTTTTTATACACTTTTTTGGGGGGGAAAGCTTGGCAACAGCATGAAAGGGTAGGCTCGCATTGGTGGTTAATTTTGACCTTTTTTTATGATTGGAGGCCCGCGGTGGTAACGTCAGCCTGTTACCACCCACCTGTGGCTTCAGCCTGTCCTTGACAACAGAGAATTCTGACTATTGTGTGGGGCCTGAGGCATATCTGCACCTAACCTCCATTTTTCATTTTATAACGGTTATCTTCGGCCCTTCTGACTGTCTGGAATGTTTCCTGACAGTCATTAGCCACCTTTTGTCTCTCAAGGTCTCACACACTGTCTGAAAAATAAAGCAATGATGACATGTATGACACAAGTTTTAAAAGCAGTAAAAACATATATATATATATATAATATATACTATATATAAAACATATATATATATAACATATATATATGTTTATATATGTTATATATATATATAAAACAACTGTGTTTTGGCCTTGCCTGCGAGCGCTCGGAGGGTAGTGGATCGGTAGTGGCCTGTGCAGAAATGTTGCTTGCTTAGTTGGACACGAGATGACGGGTTCGAATGAATTCAAGCTGAACCAGCCACCCGAGGATGGCATCTTCTAGGTTAAGTTCAGCCCCAACACCTCCCAGTTCCTCTTGGTCTCCTCCTTGGATACATCTGTGTGCCTCTATGTGCCCGCCAATTCCATGAGACTCAAGTACCAGCACACTGGTGCTGTCCTGGACTGCACCTTCTACGATCCAACGCATGCCTGGAGAGGAGGATTAGATCATCAGCTGAAAATGCACGATTTGAATACTGATCAAGAAAATCTTGTTGGTACTCATGATGCTCCTATCAGATGTGTTGAATACTGTCCAGAAGTGAACATGATGGTTACTGGAAGTTGGGATCAGACAGTTATAAACTGTGGGATCCCAGAACTCCTTGAAATGCTGGGACGGTTCCCCCAGCTGGAAAAGGTCTACACCCTGTCAGTGTCTGGGTACAGGCTGATTGTGGGCACAGCAGGCCATCAAGTGCTGGTGTGGGACTTGAGGAACATGGGCTATGTGCAGCAGCGCAGGGAGTGCAGCCTGAAGTACCAGACTCGCTGCATCCAAGCCTTCCAGAACAAGCAGGGTTACATGTTGAGCTCCATAGAAGGCCGCGTGGCTGTGGAATACTTGGACCCAAGCCCTGAGATTCAGAAGAAGTATGCCTTCAAGTGTCACAGGCTAAAGGGTAACAACATTGAGCAGATTTACCCAGTCAACGCCATTTCCTTTCACAGTATCCACAACACGTTTGCCACAAGTGGTTCTGATGGATTTGTAAATATTTGGGACCCATTTAACAAAATGCACCTGTGCCAGTTCCACCGCTACCCCACCAGCATCGCATCCCTTGCCTTCAGTAATGACGGAACTATGCTTGGAACAGTATCATCATATATGTATGAAATGGATGACACCAAGCATCCTGAAGATGGTATCTTCATTCGCCAAGTGACAGATGCAGAAACAAAGCCCAAGTCCACGTAATCATCTGGTGGAAGTGTTTTCTCTGGAAAAGCTTTGTCTGCTTCCTACAAACACGTGCTTCTCCTAAGGCCTGCTTGTAGTCATTGGACACCACTTGGTCTAGTGTGTGGATTTCTATGTCTCCTGTCATAACAGAAATGTCTCTGTGTCCTGTGATTGTTTGGCGTGGGGAGGCTTTGTGTCCTTGTGTCTTATGACTCTCTTGCCCTAAGCCATTGTTGTTTGTGTTTGCTATCTGAAACTGTTTTATTTTTCTGCTGTATAATACATCAGAGATTTGAAACTTTAAGCAAACAAAAAAAGATGACCATGTTTGGGTGTTTCATGAAAAAAAAAAAAACCTTCCCTGTGTTAGGAAAACCCATTAATTGTTTCTGAGACTTCCAAACCACAGACATTTTCCTGTGGTTACTTTTTGGGTTGGTATGTTTCAGGTAAGCATGTTAACTGAGTTGAAATTATATAGCTAGTTTCTTTTTTTAACTTTTATTTTTGGATATTTACTTTTCAAATGTTTTCCCTTTTGGGACCCTCCCATCCAATTCCACCTCCCCCTTCCCCTATGAGGATCCTCCCCCACCCACCCACCCACTCATCTTCCCTCCCTAGCATTCACCTACACTGGGGCATCTAACACCCTCAAGCCCAAGGGCCTCTCCTCCCACTCATGGCTAACAAGGTCCTCTTCTGCCACATATGTGGCCAGCACCATGGGTCCCTTCATGTGACTTCTTTGGTTGGTGGTCCAGTCTCCGGGAGCACCAGGAGGTCTGGCCACTGTTACTCCCTCCATGGGGCTGCAAACCCCCTCAGCTCCTTCAGTCCCTTCTCCAACTCCTCCATCCAAGATACCATGCTCAGTCTAATGGTTCAACATTGCTTTTCATTCTAGGACTCATTGCTAGGGTACTGATGGCTGCCTTCCCTTTTATTTTGTCTTCTTAGTCAAATTGCACATTGTTTTAAAAACATATACTCTGATTCTATTTATTTTCGTATGTTTCTATCTGATGAAATTTTCTAGTATGCTCCACTTTACTTGATGACTTTCTATCAATATTTCAGTTAAATCTTGGTATTTTAACCTATTCTCTCCTAATGCTATGGTTTTACTACGCAGAAATACCTATGTTTCCCCTAGGTGATTAAGGCAAAGCATGTTTTAGTCCTTCTGTTCTTTCAATAATATCTTAAATTGAGAAATAAATATATATATATATCTGCCCATGGATATAATCCATCCCCCATTTTGTCCTTGCAATGTCGTGTCTATTCCTTCTCCCACTTTTTCCTCTCATTATGATGAGCTGCCTACTCTTTTCCTCTTTGCAAAACATTGATTCCTTTTTATACTCTGTAGTGTGGATGAATATAGGTACATCTATTAGAACCTGATTGCCTTTCACAAGTTGAGTCCAAGAATAAATCCCACCTCTCCCAAATAGCCATGAATTGGCAGCTAATGTGGGACTAAGGTGTTCAAGCTAGGACCTTTGTTGGTTGGTCTTGTACGCGTCACAGCTGCTGTTTGTTCAAGGTCATTAATATAAGACCTGATACCTTGACTGTGTTAGAGAAGAATGTAGGGAATACTTCAAGTTACCAGATAGAAAAGGACATTCTGAACATGATTCTTGATAATATAGGCATTAAAACCAACAATTCCCAAAAAGTGACCTCATCAAAATAAAAGTTTTATATAAATAGATATTGTTATTCATGTAAAAGAAATCTACACAATGAGAAAAACTTACCTTCAGAATATAAGAATGTTTTTAATGATTGTATTAAAATTACATAATTTTATACATTTTCTTTGCTTCCTCCAACCACTGATGTGTATCCCTGCTTGCTCTAATACAAATTCATGGCCTTTTTCTTTAATTGATGTTACCGTGTGTGTGTGTGTGTGTGTGTGTGTGTGTTTGGGAGTGCATGTGTGGGTTTTTTTGATACTTTATTTACATTTAAAATATTTCCCCCTTTCCAGATCTTCCCTTTGGAACCTCCTATTCCCTCCCCCTCCCTCTGCCTCTATGGGGGTATTCCCCCACCCACCCACCCACTCTGGTCTTCCCTCCTTGGCATTCCCCTATACTGGGGGATCTAACACTCTCAGGCCCAAGGGCCTCTCCTCCCTCTGATGACTAACAAGACCCTCCTCTGCCACATATGTGGCCAGCACCATGGGTCCCTCCATGTGTATTCTTTGGTTGGTGGTCCAGTCTCCGGGAGCTCCGGAGGGTCAGGCCAGTGGACACTGTTGCTCCCTGCATGGGGTTGGTATGGCTAGTTTCTTTAATGTCTTATTTTCCCTGGCACGTGGTAACCCAGTTCTTTCTAAACAATTAGCCTTTGAGGTCATAGTTTCCAGGGACTCAAGTCATACTTGTTGCTTGCAGTAAGAATTTAACAGGCTTTTGGAAGAAGCCTGGTGATTCAGAAACACTGTCCAAGCCATTTTACTGAAATCAGGGGGAAGTATGGGCTATTTCACTTAAGGAGCATGTCTTTAAAAGAGTGGTTTCTAGGGGTCATTTTAAACCAAAGCCCTTTCCTGCACTAAAGCATCATTTAATTAATACCCATGTTCTGTACATTTCTATGCTTCTGTTTTGCAAAGAAAGATAAATATGTCACAAAGCTGGGCTGTGCAGATGGACAGAGCTCTCTTAAAGCAGCTCCTTAAAAGTGGAATATGGATAGAGATGCAGAGCAAGACAGCCAAGTGTCAAAAGAAATCTGTCGGCTTTTCAGTGGTTGAATAATTCAGAAGATGTTCGGTAAGCCAACTTCTTAATTTCCAGTCCCCCCTTTCTAATTCTTTCCTTTTCATCCTGTGATCTTTCCTTCCTCTCCCCCAAAGCTATTTGTTACAGAGATGCCCTGGGAAGCAGGTGGTCTTCCTTATATGACAGCATCTGCTATTCTAAATGAGAGGAAAGAGATCTAAAGTCTGAGAAAATGAAGCCCACATCTCTATAAATGCCTTTAAAAACAAAAAACAAAAACTGTCATCTTAGTTAATTTTTGTTGTTGCTGAATCGATTGGAACACTTTTCATGTTCACAGCAAAACAAATTGTCTAAAGGTAATGCTCCTGCTCCTTGAATATTTCTGATACACATGTTTTGTTTTCCAGCCTTGTTTATTTGTTTTTTTTTTGTTTGTGTTTTGGCTCAGGTCTCTTCCCTAGGATTTACAAATGGTGTGGGCAGCTGCAAATGCTTGAAGGTTTTAAAAATGTTTAAATAATATCCATACACCAACTCCAGCCTTTATAGTTGTGATTGTTAGTTATGTTTCAAGCGCACAATGGTAAGGTGTTTCTATTGTTGTTGTTGTTTTCTTTTTTCTGTTTTGTTTTGTTTTTTCATTCTTCCAGGACTGGAGGAAAAAATAAATCCTAGAAGGACTTCTGGTTGGCTTATTATCACACCAAAACAAGGAACCAGACAGCACAAGTTGGAAGACTGACCATTCAAAAGAAAAACAAAACAAAGGTCTGCTTTGGCTGGATAGTGAAGTATGGCAGCTAGAACAAGGTTGTGGCTCTGAATTCAAACTGCAGTTCTGCTGTGTACTAAGTTTTGCATTTTAGGTTCTTGGCCTGCATGTGGGTATAACAAATAATGTCACATGTTTTACAAGTGGCGATGGGAGTTTTGAGACCTTAATTTCCTCAGGTGAATATATTAATACCCATACCACAGGGTTGAAGGAGGAACTGAGTGGAAGTACCACATAGCACTAGACTTGTAGATTCTTCAGTGTCAGCTTCCACTGGGGAACACCTCCCATTTCCCTCTGTCTCTCTGCCAAACCCACATAAGCCCAGGTAAATATCTATATGCACTTCCATGACAGTGAAGCCAGGATGTGGCCTTGCCATTTACAAGGAAGACTTGCATGAGATAGGAACCTGTTTTAGCCTGTCACATTGACACAGTGAACTTTGACTTTGAATAACATCCTTTGTCTCAGTCTGGAGACCCCTGTGGGATGGGCCTGACTCAAGCTCACTCTTGGCATCCCCTGCACAGAAAAGAAGTAGTGGCTCATTTTGGCAGAAGAAATTTTCTTTTTGAACCTCTGTCATTTTGTCACATTTTCTAGTTTATCACAAAGCTATGAAATGTGATTGTGTACTCTTGGAACTCCCTGAGGACCTTCAACCCACAAAATGGCATCATTCTGCCTCCATCAACCAAAGCTATTTGTCAATATTGTGTTCTCTCTTCTTGCTTCCCTGGCTTATCATTTCTCCCCTAGGCTGTTATTTCCCTGACCCAAGTTGGCTAGCTGACTCCACAGCATTGGGACCCCTAGATCTTCATGGAATACAAATTCAATGATTCTTAAATGAAGTTCTAAAGATGGTCAACTCTAAACCTAAGTTTAGAAACTTTTACCACCACCTAATTCCTCACAAATCTGTTTGTGATCAATTCCCAAGCTCTAGACAAAATTAATCTACTTTCTGTTTATATCAATTTGAACTTTTACTCATTTTACATAAATAGAATATTATAGTATAGAGCCTCATGGTTCTAGTGTTTTCCCCTTATAATGCTTTAAATTCATTCATATTTCAGCATGCATTGTGGTTCTCTTTTTTTCTCTGTTATTAAAACAAGTAATCTACTGTAGTGTGCGCAATACTCCATGTGTGCATTTATCAGTTGCAAGGAACTTAGACTGGTTCCAGTTTGGATTATTAATGCTTCTCTGAACATTATACTCAAGTCCTGGCACATTGTTTTGTTTCTCCACTAAGTTTTTAAGAGTCTGTTGCAGGATATATGATCACACTGTGAACACTGAGATTGTGTTGTTTACTGGAAAAACCTGTTTCTAGCTGTGGTGTGGCTCAGCCTTAGCATACACATTAATCCCAAACTATGAAGGTAAAGTTAGTTTGTATAAGGAGTCTTACTGAGTGGCAGACAAAGTGATGAATTTGACAGAATAGGATATGCCCAACTCTCTTGAGAAGAGAGAGGAAAGGGAAGCTACTTGAGGGGCAGTGTGGGGAGAGAACAAGAGAGAGAGTGAGAGAAAGTGTGTGTGTGTGTGTGTGTGTGTGTGTGAGAGAGAGAGAGAGAGAGAGAGAGAGAGAGAGAGAGAGAGAGAGAGCAGTTTTACTGGTATAGTTGTATAGAGACAGGTTGCAGACAAAGAACAAGGTAGACACAGGTGAAGACAGATGAGCTGGGGAATAAGAAGGAGTCAGTAGATTAGAACATATTGCCAAAGCTAGTAAGAGGCCAAGCAGAGCAAACAATCAGAAACTGAGAGAGAAGGCAGTTTGAATCAGTGAGCTTGGAGGGAAGTTTGAGCCAGAACTGCTGAGTTGAAACAGCCAGCAAGAGATCAGAAAGAACAAGAAAGGGTGAGCTTATTCAGCATCAAGTCAAAGCCTAGATAAGACTGTATGGAGGCTAGAAGCTTCCAGGACTAGAACTAGTTTAGCAGACAGAGGCAGTAAGCATTAGAGATGATAACTATGTCAGGCAAATAAAAGATACTTTTACAGGGCTCCTATGCTAAAGTCTGTGTGCAACGCTTTAAAGAAATTGTCCAACCTCTTTGCAAACTGTACTTGGCATCGATTTTCTTTTTAGTCATAGCCCTTTGAACTAGTGGACCTTGGCAGTGATAACTCCATGTGGTTTTAGATTCCCCAATGCATGGTGATATTGTTTGTTCGCGTGTTTTATTTCATTTTTGTGAGACAGGGTTTCTGTGTGCAGTCCTAGTGTCCTGGAACTTGTTCTATAGAATAGGCTGGCCTCGAACTCACAGTGATCCACCACACCTGCACCACAACTACCCTGCTGATATTAAGAATTTCTAAAAGTACTTGTTAGCTATTTGTATGTCATCTCGCTAATTTTGTCATGGGGCTATCTTATTACTATTGAGACCTGAGTTCTTTAGCATCCTGGATGTAGTTGTGCTACCCAACAAATGTTTAGTCAGCATTTTTACCTGCCCTAACGTTCCCTTTCCTCCCTTTCTTCCTCACTACTCCCTGCCTCCCTTCTTTTAATTTTCTTTCATTTTCTCTCCTTATTTTCGTGCTTTTTTTCTTGCTGTGTCCTAAGCTAAACTTGCCTTAAGCTCCCCATCCTCCTGCCTCAGTCTTCCAAGCACTGTGATTACAGGTGTGCATCTTTTACTTCTTTCTTCTTAGGGGGGTCTCTTAAAGCACTCTTAAGCCGGAACATGTTCCATTTACCCTTTGTTTGTTGGCTCAGCTTGAGCTCTCAGCTCCACAGCTAAGACCTTTCTGAGTAGTCAAAGATTTTAAAGACGTACTCTTTTGTTCATGTTGAATGTTTTACATTTTAGCTTGTGACAATATCAATGATCTGTTCAGAGTTTTGATCTTGTGGTGTTAGTACAAACATTTATTGAAAAGCCTCTTTTTCTCATTGGGCTGTTTGGCATGTTTGCCAAACAATTCCCATACTCAATTCTGCTCCATTGCTCCAAATAGCTGTCTAGCTGACAATATCACACTGCCTGCCTTCACACTGTAGCCTGTAATAGATGATTTTTTCACAGTTGCTTTGACTATCTTAGGTCCCTTGCACTTCCATTTATATTTTATCATTACCTTGTCAGTTTTCACAACAAATCCTCAAATTGTGTCTGTGAACATGAGTTTCTTCTCTACTCGTGGAAACACTCTTTAATTTCTTTCAGCAATGCTTTGTGGGTTTTAGTATAAAATCCTAAATTCCTTTCATTAGATTTGTGGTCATATAGCTGGGCTGGTTTCACTTCTGTCAGTGGATTAGATTGCTTGTCACTAGTTTGTACAAATACAGTTAAGTTCTATGTGTTGATCTTGTATCTTGTGGGCCTAAAAAGGTTGTCCTAGTACTTTAATACAGGCCTTGTATGTCCGTGTTCCTTAAAAGTGGGTATGATGAGGACCACATCACCTGTGAATACAGATAGGCTTGTTTCACCCTTTGTGGTTCCTATGGATTACTTTAATTTCTTATATTCAGAAAATTCCATCTTTCACCATTAACTACAATGATAGCTGAAGAATTTTCTTGGATGTTCTTTGAGTTGGCTAGGGTTTTGGCAAGTTTTGTGAAGCTAGGCTCCTTTGGGAAGAGAAAACCTCAATTGAGAAAATGCTGTCACCAGATTGACCCCTCCGTTGGTCATTTCCTTGATGAATGACTGATGCGGAAGGACCTAGCCCATGTGGGTGGTGCCACCCACAGGCCCTACTTGTATGATAAAGCAGGTTGAGTGAATCATGGAAATCAAGCAAGTAAGAATCGCTCATCTGTGCTCTCTGCTTCAGTCCTTCCCTCCAGATTCCTACCTTGAGTTTACTGCTAGAACTTCCCTCTAGGGTGTTCTGTGAGAGGATATGTCAGCCAAGTAAACGCTTCTGTCCAAAGATGATTTTGGTTGTATTTTTGTCACAGGCATAAAAAACAAACTTGAGCACTCTTCAATAAGTTGATGAAATTCTCTTCTATTATAAATGGAAAGATCTTTAATTGTGAATTATTAATCATGATTTAGTATTGAGTTTTTGCCACATTTTTTTCACTTTTCACTAAGATATGGGTGCTGTCCTGTATTATGTTACAGTGGTGAATTATATTAGTCGATTTTTATACATGAGGCTCAACTTTCATTTGGGGACAAATTTCAATTGGTCCTTGATAAAAATCTGTTTTGATTGCTCACTAAGCTGATTTTATATTTCGTGTGTGCTGAGACTGTGGAGACGGCTCAAGAAAATGTACTTATTACTCAAACACAGTAGCCTGAGTGTGAAGCTGAAGGACCCATAGAAAAAGCTGGGCAGATACTTCTAAACTGTTCTGTGTGGGGAGGAGACAGGCTTGCTGATTACCAGCCTAGCTTCAGGTTCAAGGAGAAAATTTGTCTCAAATGAGCAGAACACCTAACAACGTTCCCTGGCCCTCGTACGCACTTACGTAGGGCTTGAGTACCTACATATACACCCCCACACACAAATATTCCCCCCACAAATACACTGCATACATACACACACCACACATATATAAAGCATGCACACACATACACATGCACACACATTCACATCACACACAAATATACCACATACACAGAAAGATGCCACACACACATGCACAGAAACACTTCCCCTCACAATTATACTACATACATACAACATCACACAAATAAATAACACGTACATACACATGCACACACACATATATAAACAAAGACCACACACATACCATATACAAATACACCATACGCACACATGTACATACATATTCATATAGTCCACAAATATATCACATATACAAATAAAGTCATACACACACATCCAAACATGTTACACACATAAACCATACACAAATATACCATACATATATACATACTTACATCATTCACAAATATATACACCACACACAAATATACCACACACATGTATACACCATGCAAGCACAAATACACTACATATGTACACCCCCCACACACACACACATACACACACACGTGCATGTACACACATACAAAGTTACATATATTTGCATCTATGACCTGTGTTTGAGAAGTAGAGGGTTGTTTTTCTTTTTAATGTCATCTTTAGCTAGCTTTTGCCTCATAGAATGGGTTAGGGGTTATTCTTTTCTATTTTGGGGAGACTCTGAGGAGGATGGAAGTTATTCTTTTTTAAGTGTTTGGTAGGATTCACCATTGAAGCCATCTGGTTCTCATCTAATCTTTGTCAAGTAGTTTTCAGTTTCTGATTAAACTTTTGTGATAAATCTGCTCAGACTTTCTTTATGAGAAGATTTTGATCATTTGTGATTTGTTTGTTTAATCTTTCATCTACTTCGTTGTTTTACAAATGTTGGTAGTGTTTTCTTATAATTCTTTTTGCTTCTGCAAATACTGCAGTGATATCCCACTTCTATTATATTTCTGATTTGACTCATCTCTCCAGTCATCTTTTTCTTTAGTCAATTTAACTAAATTTCATCTTTTCAGAAACTCAGCTTTTTATCCACCCTTTCTTCTGCTCACTGTTTCATGTAGCTCCACTACGGTGCTCAGTCTGCCCTCCTTTCACAGTCTTTA